>CM052545.1:101422759-101628534 GCA_028533065.1 Trachops cirrhosus
GAAGGGCTAAATTTACCCTTTTAATGAGAACCAGACTTATATCCGATTTTCCTTTTCTTCTATTAATTCTGGGCTGTTGGTGGCTGGGCCCGTCCCCTGTCATCATCGCGTCCCTGGGGCCAGTGGCTCAGCAACCACAGTTTTCCTATTATGGCCTGAGAGGCGCTGCTCCTGGGCCAGCCACGGCTTCTGGAACATTCTGCCCCGCTGGCCAAGAGCGGCGTCCCACGTGACCTCCTCATGTTTCTGGGCGGGTGCCGCCGCAGCCCCCCAGGGCCGGGCTGGGGGGCCCGCCCACCACTTCCCCCTCCTGCCTGAGTCGTGGTTCTGGCTCCTCCCGCCTCCCCCATTCTCACGCCTGCCCTGTCCCCGCGGGGCCTCCGCGTCCCCTCCTCGACCAGCCACCTTCAGGGAGCCGTGGGCGGCAGCCGGGGTCATGGGTGGCATCCCAGGGACTGCCAGGCTGTGGTGGCAGAGGGTGGCTCGAGGCCGGACAGGCTGACGGCGAGGGCTGCCCAGCTCGTGGGCCCCGAGAGCCTGACCGGCAAGGCTGGAGGTCGGAGGGAGCCTTGCGCCTGTCTCGGGGGCTTCTCCACAGCATCGAGTTCAGGCTGCTGTGGGCGAGGGGCACCTGGGCGTGTGGGTGGGGGGCTGGGTGTCCTCCGGTCAGGGCCTTGGAGCTGTAGTCTGACGCACCCTGGAGGGCAAGGGTCCCCTTCTGCCACGGGCAAGCCTGGATGTGCCCCGCCCCTGGGGGGGAGGAGGGAGCGACCCGGGACAGCCCCTCCCATGTCACCAGGGTCCAGGCCCGTGGGGGGGCCAGTTTGGTGGAGGCCTGACCCTGGGGAGCAGCGTCCTTGAGGCCCACCCAGCCCGGGGGCCCTCGGAGCCTGCACCCCAGGCGTGCATCCATCGCCCTCACGCACACCCACGCCCACGCGTGTACCCCAGGCACGGCCGTGAGCGCCCACACGCCCTGCACCGCACCCCCCAGGTGGCGCCTGGGAGCGGAGCCCGCAAACCTGTGCACACCCACTAGGGCTCCCGAGGTGCTGCCGCATTCAAGGCTCCTGCAACCGCCACGGGGGGCGGTCCCAGAGCGGCCCCTCCCTCCAGCGCCTGGTCTCCGCCTCCTCCGGGCGGTCAGACAGAGGAGTGCCCGCCTACCTCCCGGCAGGCCGGACCAGGGCCTCTCCACCTTCACCCACGAAGGGCACCCAGCCCAGGTGTCCTTTCTCCCTTCCTGTCCTGGAGGAGAGGCGGGGGCCAGGCCCACCTGGTGGACTGTTAATCCCGTGTCCTTGCCCTGCCCCTCAGCCCAGGATGGACACTCGGAGGCCACCTGTCCCCTCAGGGCCTCAGCCGCCCCCACAGTCCTGGGGGAGACCAGGGAGGCCCCGGGGAAGCCAGGGCTCCCGGCGCCCAGGCAGGCTGTGCAGGGGAGAAGGGGCGCTGCGAGGAGCAGGGAGCCTGAGCAGGTGTGAGCGGCGGGTGGGAGCTGGCGCGGGCGGCGGTGCGGCCGCCAGACACCGAGCCCGTGGGCCCGGCTTCTGGAAGCGAGCGGGCGAGCCGAGCGGCGGGGAGGGGACTGTTCCTTGCGAGCGGCCGCCAGGCTTCCCGGCGTCTCAGGGAGGCCTCTTTTACCTTTTACAACCCATTTCGCAGTTTCCGGAGGAGGGCGACGGCCCAACGGCTCACTGGGGTCCCAGCCAGCGCTCGCTCTGCCGCTGCTCGGCCGCCCACGCCCTCTCCCCACATTCAAGGCGCCTTTGCCCGTCCGGCCGTTCCTCTGTCCCTTCGCCCACTCCGTTGGGGTCGCAGGGGACTGGAGTGAGGGGGCCTCGGCTCCGGGTGCGTGGCAGGGGCCACTCAGGGCCCCTCGGTGCTGCCCGCCACCTGATGGGCGTCTTGGCTGAGGCAGGCAGACCTGGCGACAGGCAGGTAGAGGGCGGCCCCACGGCCCTTGGTTCTGCCTGACCGCAGAGGACCCCCCCTGCCGCCCACTGGTGCCGTATTCTGCACAGCGACCCTGTGGCCAAAGGCTGGGCCCCGTGGTCACTTGAGAGTCTCGGGGTGTTGGGGCGTTCCGGCCTGGCCGGCCCCGTCCAGCTGGGGCAGCCAGGAGGGAAGTGGCTGCCCCAGCCAGGGGTCAGGCTGTCCGGGCCCTGGGGCATGGGGACAGACCAGCCTGAGGAGTCGGGCCGCCGGGGGTGTCGAGCAGGCCTCCCGGGCGGGCTGGCTTCCGGAGCGGTTTTCTCAGCCAGCCCGGGGCCCGAGCCAGGCCTCCGCGGCGCACTGGGCAGGGCTGCAGCCGGGGCCCTGCGTCTGGGGCTGCAGCCCGGCTGGGCCGCGCTGGGCCGGCCAGGCGGCGGGGGCAGTGGGGGCTGATGCCCCGCCCAGAGTGGCCCACCCAGGGCCTGCCAGCCCCCCACACAGCGTGCGGGCCCCTTTCCGAGATCACCCCCAGCCCGTGCCGTATCCCTGTGACGAGAGCTGATAGCCTGGGGGAACGGCCACCGCGACCACGTGCACCGGAGGGGAGCGGGTGGCCCCGGAGTGGCCGAGCCTAGCAATGCCCGTTCCTTTGTCAGCTGAAGGGCGGCCCGCCACCTGGGATGGCGGTGACACAAACTAGCATGAGGTTTGTGAAGACCCCGGTGCAGACAGCGCCAGGACTCAGGGTCCGACCCGAGCGTCCCCGTTTCCCAGGCGCTCCACGGGCCAGGCTCTGCCAGGAGGAGAGGAGCCCGCGGCCCCGTTCCCGGCCAGACTCGGCCACCCGGCCCCAGCCCTGGCCCCGGCCCAGGCTCTGCCTGGAGCTGGTGGCCACTGGTCGGCGGCAGGGGCTGGGGGTGGCAGCCAGGAGGTCTGCCACGGCTCTGCCGGCCGGCACAGTGCCATCACCAAATTTCCCCGCGGTGGAGGTGACGGTGGGACCCGAGACGCCCCCATCCCGGGGTCAGGAGCCGGCAGTCCCCTGCCTGACACCCAGCAGGGCAGGGCCCGCCCGGCAAGGCCGGCAGACGCTTCTCCGTCTCCAAACCCCTGGCCCGGGGCGGTGGTGGGCAGGCGACGCCTCAGGGCACCTTCTGGGGTGCAGCCCCAGGCTGGGGGCGTTGGGGCTGGCCAGCGGGGCGGGAGTGTGAGGGCCCAGGCCTGGGGTCCGGGAGGGAGCCGCCGTCAGAGGGGGCCTGCGCGGGCCTCCCACGGTGGGCTTCCGGGATCGCTGTGGCCGGAACATGTCAAGACACAATATTTGCATGACTAGGCTCTAAGGTTTCCGTGTGGAAAGAGGGGGGCACCCCACAGGTGATGGCCCAGCCTGAGTGGGGACACTTGGGGACCCCTGCAGGTTGCCCACGTAAGGGGGCCCAGTGGCTGGGGTGGCTGGGCCAGGTCAGGTGGGAAGGGGGCCAGGCTGGTGTGGGGTTCCTGGCCACGGCGGGAAGCACAGCCCGTCTTCACCGGTGCGTCCCTGGCTACTCGGAGCCAGCTCCGAGGCTGGCTGAGCCCTGCCCCACAGTCCCCACGCAACGAGGCCCCCTTTCTGGGGTGGCGCCCAAACGGGATGCCCCTGAAAGTCCCCCCCGAAAGGCCAGGGTCTGTCTCTGCATTCCAGTCTGGGGGCCGTCGGGGCAGACCCCCCACTCAGCCTCGGGCCTGCTCCCCCACCAGTCCTCACCCTGGGCGGTGGCTTTTGGGGGCCAGGGTCTTCAGGGGTAGCCTGCTCCCCCATGAAGGGGCCCTGTCTGTCTGAGACGCTCTGAGGGAGCTGCCTCCACGTCCCCGTTTTCCTAGCTCAGAGGACCGCAGGGCCCTGTGGGCGCTGGCCAGGCCCGCCAGCCCCCTCCGCGGGCGGGGGTGTGGGAGCTCCCAGGTGTGGGGTTCTCAGGCCCAGCTTTTGGAACGGGCTGCTCCCCACTGTCCCCGGGAGAAGCCGGGTATGAGGGACTTTCCTGGGCGGGTGTGGGGGCGGACGGGCCTGGGGGACTCGGGGAGGGCCCGGGCGAGGCAGGAAGAGGCCTCACTCACCCCACAGGCATGGCCCCCCAGGGGTCCTCTCCACTCGGCTCCGCCCACCTGCTTGGGAGGCCAGAGCTTCCCTTCCCAGGCCTGCGTCCCCACCCCTGGCTGGATGGGCCTGCGGTCTGGCGGTGGCCCACGGCCGCCCCAGCCCTGCGGTCCGGGAAGTCCCTGGCTCCCGGGCCCTATTGCCCCCTGCCCCTGGGTGCTCTCTGGGTCTCGCTGCAGCCTGACACCCACCCAGCCCAGAAGGCAGCTCACGCCCCAGCCCCCGGCCAGCGCTGACAGGCCTGTCCTCCGTGGCGTGCCCAGGAGAGCTCCCTGACGGCCACGTGGCCTGGCCCTGGAGCCTGGGTGCCCCGCGGGGCAGCCCCTCCCGCCCCGACTCCGGCTTCCCTCCTCTGCTGAGTCACCCCGGGTCTGGGGCGCTCCCAGGGCCAAGCCCAGCTGGATGAGGCGTCACAAATTCACAAAGTCCTCCTGCCTCCTGGGCTGGGAAACAGCTGCCCTGATTCACCTCGGGCCGGGCCTGCTGCCCCCCGGGCCCCCGCACACCTTGGCAGGCCCCTACACTCAGCCCAACGGGCAGCAAGCCCCCCACTGCCCGCTCCCCATCCCCTGGGAGAGTCCCAAGCCAGGCTCTCTGCCGGTGGGGAGGTGACCAGGGCACCCTGCCAGGGTGGGGGCCGAGCCTGCAGCCCGGGACCACCCACCAGGCAGCGGGCTGGTGCTGGGTGTATGGGTATGTTCTTCCTGTGCAAGTCGCCGGTCTCCATGGAAACCCAAGCCAGCTCACGCAGCCTGGCCTTGGCCACTGGCCTTGGACAGAGAGGGGACACAGTGGTGGTGGGTGCGGGTGGGCGTGGTGAACCGGAGCGGGCAGGCACGCAGGCTGGCTGCTGGGGAAGCCGCCGACATCCTGGGCTGAGTGACTGCCTGCGGCTCCGGGCCAGCCCAGCCGGGGCCTGGCCCCGAGCCAGCGGGGCGACGGAGAAGCAAGCCCGCACGCCTCCCTCCTCTCTCCTCTCCTGCCTCAGTGTCTCCTCCTGCTTGCCCAGGCTGGGCCCCCAGTCTGAGGGGTCAGTGGACCTGGGAGAAGGGGGGCCCCTGTGTGGAAAGGCCAGACCCAGGTGCCAGCTGGAGGGTGGCCAGACTCTGCTGGGCCTGCAGGGCAGGCTGGGGCCCCGGGGGCCGTGCTGACCCCGGCCCCTTCCAGGAGCGGTGGGCAAAGCGTTCTGGCCGGAGAGCCGGGCTCAGAGGCCTGGGAAAGTCAGGGGCTCTGTCCCCCAGGGTCCCTGAACAGTGCCTGGCGCCGGTGGGTGGGGGTGGGCTGGGCTGGGGGGCGACGAATGTGCCATTTTCGAGGGTTTCACCGTAACAGGAGGCACCGGGGCCTCGGGACCCCGAGGGTAGCTGTCAGGCCCGAGCGGCAGCCTCTCCTGCCCCAGCTCCTTGGCTATTTGAAGGCAAAAGCCCGGGGAGCTTGGGGCCTGAGAGCCGCCCTCAAGGGCTGCGTGGAGGGGTGCTGTCCCCACCCAGGCTGACTCTTGCCCCTGTGTCCACAGCCAGCAGCCGCCTGATGGGGAGCTCCCCGGCCTCCTCGTTCATGGGCAGCTTCCTCAGCGGCAGCCTGGGCGCAGCGGCCTCCTCGCACCCCAGCGGCCCCACGCCCGCCCCCTCGGAGCAGGCCTACCGCGGCTCCCACCCCGCCCCCTCCCAGCTCTGGTTCTCCCACTCCCATGAAGGTAAGTCGGGCGCCTGGGCCCCCGAGGGCCCGGCGTCCAGGCCAGGGATGAAGCGGCGGGCACCGCTGCTGTGCCGAGGGCCCCGGTGAGGGGCTGCCCGCCTGCGGATGAGAGCTTGGAGACGGGGTGGCCCTGGCCAGATGTGCGACGCAGCTGGGCAGAGAGGGAGAGAAGAGGGCAGGGCCAGGAGGGCTCCAGGGAGCCGAGGAAATGTGGGACCCAGCTGGGCCGACCCGGCTGGGCCGCGCCCTCCGCCCCCGGCTGCGCCCACCCCCAGACTCGGGGAGGCATGGGCTGCAGATGTGCCAGCCGGGAGGGAGGGCCGGGAAGGAGAGAGCTGTCATCACACTGAGGCTGCCACTCTGGGGGCCTGGCCCAGAACAGAGTCCCTCCCAGGCCCCCCGCCTCCGGGTGGGACACAGCCCTGTGCACACAGTAGGTGCCTAATGAACATGAGTGGTCAGAGGCGGGAGGGCCCCTGGAGGCCATTGGAGAACTCTGGGGCACCCCCCCCCGCCGCCTCGCCGCTGGCTCCCTGCTGTCTGCTCAGTCCCTTGGCACTGTGACGTGGGCAGTGGCCCTGAACCTGTGGCTGCTGGTGCCCGCCGGGCCTCGCCCCCCGCGGCACGGGGAGGGTTAAGCCCAGTGGCGGCTGGCACGTGGAGAGGTGATGGCAGTTGGCAGCGGGCACAGAGGGCTCTCCGCCCCTGGCACCGGCTCCCCTGTCACTCAGCGTCTGCCGAGCGCTGTTTGCGGAGCACGCGGACCCGCACGCCGGGCCTCGGGGCCGCCCGCCTTCCCGGCGGGAGATTAGCGCCCGGTGCTGCTGGGGAGCGAGAGAAGTCTCTCTCTGTGCAACGATAAAGGGCCTGTATTCCAAACGGGACAGGTGACGAGTGAGGGACAGCTGTTAAAACGATCTGGGCTCGGATCACCGTGCGGAGGGCACATGCTGGGCGGGCCCTGAGGGACACAGGTGGGCAGTGCAGGGCCCGGCCCGGCCACTGCCACCGCCGCTGCCTGGGCCTGCACTCCCGAGGGGCGACCAGTGCGGCCGGGCCCGGCCCTCCCGTGCCGGCTCCCACTCCAGGCGGCGGCTTCTGGCTCCCGGCACATCTGCGGGAGGGAGGGGGCGGCTGAGCGCTCGGCGGCTGGCAGGGGAGGCCGCAGCAGCCTCGTGGGCCCCCAACCGACATAACGGCCGCGCCCGTGTCCGGCAGGACCACAGGTGTGCCGCACGCCCAGGCTAGCTGACTTGGTTTCCCCTCTCGCAGCAGCTGTCCCCGGTAGGGGCCCGGGAGCCGCGGCAGCTCCGCCGTCCCTCAGGGACCTCTAGGCAAGGTGGGCGGTTTGTGGGCAGCACCACCTGCCCTGGGCCCCGGGGACGGTGCCCCAGCCCTGCCCCTCCGCTGGGGGGAGGCGGCCTGCGGACAGCACCCTCAACAGCCTCCAGCCACTCACTTCCCCCAGCCAACCGCCTCCGTGGCGGCTCCCCCCCAGCAGGCTCGGGGGCAACCCGCAGCCCTCCGCCGCAGCCCTGGGGGCGCCCACCTGGCTGGGAGTGAGGCCCGTGGAGGGGTGCCCCCGTCCTGTTCCCGCCCCCCGGGAGAAGCAGCTCTTTGGGGGCGGGGGCTGCCTGCTGAGCGGAGGGAGGGGTCGGAGCTGGGGCACCCCGAGGGCTGCTGGTCATCTGTCCATCCCCTGGCCCCTCTGGTGGACATGCCCATGGTCCAGTTGGGGAGAGGACGCCTGTTGGGACAGTGGGCTTGGCGGGGCTGGCTCAGGTGGACGCAGGACGGGGCGGCAGGTGTGACTCGGAGCCGCCCTCCCAGGCTCCAGAACAGGGAGGTGAGTGTGGGTCCCCCCTGAGGTCAGCGGTGCCCCGGTTTACCCCTCCCACCCCGTCCTGTGCTTTCAGGAGGAGTGCCCCGCCCGGGGATCCCCTTCCTGCGGGGGCCCTGCCCCCCACCCTGCTGTCCGGCCGGCCCGGGGCAGCCCCGCCGGCCACGTGGTGCCGGCCGCCTCGCTGAGAGCCGAGCGCGCGAGGGCCGGCGGGCTGCGGGCGGGGCGGCGAGCGGCAGCGCCGGCTGGCGGGCCGCCCTGGCAGCGTGCCCGGCTGCTAGTTTGACCGGGTGCCAGCTGGCTCCCCGCGTGCCGGGGCCTGCTTCTCTGCCTTGTGTGTTGGGGGGAGGGGCACGCGACACGGCCGGAGAGTGGTGGGCCGCCTGGGCGGGCTGCTCCGCGCCTGGGTCTCGCCCTCGTCCGTCCGTCCGTCCCTTCTCTCTGCCAGCCCCGGGAGGGGCGGGAAGGCAGGTGACTCCCCAAACCTGGCCGGGGCTGGGCCTCTGAATGGGTTCTTATCTTTGGGGCAAGGAGGCCGGGACGGGCAGCAAGTGGGGACCAGAGGTGGGAGTGGGTCTAGGTGCCCCCCATTTCAGGCAGGTCCCACCTCGCCCACCGCGGGTGGACCCAGCCTCGCCTGGGGGCAGCTGGAGTGCGCGGGAGCGGACCCGAACATCTGGCCGGGGGCAGAGCCTGTGTGTCCCTGGCCTCCTGTCCCCCCCAGGCTCACACAACGAGGGGCCCCGCCAGCCAGCGGCTGGACACTCCCCTCTGGGGCTTAAGGCGAGGGTGGGCGGCGGAACCGGCTGGGGCTGGGGCGAGCCAGTGTCCAGCCAGCCTGCCCCAGGGGTCGGAGGGGGAGGCGGGGGCGCAGCCCAGCTGGCCCTATTGTCAGCCAGCCGGGCCCCCTCCCTCCTGGTCCCTCCCCCCAGCTGCCTGGCTGGGACCACCCACAGGGCTGATGAAAGGGGATTCTGTTCCTGGGGGCTCAGCTGGGGAGGGTGGGGCCCCTCGGCCGGGCCACACGGCCTCAGCGACTCCTGGTCTCTTGTGCCACCTGGAGGGAGAGCCACGGGCGGCAGGGGGCCCACGTGCCAGCTTGGGGCCTCTCTGTGGGAGCCACACCCTCCCCTGCGTCTCTGGGCCGGCTGGTACCCGGCTGTGCCAGAGAGCTACCAGCACCCCCCGCCAGGCCTGTCCCCAGCTTCCCGAGTCCCCCCGCTGTCTCCTCCCGTCTCCTCTGAGACCCCAGGGCTGGCCAGGGCTTCTGGGAGCCGGCCGAAGGCGGGGCCACGCTGTGTGAGGGACGAGGCCCCGCCCAGCGGTCGCCACCTCTGTGTGGCCCAGAGACCCTCCTGCCTCATCTTCCAGAACTGTCCCGAGAGCGTGGCTCCTGCCGGCGCCCCCCCGAGGGGGTCCTGGCCCCCAGCCTTGCTGGCTTCCCTCCTCTCCCCCCTCTCCTTGCCTGTCTTCCCAGACTTGGCCTCTGAAGGACCACCGACTGTCACACCCAGCCCTGCCCTGCAGCCCAGGGGAGGGGCCTCCTTCTGAGTGCCGCACCCCTGCCCCGCCTACCTGTCCCCTGCCCGTGGGCCAGTGGGGACAACGGGCTGCACTGCAACATGGGGACAGCATAGGGGGAAGGGCCCGAGCTCCCGAGAACTCAACGCAGTGGGAACAGACCCCCCCGGCCCCCGCCACCTGCGACAGCTAGAGGGCGGCCGTCCCGTCTGGACCTTGGGCCCCTCGCCCCGGCCTGGTGCCCGCAGGGGCCAGTCCCTGGCTCCAGCTCAGGCCAGGTGGCACACCTGTGGCACTCAGGGTGATGGCATGTTGTCCCCCTCCTGGCCTGGCACGGCCCTTGCCCCTTACTTCTCCCAGAAACACCGTGTCATGCGGGCGGCAAGGTCAGGACTTTGGACGGCGCCCCGGCCCCCTGCGAGGCCACAGGCTGTGCTGGCCTCCAGTCCGTGGCGCCAGGCTCTGAGGCCGGGAGAGCCACAGTGCCTCCGAGCTTCAGTGCCTCCGAGCCTCAGTTTCCCCATCCGCACACCACAACTGAGCAGAAGTGCTGATGTAGGCAGCACACCCAGGGCCAAAGGGAGGCCTCCTCCAGCACCCACCCACGACGCCTGTCCCTGCCTGTCCCTGTCCACCGGTGGGCCGGGCCCTGGCGCCTTGCTGTGCTGACATGGGCAGCGGCGGAGGGCCCTGTGGGTGGGCAGCCCTGGGTCTGACCGGGTGGGAGAGGCCCCTGTGTGCCGCTTGCCTGCGTGGGCGGGCTCAGGGTTCCCACGGCCCTGGGTTCTGGGGCCACCGCACCCCTCAACCCCCGCCGGCACGCTGACCTATGCGAGTCCAGGATGCTTCCCCCCGGGGAGCCTGGGGCCTGCAGAAGGGCCAGGGCGGGAGGTCTGGGTGGGCGGGGCGGGGCGGGCGGAGCATCCCGCTGTGCAGGGTGTCGGCGAAGGTTTGGAGGGCCACGCCAGGTCGCTCCCAGCCCCAGGCTCTATGCTTCCCCAGCAGAGGCCTGTGGCAGCCGGGAGACCCATCCCTCTCCCGTCCCGGCCGGCGTGCCTCGCTCCTCCCTTCTCGGGGAGCTTGTGCCGGGAGCCCGGGACTATCCACGGGCTGCCGGGCTCCCGGGCGGGCTGCCGGGTTCTTTTTCCAGAGGTGTCCAGGGGAGCCTGGCACTGTCCACCCGGCTGTTACCGCACCTCTCGGCCCGGAACAGACCGCCGGGCCGGGCACCTGGGGCGTCGGGGTCAGTGTGTGCGCCGGAACCAGGCCCAGCAGGCCGCCGTGGGGCCCACTGCACAGGGATCGGCGTGGGTGCACTCCGTGGCCCCAGCCCCCAGCCGTGCGAGGCCGGGGTGTGGGACCCCTGAGAGGCTGAGCTTCCAAGCCCACCCCAGCCGGGAAGAGGGGTCTCACTTGGCTCCCCCCACACTTTGAAAATACAGCCTGCACGCCCAGGGGGTCTGAGGCCCCTGCCCTCTCCTTTATTTGCCCTGCGCGGGGGTCCCTGCCCGCCCCTCCCCCACCCCCTCTGTCCTTCAGACCCTGTCCACCGACCCGTCTGCCTGTCCACGTCCCCAGCACCCTGACTTTCCTGGGTGTGACCAGCACAGGCCAGTGGTGCGGTGGGGGGGCGCTGCCCACCGAGGGGTCAGGAGCCCAGGCACCTGGCTACACCCCACCCCTGACCCCCGCCCTGCTGGGCGCTGAGAGCATCCACTCTTGGCTCTCTCGTCACTTAAGTCGTGGGACTGGATTGAGTCTCGTGGCAACCCAGCAGTGGGGGCAGGATGGGGGGTCCTCCGGGAGACATCCACTCAGGCCTGGGGCCCCCTTAGAGCTCGCTGGGGTTTCCAGGGCTCTGGGCTGGGGGGCGGGGCCTACAGGTCCAGGACTTTGCTACAGGTGCCGCCTGCCAATCAGAAATCACAGCAGCCCCAACCTCAGCAGGTGGGAGGGTCTGGGACGGGCGTCCTGAACCCCACCGCCCGGAGCAGTGCAGGCCTAGGAGCTCCCGCCGGGTCCCAGGGCGTCCAGGCCCTGCCCCCCGGCTGTCGCCACCCTGCTCCTGTGCTCTCCCTGCCCGGAGCCCCCCCGGGGACTCCCCCATTCTCCTCCCAGGCAGCCCCTTCAAGGGCCTGGCAGTCCTGGCTTCTGGCTTCTGGTCTCAGAACAGCTGTTCTGATTCATCAAAACCATTTTTTATTTTCTTCCTCAATTCAGAAAGTGCTGGGAAAAGAAAGGGCCTTTCTGCAGCCAGGCGGGGAGGACTTCTCCCCTTCCTCGCTCAGTCCCGGCCCCCACCCACACCCCCTCTCCCAGCCCTGATTCCCGGTCTGGGGTCCCCGGGGTGCAGCCCCTGCAGCCTGCAGATGGAAGGCGGGCCCTGGTGGGTTTCTGCCCCTCCTGGAGGATGTCACCCCCTTGGGGCAGCGGTGGAAGCGCAGGCAGGGCCGCAGCCCCACTCCACCCCCAGAGGCGCCGGCAGGAAGGAGCCCGCCCCTCGCCGGCTCCCCCAGAGGGCGGGTGGGCGGGAGGCCCGGGCCTCCCGAGGGGTCACAGGGGGGTCCACGCCTGGGAAATGGAGTCTGGGAAGGAGGAATTTACAGACTTCTGTTTACCAAAACGAGGCCCTGTAAAACATTTAACAGCAGCCAATTAAAGGGGGCAGCTGCGTGGTCTCACCACTCCCCGGGCAGCTCGGGCCTCTGCCCCCGCCCCGGCCGCTCCCGCCCCGACCGCTTTTGTGGAGGCTTCCGGGAGCTGAGTTTAATCTAGGAAACATCTGCTCCAGCTGTGTCTCCGCACACACACCAGGCTGCCCGGCTCTCCGGGCCCAGCCCGCGCCCGGTGGGGGCGGGGGGCAGGCCAGGGCGGCAGGCCCGGGAGCCCCCGGGACCCCTCGGTGTGCTGCCCCTCGGCCTGTGGGCCAGAAAATGTTCGACGGTGGCATGAAGGGCTGAGCGGTGGTGGCCGGTCACTGCTGAGGGACCTGCTGGGATTGGGGTGCAGGACGCCCCATTGGGACTGGGGCCTATTTCCGGGGGGATCCCGAAGTGCCCCCGGTAGGCGTCTGACCGCCCCCCTGAGCTCCGGCCCTGCAGCACCCCGACCGTCCTTACCTCCGAGCTGGGGTCCACAGAGGGCTCCGGCTGCCCTCCGGGCACCCCCGGCCACCCCCAGCACGGTGACAGCGTCCAGGTCATACCGGCCTCCACCCCCACCCCCGAGGCCCACAGCCTCCTGGGATCAGCCTCTGCCACCTGCCCTGCTCCGGCCCGCCGAGGGTGAGCAGGCCTGGAGGCCTGTGGCTCGGGGCTCCCTTTCCACGCGCAGCTGCGACGGCGCCCAAACCCACCCGGGACCCAGCCTGCCCTCCCCCTCGCAGCGCCTGGTGACGCGGCTCCTGGGGAAACCCCGGGGTTCCCAGGCCCTCGTCACAGCGAAGGCGGCCCAGAGTCAGGCAGGAAGCCGCTCCCCGTAGCCAGTGCAGTCCTGGGGTCCCCGGGAGAAGCCCCTCTGAAGCCCGTTCTCCCCGGGCAGAGGCTCAGAGCATCGGCTCAAAGCATGCGCTTTAGTCAGACAGGGTCCCGCCTGCCCCGTCCCATGGGCACCTCGGCCAGGCTTCCTTCTGGGCCTGCTGGGGAGGGGCCGTGTGGCAGGTGGCTGGGGGCTCTGGGCCTGCGGCAGGCCGGCCGCCCCTCCCCCGTGCCTGCCTCCCGGCCAGTTAGCAGTGTTCTCCTCGTGCCTTCCGGGGGCAGTGTGCATGTCCCAAGTGGCCAGAGCCCGCCAAGGTCCAACACCAATGGTGGGGCTGGGTTCCAGGGTACGGCTGGCGTTCCTGTGCTGGGCAGAGCTGGGCAGGGTGGACTGTCTAGACCCCTCAGAGTGACAGAGTGTCTCAGGCCTGGACACCGACACAGGGAACTCTGGGGGGGGGGGGGTAATGCCCCCAGTGCTGGGGTCCCTTTGCAGATCTGAGTGTGGAGGAGGCCCGGCGGGCGGAGAGCCCAGGGACGTGGCCTCCAGCAAGGTGGACGCCTGCCACAGTCAGCCCTCGCCAGCCCCAGGTGCGGGCCACCGGACCGGCCCTGCCCACACTCCCAGGGCCAGTGGGGAGGGGCCTGGAAGGCAGTGTCTGGCCCCCAGCCTGGCCTCTGCACTCGCTGCGTCCACGGCGGCCCCTTCCTCCCAGAGCCCCTGTGGCTGCGCCACCTCGAACTCAGTGCCGCTGGACAGAGATGCCCCGCACTGTCCTCCCTTCGCCCCGGCCCGTTGGCAGTGCGATCGGGGTGCACGGAGGGACGGCGTTAGCAGAGCCGGGGTTAACAGGATGTACTGATGGGTTGATTTCTCGAGGGCAGCTGCTCACAGGGCTCCTCGGGGCGTCACCCCCAGGCTCCCACTGGCCTCTCGCCTCCCGGGGACTGGAGAGCAGTGGGCTGCAGCCTGGAGGTGCCTCTGCAGCCGGTCCTCTTGCTTCTCTAGCTCCAGGGTACCCCAGATTTTCGGGGAGTCTGGCATCCACCTTCCTACCCATGAGCCACTTGGATCACCATGGAAACAGCAACGTTCTCTATGGACAGCACCGTTTCTATGGAACCCAAAAAGGCAAGTGCTAGCTCGGGGGCTTGAGGATCAGGGTGGGGCCTGGGCACAGGGCATCCTGGTGGGCCCGCCCCTCTGGGTCTGGAGGAGGCTGGGCCCACTTCTCAGGCCCCGGGACGATTCGAGCTCTGGACCCCAGGGCCCCGGCCAAGCAGCAGATTCCACGGGGTTCGCAGGCACCGGGAGACACAGCCATGCCGTCTGGAGCTCCGAGGCTCAGGTGGAAGCCTCGCAAATAACCTGGGCCCGAGGGGCTGGCTCCCTGCTCCCTCAGCGCCTGGTCTGGCCCTGCACTCCCACCCCCAGCAGCCCACGGGTCCCAGGATGCTCAGGTGGGGGCGGCTGAGAAGCCTGCACTTCCCACCCCACTGGGCAGCGCCAGGCCAGACCCCACCCCACACCAGGGCCTGAGGCTGAGGTTGCAGCTTGGCTAATGAGAAGTCAGGGCTGGTGGGGCCGTGGGGAGGGCTGGAACACACACACACACTCACTGGTGCAAAGCCCTCGAGGGTACGATCCCAGCCAGGAGCCTGCAGGAGGCCTCAGCACCCTGCCTTGGCTGGGGTGCTCTCTCCTTTGCACGTGAGGAAGGTCTCCCTGGGGTGATGCCCAGGAGGCAGGGGACATCGGGCTAGTCACTACATTCCAGGTGAGGTGACAAGTAATATGGACCTGAACCGGGACACGGGGCCTCGTGGGGGGCCCGGAAGGGGCATGAGGGTCAGGGGGCCCTAGGCAACCCCCCATGACCCCAACTGTGGGCGGGGCACCCCTGCAGAGCAGCAGGTCCCTTCAGCTGCCACGCAGAGGGGCTGGGGGGCCTTCCCAAGAGGTATCCTCTTGCTGGCCTCTGGGCCTGGCCAGGCGGCAGAAGGCCTTGGCCTTGGCCCCGCCCAGGGCTGGCCAGCTGGGACCGGTGGGGAGACGGCTCTGCCCGCACACAGGGCCAGGAAAGCTGCCTGCCCCAGCCAGGGGGTGGGCAGACGCTGCGTGCTCTGCTGCCCAGAGCACGGCCCCCTCAGACAGCGAGCTGGCCCCCCGACTCCCACCTCAGCTGGCGCGTGCAGCTGTTTTGACAGCGTCTGTCAGGGGCGAACAGGTGGTCCCAGCCCCAGAGCCAGGGACCCCTCCGGGCAGTGGGCCCTGGCGGCCTCTCCGCTTTCACGGTGGTGGGGTGGAGCCCCACCCAGGAACCCTTGGGTTTTGGAAACCTAGCTAATTAGGTTCCGCCTAGGCTGCCCTTGTTTTAATTAGCAGGAAACTGACAGGGAGTTTACACAACTGAGGACAGTTTTACAAGTTCCAAATGTTTCTTTGGTTCCCCCCTCCTCTGCTCTGTTGCTGTCTGGGGGCTCCAGGCCACGCACGCTGCCTGTCCGCCACCCCAGCTGGGTACAGAGGGGGTGGTCCCCAGAGATGGTAACCTGGCCCCAGCTTAGGGGGCACTGGGTATCCCCAGGGCAGGCTGGAGCCCCACGGAGAGAGCAAGACCCGGGCAGGAAGCATTGCCCAGGCCCAGGGCCCAGGCTGGACGGCAGGCCAGGCCCAGCTCGGGGAGTGGGAGTGGGGGGTACACCCACCGCCCACCAGGGTGGATGGTCCTGGAGCTGCAGGGACGTTGAAAGCCAATAGTGGGTCAGGGGTAGGGACAGCCAACGGGGACCTTCCTCCTGTCCCCCTTCCCGAGGGGCCCATCGTGGCTATGAGGGGCCGAGGGCCTTGCAGAGGGTTCAGGAGGTGGGTGAGCGGGGTCCCCACACCAAGCCCAGGTTCAGACACCCATCTTCCCCAGGCCTCACTCCCTCCGGGGGGTGGGCACTTATGGGGCCCTTGGCTGTCGTCCACAGGACACGGTCCCTCCTGCAGCAGCCTTCACGCGGCTCCGTGTGCCCGGGCCTCCTGGCACGCACGGTGCCGGGGCCAAGCCACGCCACCTGCCACGTGCACGGCCACGCGGCCGTCAGGCTGAGCGGCCAACTCGGCTTTAGGGTTCTGATGGCTGGCTGCAAACCTGGGCTGAGGGGAGAGGGGGGTGTGAAGGGGCTAAGTGGTAACGGGGAAAAATTACCAAAAAAAAACTGGACCAGTTTACAGACCTCCAGTGTTGCCTGTCGCCCCAGACCCCACCCATGGGCCCTGCCTGCTACCGCCGGGTGGGCAGGGGGTTGGGGGGACGGGCACTCCTGTCCTGGGGTCTGAACGTGAGTGAGAACCTTCCCGGGGTCGGGAGTCAGTGTGTGGGGGGAACAGAGCTCTGTCTGGAGAGGATGAACAAGTTCTGGGGGCAGTGAGGGTCTCACGAGTTGGGGGTGTGAGGGCCGCGCGCTAAGGTGAAGGTGCTCAACACACTGACCTTCCCACTTAAAAATGGTTCAAGGGGTCAACTTCAGGTTACGTCCATTTTACCGTTTCAAGCCTCGTTCGGACAGTAACCCCGGGCCGCTGCCGGCCGGCACCGGGTGGGGGCGGTTGGAGCCCGCAGCCCGGCCGCCCGCTGACCCTGGCTCTCCCGGCACGCAGATAACTTCTACCTGCGCAACCTGCCCCCCCAGCCCACGCTGCTGCCCGCCAACCACAGCTTCCCCGGTGTGGCCCGGGCCGCCCCCGGCCACCCCATCGGCTCCTGCAGCCGTGACCGGGGCGAGGCCGCCGCGCTGCAGAAGGGCGCCAAGGAGTTCGACCGCTTCCTCGCGGGCAAAGAGCTGGGCAAGGAGAAGGCCGGCAAGGCCGCGGAGGGCAAGGAGCGGCCGGCGGCGGAGGAGGACGGCGGCAAAGAGCGGCACAGGCCGGCGCTGCCCCTGCCGGCCGACGGCCCCTGCAAGGAGAGCGCCGCGCCCAGGGGCTCCTGCGAGGGCCGCCCCAAGCACCTCGCCTCCTGCCTCCTCAACGCCAAGGTGCTCAACGGCGAGATGGGCAAGGCCACGCTGGCCAGCTGCGCGGGCGGCGTGCTGGTGCGGCCCGGCGTGGGCGTGGTGGCCTCGGGGCGCTGCCCCAAGGAGGCGGCGGGGCCCGCGGAGCCGGGGCAGGCCTTCGGCGAGTGCCTGGAGAGGCGGCAGGCGCTGCAGCACGCCGGGTCCTACACGGTGCCGTCCGGCATGCCCGCCGGGCCACCCCCGCCCCTCGGCACGGCCGCCAGCTCCTTCCCCTGCCTGCAGCTGCACGCCGGCCCCGAAGGGCTCTGCCCGCTGCAGGACAAAGCGCCCAGGAGCCTGAAGGCCAGCGGGCCCACCTTCGTGCCTTCTGTGGGGCACCTGGCCGACAAGAGCCGCCCCTTCCAAGGGGCCGAGACCTGTGCCATGGCGGGTGAGGCCAGAGACCGGCACCTGGACGGGGCCTTGGCGCCCGACCACGCCGCACCCTACGGGGTCTCCTATGCCCACCTGAAGGCGGAGGGCAAGGGCGAGCGGCGGCCAGGGGGCTTCGAGGCGGCCCTCAACCCCCGGCTGAAGGGCCTGGAGTATCTCCGCAGTGCAGGCCCCGAGGCCCCCTTCCCCGGGCTCCCCACGGGGGCGCTGGACAAAAGCAACTATTTTGAGTTGCCCGCCCCCGCCCAGGACTGTCCCCGGCCAGGCCACCAGGACCCCCTGGGCGGGAAGGTCGCCCAGGCCTGCTGCACTCTAGACAAGACCGCCGGCAAGGAGGCGCCTGCGGGCCCCCCCGGGGCCCAGAAGGTGGCCCGGATCCGGCACCAGCAGCACCTGGTCGCCCCCGAGGTGGAGCCAGGGGTCGGTGGGGCCGAGTCCAAACGCAAGTCCCTGGAGCTGGCGTCTCTGGGCTGCGGCGGGCCCCAGCTGCCCCCGTGGGGCGTCCGGCCGGGCCAGGGCGCCGCCGCGGCCATTGGCGAGGAGCCCAAGGGCAGCGCCTACCTGGACCCCTTCGGCGGCGGGCTCCAGCAGGCGGCCCTCCTGCCCCAGGACCTGCCCGCCCCGCCCGACGAGGTTTCGGCCATGAAGAACCTGCTCAAGTACAGCAACCAGGCCCTGGTCGCCGGCCAGAAGGCGCCCTTCGTCGGCCTGGGTGGTGGCCTCAAGGCCAGCTGTGCCCAGCAGGACGTGAAGTGCTCGGCCAGCAAGGCCTCGGGCCAGGCGCCCGGCGAGGTGGAGAGGCCGGACTGCGCCCGAAGCCGGGAGCACGAGGTCCCGCACGGCGACGGAGAGGTGCGGCAGCCCCCCGTGGGCATCGCGGTGGCCTTGGCGCGGCAGAAGGACACGGGGAGCCGGCCGGAGACGGCCTACGGCACCAACGCCGGGCGGCAGGGCCGGGCGGCTCCCGCCTTCAAAGGTACGGCCCCACCCTGGGAGGGAGGCGTGGGGAGTGCTGCCCCTGCCCTTGTCCGTGCTCCCCGGCCCCCCCCACATCTTCCGTCCTGACTGCCCTGCCGGCCCCCAAGCCCAAGAGGGGGTGCCCTCTCCCCACCCCAACCCCTGCAGCCCCAGAAGGCCAGCAGTGCCCGGTCCGCCCCTAGCCCAGCCTCCCCAACGCTTGTCCCTTCTGCCACTTCTGCCCGGTGCAGCTGGCGGCGGGCCCCGCCCCGCCCACACGCTGGACCTGGAGGCCGACGAGGAGCGGGCGCGCCTGTGTGAGGACCGCCGGGGGCTGGCCGGCCGGGAGCTGCTGTTGCAGTAAGAGCCAGGCCGGCTGTCGGTGGGGGCGGGCCACGCCTCCGTGCTTGTGTGGCCGGGGTGCCCCCTGGGCTGGGGGACTGGGCTGTGCGGGGGTTTCTGCCCACACCGGGGGGAGCTCTGCCAGTGGGTCCCCTGCCGGGACGGAGCCCTTGATGTTGAGCCGCAGCTCTCCCTGAGGGCCACAGCCACAGGGTCTGGTGGGGGAGCAGGACGGGCACCCCGTCGCTGTCCTGAGCCCCCACCCGCCCCGTGACGTGCAGGGACAACAAGGACCTCGTGGAATTCACCCGGATCCACCCGTCGGGCGGCTGCCCCCGAGACCTGGCCCCGCACCTCGTGATCGCCGGCGGCTCCTCCCTGCAGAGCGGCCAACTGGGCGGGGACCCGGCCCCCCACCCCCACCCTGCTCACCCCCCGTGGCTGCCGCGCACCCGCAGCCCCTCCCTGTGGATGGGGGGACATTCCTACGGTCAGTGTTCTGAGGGCAGCCGGGGGCTTGGCGGGCAGGGCTGGCCTGGGGCTCAGGCCCTCGGCCCAGGGTGAGAGGCCTGGCCCCCCGGCCCCGGGCCCGGACCGCGTGCTTGCTTGTCGCCTGACTGCTGTGCCTCGTCTCCCCAGGCCTTGGGCACCCCGCCCTGCACCAGAACCTGCCCCCCGGCTTCCCCGCCTCTGTGCCCGGCTCGGTGCCCTCGGTCTTCCCCCTCTCCCAGGACGCCCCCACACAGCTGGTCATCCTGCCCTCGGAGCCTGCGCCCCACACTGCCCCCCATTCGCTTGGTAAGGGCTTCCCGGGCCAGGCTGTTTGCTCGTGGGGGTGTCGGGAGCAGCCCCCGCGGGGGTGGGGCCGAGGAGGAAGCGGGGAGGTGGGCGAGCCCGAGGGGTGCAGAGGGCCAGCTGGGGTGGCCGAGGACGCAGCCGGTGCCCCGTGCCTGCTGGGGCTGAGGGCTTCTCCGGCCCCGCCCGCAGCTGAAGTCATGGACCAGGCCTCGCTGTGGCCCCCCATGTACGGGGGCCGGGGCCCCACCTCCCACATGCAGCACCCGGGCCAGCTCCCCATGTACTCGCGCTCCCAGTTCCTGCGGCAGCAGGAGCTCTACGCCCTGCAGCACCAGCCTCAGCACCAGCCTCAGCACCAGCCGCCGCCACCGCAGCAGCGGGCCGCCCAGTTCCAGGTACCGGCCCGGAGCCCCCGCACGCTGCCCCCACCCTCATGCCCGGCGCGGGCCCGAGCCTGGCTGAGCCTCTCCCCCACCCAGCAGCGGAAGCCCGAGGACCACCACCTGGAGCTGCAGGAGCCCGCCCAGGAGAAGGCCCTGAAGTCCACCCACAAGCCAGTTGCCTTAACCCCCACGGCCAAGGGCACCCCCTCGCCTGCCACCGCGGGCCCCGCCAAGCTGTCACCCTGCTGCCACTCTCCTACCCAGAAGCCCCCCGCCAGCTGCCCCACGTCGCCGCTGCCGTGTCCCACCGCCCCGTGCACTTTATCTGGCTGCCTCGCCGGCAGCCCCGGGCCCGGCCCCCAGCCGCCCAGCACCGAGGACAGGGGCGGAGAGGGCCGGCGGGCCGCAGCCCGCCTCAGCGCGCTGGAACCAGGTGAGGCCTCGCGCCCCTCCTGGGCGGGCAGAGCCGAATCGGGGGGCTGCCCGGTTTGGCAGCTGCGGGGGTGCCCTCTCCTACCCAGCCCCCCGGTAGGGCCTGGGGCGATGTTGTCTGCCCCCTGCTCTCTCCCTTCCTCCGTTCCCACAATCCTGAGTGACCCACTGAAGGAGCACCCGGGGTTCCCACCGTCTCCTTAAAGCTCATGGCAGATGGGGCGGGGCAAGGGTCAGGCCCCACTGGCCAGCACTGGCCCCTGGGAATGACCAAGCTCCCGGCCCACCGTGGACGGTGGCAGGACCACGGGGCCGCAGCCACAGGCCCTGTCCCCAGCCTCGAGGCTGGGCCCAGGAGCTTGTCCTTGGCTGTCCGGGCCAAAGATGCCGCCTGCTCGGCCCTGAGGCGAGGAGGGGCCTGCAGGGAGGGCTCTGGCCTGGCCTGGGCGCTGCAGCCCCGCCCGCTGCCAGCAGCTGTGTTCTCTCCCCGTCAGGCTGCGAGTCTGCGCTGGGAGCTCGTGTGGCGAACATAAAAGCCGTCCCAGTTCCACAATAAGGAGACTGAGCCAGCAGAAGTTGTCGGGTTTTTTTAGGCTTTCCCCCTCTTTTTTTATTGCAGTTAATGGGGCGTAATGCCTCCGACGGGCTGCTGGCTCGTTCTGGTTCAGGGAAGCCCCTGATTCAAGTTCCTCGTTTAAACCTCCTCCCTTTTCTGGTTAGCCGCACCACACCATGCCAGAGATGGCCCCCCGGGGACCCCCGTGAGTCCCCAAGGGCACAGCAGGAGGTGGGGCTCACAGCCCTCCTGCACCCGCAGCTTTCCTGCTGTCCCCCAGCGTAATGTGCCCTGTCTCTGCCTCACCCGTGTGCAGGCAGAGGGCTGGCTGGGGCCCTTCCCTCCCAGGCGTGGGTCTGAGGGGTTTGGGGCCACCCTGGCCGCAGCCGCGCCCCCGACACCCCCTTTTTGTTTGCAGACCTGCCTCTTGGACACGCGTGCCCCGCGGCCAGCTCGGGCTGCTTCTCCCTGTCCCCCACCGTGCACTCGCCTGACCTCTCCGACCCCAGAACTATGCAAACCCCGGTCCCCAGGGCCCGGCCTGAGCCGGCAAGGACGCCTGTGCCCGGGGAGCCGCCCCGGCGAAGCCCCCAGAGCCCGGAGGAGCCTGGGCTGCCCTCAGGGGCCAGGGAGGCCCCCCAGGACCGTGCCGCCGTCCCCCGCCCTGCTGAGCAGGGCCCCCCAGAGAAGACGGCGGACCCCAGCCCACTGGAGGGGCTACAGGAACTGCGATGTGGGGCCCTCCTCCAGGGAGGGGGCCCCGAAGCCACTGGCCTGGCTAATTCTACTCAGGGAGGGGCCCCGAAGGAGAGGACTACGGGAGACGGGAGGGAGGAGGGGGAGCAAGAGCCCTCACGGGGGGCTGATGGCCAGGCCCTGGAGCAGCAAACGGGGAGCCCCCGAACCCTGGGCCAGGCCGAGCGGGGCAAACGGCAGGCCCCCAGCGAGGTGGGGCCAGAGGAGGAGGCCAAGTTTGAGGAGGACTTGGAGGAGGAGGAGGACGAGGAGGAGGACTGGGGGTTGACCCCTGATGACAGCCACCTGCCCAGGGTGCTGCTGGGCCTGGACGCTCTGGTGGCAGCCACCATCGACCTAGGGGACTTGCCTGGCATCAGCCCGCTGGACGCTCAGCCCCCTGCTATCCCTGAGCCGCCCAGCACAGCCCTCCTGCCCCCCAGCTCAGGGCCCCACGGCATCGCCCTGCTCAGCGAGCTGGCCGACCTGGACCTCCCGCCACCGAGGAGGGAGGCGGCCCTGCCAGGTGAGCGCCGCTGCTGCCCTCCCCTGGCCCGAGGAGCCGGCCCTTCCTGCTCGGGCTCGGTCAGCTGCGGCCCCCACCCGCTGGAAGGCAGAGTGGCCGCCCACGTCACCCCCAGCCTGGCTGCCAACTGGTCCCCAGGAGCTGGGTCCTCGGGGTGGCCGCAGAAGGGCCTCCAGGCAGCATCCCGTTGCTGTGCGTGTTCGTGACACCCTGAGGGAGGCTCTGGCTTGTCCCCACCTCACACACGGGGATGCCAGGCCCACGGAGGGGTGGTGGTGAGGTGGCTGGACTGAGGCCTCGCAGCCCAGAAAGGGGGGAAACGTGCATATCCCCTCTGTAGGCCTCCGAACCCCGACTCCCCCTCGGCCTCCTCAGCTCCCTCCCGGGGCCTGAGCAGGTGTGCTGGCTCGGACACGTGCCCTTGCCTGCCCGGCAGGGGAGGCGGCCCGAGACTGTTCCCAACACCCAGGCCTCACAGGGGGCTGGGGGCTGGGGTGCCGGAGCCGCCTGCAGGACGGGGTGCTCCCGGGCGCCCCCGGCCGCCCCGGCCCGAGGGCACAGGCGGGGGCTGGCGCTGTCCCGCAGTGCGATGCGGAGTCGGAGGGAGCCCCAGACGGCCCTCCCTTCCGCCCAGGTGCCACAGCAGGAGGAGCCCCTCCTCCTGGCCCACAGGGAGCCCTCGGCCAGGTGCGTGCTGCGTTGGTATTTCCAGAAAGAGCCCGGCCAAGTCCTTGGCTTGCTGGCTCGTCTTCCTGAAGCCTGAAGCTTCCCCGGCCCCCCGACGGCCGCCCGAGCCTTTTGTGCTGCGCAAAGATAAAGCAGACATTCCTGTAAAGCGGATCTCCCCAAGGCCGCTGCGTCACTCCCATGTCCCCTGCACGGGCCCACCTCGGTGCCGGGGGCCGGGGAGCAGGCAGGCAGGCAGGCCCCTGATGGGCGGAGCCCCAGCTGCAGGGTGGGGCCGAGAGCCCTGGGCAGGGCGCGGACCCCAGGCTGAGTGTGGCTGGCCCGAGGGTGCGAGGCCACCCGGTCAGTGCGGTCAGTGCGTGTGGACGCCTGCTGGACCGGCGCCCACCCCCGAGTGAGCGCTCACGTGGAGACCACGCGTCCCAGGGTGGGCGCTGCAGCGGCCAGGGCGGGGCCTCCGCCCATCTTCCCCTCCAGGCCCACCCCCTTCCTGTGCCCCCACCCTCCCTCGGGCCCAGTTAAGTGGCCTGGGCTCCACAGCTGTTCCCTAGGAGCGCAGTGACCTCCTGCCTGAAACTAACCAGGAGGTGAGCTCCATTCCTCAGCAGGACGCACAGAGAAAGTGGGAAAAGACGGGGGAGGGTGAGCGGAGATGAAGGCATGAGGGTCCCAGGAGACCACAGGACCTCCTGCCCCCTCCTCCGCAGAGGAGAACCCCTGAAGTCCCCCGGGCTGGACAAAGCAGTGGGTGAGAGGCCAGGTGGGGGGCCTAGGAAGTGGGGGCGAAGGGGGCACCAGGTCTGGAAAGGTGAGGTGGCCCACAGACTGTCTGCTCCAGGGCTGGGGCTGGTCCCGCCCTCACTGTCCCCACCCCCCACCCCAGCAAGCCTCGGCCTGCGGGTGCCCCCTGCCTGGGCTCAAGTCCAGGGAGCCCAGTGCCCCCTTCAACTGCCCCGTGCACGACCCCCCCGTTTTCCCTGCCCTGCCGGCCACCACTGGTTTTCACCGTCACCGGCGTCTGCGGAGTCTGAAGCCTGCCAGGGCTTCCCAGGGACAGGGGGTGAAGGCCCCCGCCCCAGGCTTGGGGCGCACCTGTCACTGTGTCTCCCCACAGCCCCCGGAGAATACAGAGCCATGCAGGGTGTCATAGGAACCCAGAAAGGCCCCCTCCCCCAGGTTCACCCAAGGAACTGCGGGATGTCGGCAGGCTTAGCGTGAGGAGTGGGGGGGCCTCAGGGAAGACCGAGCAGGGGGAGGGGAGCAGAGGGGCTCCCCAAGAGACGGGGGGGACCCTGCAGAACTTTTAGCTAAAACTTGGCTTCCAGAGATGGCTGCCCGGCTGCTAGGGGTGGGGCAATGCCCCCCCGTGCCCCGTCCCCAGGCACCGTGGACCCAGACGCCATCTCTGGGCGGGGCCTCCTGTGGCCCTGGCCCAGGACACATGTCCAGAGGTGTGAGCTTCCAGCTTGTTCCATTGCGGAGGGCGGGTCACCGTCCTGGCGCCACCACGGTGGGGGCAGGCGCTTCCCTGGGAGTGAGCAGGCGTCTCCTGGGAGGTCCCTGGAAGAGGCGGGGCAGCCCGGCCCTCTGCCGGTGTGCTCATCCGTCCCTGTCCCTGCGACTCCTGGTTCCTGTCCTCCTCCATCAGTGGCCATCTGCCTGTCACTCTTTAATTTCATGAGCAAACTGTCCCAGATTCGGCCCTGTGGCCGGCCCGTGTGTGTCCCTGCCATTCTCCACACGTCCGGTGTCCCTGGCCCATGCTGACCCTCCGCTGACCCTGAGTCAGCCCTTCTCCCGGGAGCCCAGGGCCTCTCCTCGGAGGATGGGGTCAGAAGCCAAGTTTGGGGTGTTAGCTGTGCCCAGTGCTGCTGGGGTGTCGCTGTTCCCAGGCTCTGCTGGAGGGCAGAGCTGGCTGTGTGTCCTCCCACCACGACCTCCACCTGAGCCACCCGGCCCCTCCCGGGCTGCAGCTCCTCCTGGGGTCCGCCTGCCTGTGTGCCCGCCCCCATTTCTGCCTCCGGCCCCTCCTGGTGCTCGCCCCCAGGTCCTGCATCTCCACTCTGGCCTCCCCTGAGTGACACTGGCCTGGGCTGACCTTGCAGGAGGCTGCCCCTCTCCGACACCCCGGGTTTTAAGAATTCCGGGAGCAGGCACAGAGGCACAGGCATCTTTTTTTTTTTTTTTTTTTTTTTTTGAATTTTTTTTTTAAAGATTTTATTTATGTATTTTTAGAGAGGGGAAGGAGAAGGAGAGAGAAACATCAATGTGTGGTTGCCTCTCATGTGGTCCCCACTGGAGACCTGGCCTGCAACCCAGGCATGTGCCCTGACTGGGAATCAAACCTGCGATGCTTTGGTTCGCAGCCTGCGCTCAATCCACTGAGCTACGCCAGCCAGGGCAGGCACAGGCATCTTGTTAGAAGTGTGACAGGCACGGTCTGGGCCGTCCTTGTGCCACCCCAATGGGCCTGACCCGAGGCAGCCATGGGGATGTTGCCTCCCACCGAGGTGGGTGCTGGGTGCGTACCCCACTGCCCCGGGCCCTCACCCCTTGGGGGCCAGGCAGCCTTGGGGCGTCGTGGCCACGCGAGCCGTCCAGAGCCTCTCGGAGGGGTGCTGTAGGCCCGCCTCCACGCCCGCACGCTCACCCTCGCGTTCCCCACAGAGGAGCTGGACGTGCTGACCTCCAACCTGCAGCGCCTGGCCACGCTGGCCTCAGCCTGGTCCCTGGTGGAGGCCGCCGGCCTGGACAGCCCTGCCTCCTCGGCCCCGTCCCCCGCGGCCGGCCCCCGCAGGGCTCCCCCGCTCACCCCCAGGATGCAGATCCTCCAGCGCAAGGACACCTGGACCCCTAAGAGCAAGCCTGTGAGTGGAGGTCCCCGGCCACCCCACTGCCCACTGCCCACTGCCCTGACCCAGGGGGACCTCTGAGCGGCCGCCCGGCCGCCCGCCTGCCACGTGGGGCCCCGGTGGCTCACAGCCCCTGCCCCTGCCCCTCAGGTGTGCCCGCTGAAGGCCGCCATCGACCGGCTGGACACCCAGGAGGTGGAGATGCGCGTGCAGCTGGCCGAGCTGCAGAGGCGGTACAAGGAGAAGCAGCGGGAGCTGGCCCGCCTGCAGCGCAGACACGACCCCGAGTACGGCCCAGGCCGGGGCGGGGGGCCGGGGGGGCAGCCTGGACCCAGGGGCCTGATGTGTGTCACCCAGCCTGGGGCCGCTGCCCCGTGGTCAGGGGTCAGCCCAGGCGGGCCGGGCTGAGCTCGGGGGGAAGCTGGGATCTGGGAGCCATTCATTCCCCCAGCAGAGGAACCAACGGGGTGGGGGCGGGGGCAGTTCCTGGCAGGAGAACGCCCAGCAGAGGCCAGTGCAGGGGCAGAGCCTGGACGGGGCTTTGTGGGTGCAGTTGTCACAGGGGTGGACGTCTCCAGGTGTGTGCAGGACTCTGGGACTGGGAGGTGGGGACTGCGGGGACACTGGCCCAGCCGTGCCCTCCGTGTGAGGGCTGGGCTCCCAGGGCCAAGTCTTAGGAAGGCCAGTGCCCCCGACCAACAGACCCCATTGGGGAGCCAGTGTGGCTGGATCCCCTGACCACCCCCCCGTGGCCCCCAGGAGAGAGGAGAGCTCGCGGAGCCCGGCAAGGCGAGGGCCTGGCCGGCCAAGGAAGCGAAAATTCTCCAGCCTGCTGCCTGCGCTGCGTCCCGGGGGCGACGTTAAGAAAGTCAAGTGAGTACTGGGTGCTCGGGGCGCCTCGGGCCGGCGGGCTCCCCTCCACAGCTCCGCCCACCCAGCCCCTCCTCCCCGAACCCTGGGCCATGAGTGTGCAGGGGACAGAACCCGGCACAGAGTCCCCTCCGCCCACCCACTGGCCACCCTCGGCCGGCCCTGAGCTCCGTTCCTCCCGGAGCCACCGTGGGCCTGGAGCGCGGCCACGCCAGCCGCACGCACCTGGCCACGGCGGCGCCCCTGCCCCGCCGCCCCCCGCGTGCGAGGCGGCCTTGCGTAAAAGCCTCTTTATCTGCACGGCACAAAGTCGTCGGTCACGCTGCGGCGCTGCTCACGGCTGCCGCGCGACGTTATTATCCATTACCCGCGCGGCGCGGTCGTTGCCGCGCTCCCCGGCCTGGGATAATTGTCCTTCTCGGCTACAAATTGCCTCTCCCGGCAGGCCCATTTGCATAAATCCTCCGAGCTCCTCCAAACGCGATTGGCGCGGGCATGCGCGCGCTGCATCAATCCTCATGATTTGGTAATAATAGTTAAATCGGCACTAAATGGTTCCTTCAATTAAGACAGAGGCAAAAAATTAATCTCGGGGCTTTATGTCACAAAACATTAGCAAATGCAGAGAAGGTTACGGGGAGGGGGAGTCCGCGGCGGCTGCGTCGGGAGGGGCACCATATGGCTGGGGGCTTCCCGAGCCCTCCCTCCTCCGCCCTGCCCAGGTGTCACCCGGCAGGGGGCCAGGGGGTCTTCTCTGCGGGCCAGCCAGTGCTGTGGGGGCTGCCGGCCAGGGGCCCTGTTGGGGAGTCCTGGAGAGGCCGCCTCGTGCGGCACCGGAGCGGCCTGCCGCCGAGGCCCAGCCACACAGGCCCGTCCGGGAGCTTGCACTGGGCCACCTTCCCCCTGAGCCCGGGGGCCAGGGCCTGGCCTGGCGGGAAGGCAGCGGCCTCAGGGGAGGGGAGGCAGCCAGGCCCAGGCCCTACCTTCCCCCGAAATCGGGGCTCCCTCCCGCCCACTCTCCACACCCCTGGGGGCCCGGCCGGGGTGTAGGCACGTGGGCCCAGGCTGGAAGCAGGGCGGTTGGGGTGCCGGGGCCAAGTGTGCTGCAGGCCGGCCTCCCGCCTGCCTACTCTCTGGGCAGAAAGGTAAAGTCAGAGTCCAGCCACACAAGGCCAGGGCCCACCAGGGCCCTCAGCCCCCATCTGTGACTTATTTCAATTACCACCATATGGGTGGGGGAGGGGCCGCGAATGGCCCGGCCCCCCCCCCCATCTGGGAAAGGACAGGCAGCCACTCCCAGCCTCATACTTGTGGGGTTCAGAGAAACTGAGGCTTGGTGTCCGAACTTCCCAGGCTCCATCTGGGAGACGGCTGGCGAGGTGCAGGGTCCTCTACCTCGAGATCCAGAACTGAGGGCAAAAGATGAAGCTCTCGGGGGCCTGAGACCAGCAGTGGGCGTGCCTGGGGGCCGGGAGGCAGAGCCTGGGCGCAGGTCTCCCTGATGGCTGCCCTCCTTCATGCAGCTGGCAGCGCACCCCGTTCTCAGAGCCGCGCCTGGCGCCTCTGGGCCTGGCGGCTGGACCGTGCAGTCACCACGGGCCTCGGCCTTGCTGAGAGGCACGGTTGTCATGGTCCCTGTTTCCCAGTGGAAAGACCAAGGCCACGGTCCCACTCACACGGTGGCCCCACTGCCCACAGAGCCTGGCTTCTGAGCACTGGGCTGCCTGGTCAGCAGGCGGAGGGGACGTCCAGGGAGGCAGGTGTCCCGGGGGCTCAGCCCAGGCTCGGCCCCCCTGCAGCGGCGTGTGCCCTGAGGGAGGAGCCTTGGCCGGGAAAGAAGTGGGGCCCTCACAGGGGCCAGGGGGCTGCGCCCTTCGAGGGGTGCCCCGGCGTGCCTGCACCCGGCCCGTGCCCACCCGCCCCTCCCCGCTCCCCCAGGGCGGTGCGGCCCAGCCTGAGCCTGCTGTGCGCCGAGCTGCGGGACGAGGCGCCCGTGAAGAAGCGGAGCCGACTGGAGAAGGGCGTCTACGTGGGCCTGCAGGCCGGCTCTGCGGTGAGTTCCCGCCGACCCCCCCTCGGGCTCAGGGTGCGGGACGGCAGGTGGCAGGTGACCGAAGGGGCCCCAGCCGGTGTGCGGCTGGGACCCGGGACTCAGGCGAACACACCGAGGCCCGGCCAGTGTCAGGTCCCTCACGGCAGAGGCGGCCCCTGAGCTTGCAGGGTGGCTCCGGCTGGCTGCGCCCGTGACGCCCACCTCACGCCCAGCTCGCGCCAGCAGGAGAGGGACCCAGGGGTGTCGTGGGTACTTTCTGGGAGTGAGAGCCCCCAGGGCCACAGCATCAGGCACATATGTGGGGTGGGGGGGCGTGGACCGGGAAGGGCACAGCCCCACCCCTCCCTGCTTCCAGGGTCCCGGGAGACTTGGGTGAGAGGTGCATTTTCTGAGCATCTTCTCACGCTGCCCACTCGCCCCAGAGCAGGATCTGGTCGCTCTGCCCAGGACACTCACAGACCCCTGGGCCTCAGGCGCCCCTCCCCCCAGCCCAAGCAGGGTGGGCAGCAGGAGGGGCGGCGGTGGAGCTGGGGATGGGACCCTTCAGGAGGGCAGGGCCGGGGGACATGCCACCGTCAGGCCGGAGCGTCGGGGGGCCAGCGCACAGAGCTGCCGCCTGCCGTCCTCAGGAGAAGGGCCGGTGCAAGCAGAGCCGCAGTCAGGGAGAGCTGGCGTCCGCAGTGGCCCACAAGGTCGCCCAGCTGAAGCCAAAGGTCAAGAGCAAGGGACTGCCTGCTGGCCTCGGCCCGTTCCCGGGGGACCGCGTCAGGAAGAAGCTGTCCCGAGCCAAGAACGCCAAGGTGTCTGCGGCAGCCAGACACCTGCAGCCCGAGGGTGACGGTGGCGGCAGCAGGGAGCTGACACCCAAGTTCCCGGCCGACGTGGCCGCGGCCACGGCCCCGGAGGCAGGCAAGTGGGTCTGCTGGGGTCTCCGGGACCCCTGGGCTGCGGCCCCTCAGGGGCTGGGCCCTCTGGCTGCGGAAGGAGGCCCCTCCCCGGGGCAGAGCCTGCAGCTCCGGGCCCACCCCCGCCCAGACAGGGCGGAAGAGGGCATCCTGGAGAAGGGCTAAAAATAGCTCTTCTCCGGTCTCCAGCCTCTCGCTGCCACGTCCGGCCAGGCTGACCTGGAGGGTTATCTGGGCCCCAGCAAACAGGTCCAGAAACGGGGGCCTGGAAAAACAGACACTTCCTCCCCAGCAGCCCCCGCCCCCACCAGGCCTGCCTGACGGAGAACACAGGGAGGGCGGCCGAAGGGGAGGGCGACCTGCAGAAGAGCAGAAAGGGGCAGGGCTGCCCTGCGGGGGACCCCCTGCCTTCCAGGCCTGCCCCCCACAGCCCGGTATCACAGAGGAAAGCAGGCAGGGAAGCGAGGGTCAGAGAGATACCACCCTTCCCCGTCCCTGTCCACCACCCTCACCTGGACACGTGGCCCAGGTGCCCGCTCCCCAGAGCAGCCGCCGGCATGATGGTGACGGGGCTCCGCTCACAGCCCCCCAGTTTATCCACACTCACAAACGGTCCGCTCCCCGGACCCCGCCCCAAAACGGTGCTGCTGTGAGGCCCCTGATCTTGACCCCCACCTCCCCCCAGGCAGTGGCTATGACAGTGAGAACGGTGAGGGCCGCCTGGGGACAGAAGTGCTCCCCACAGAGCCCGGGCTGGCGCTGCCCGCTGGGGCCAGTGGGGCGGTGCTCGGGCCCTCGCCCTCCTCCGTGGTCAAGATGGAAGCCAACCAGAAGGCCAAGAAGAAGAAGGAGCGGCAGGGCTTGCTAGGTAACGGAGTGGCGAGGGGGGCGGGGGCGGCCTGGTGCAGGGGGCCCCGGAAGCTGGAATCCCTGCCATGGCCCCCACTCCCACACGCAGGGGCCTGCCGCCTGTCCAGCCCGGAGAGCGAGGTCAAGATCAAGAGGCGAACGGTAAAGGCCAAGGTGGGCACCAAGCTGGAGCGGGCCCCAGGGCGCAGGCCCCCTGGAGCGCCAGGCAAGAAGAAGGCCGAGGGCAAGGCCAAAGGCGGCCTGAGAGCAGAGCCGGGGGCCACCCCGAGCCGGGACACCCTCTTCAGCCCCGCGAGGGCCTTGCCCTGCCGGGAGGAGGGCAGCCAGCTGGCCAGCGAGCGCCTCAAGAGGGCCACACGCAAGAGCACGGTGCACCAGCCAGGACTGCGGGTGAGCACGGGCGGGCATCCCCACCGTCAGCAGGCTCCCCGGGGTCTCGGGCCGGTGGGGCAGGTGCCAGCTGGGGGAGGCCTCCAGGGCCCTCAGTCCGCATGTCTGTTCACCACACCCTGCACCGGGGTCAGCCGAGCCTCACCCTGGGCTGGCCGTGGGTGGGGAGGCTGGTGCCAGCCTGCCACAGCCCCTCCCACTGCCCCGCAGCGGAAGAACGGGACCCTGTCCATCGCCCTGTCGCCCCGCAACGCCAAGGCCGTCCTGGGGAAGGGCAGGAAGGCCAGCAAGGCTGTCGGCAAGCAGGTAGCATCCCCACCCCGCCCCTGGAGCCCAGCGGGGGTGGCCCAGGACCCCTTCCGCGGAACTGACCCCTCCGGCCCACCAGGGCAAGGGCCGGGCGGTGAGCCGGCTGCTGGAGAGCTTCGCTGTGGAGGACGACTTCGAGTTCGACGACAGCAGCAGCTTCTCTGAGGAGGAGGAGGAGGAGGAGGAAGAGGAGGAGGCTCATGGCCCCCTGAGCTCCGAGCAGAGCGCCGCCCTCGGTGAGAGCGGCCGGGAGGGGCGCTGAGCCTGGGTGGGGCAGCGGCGGAGGCGGGTGGGTGGCGGTGGCCAGGCTCTGACCGCCCTGTCCCCCAGCGCGCTCCTGCACCATCCACAAGGAGGACCTGCAGGACGGCCTGCCCGTGCTCATCCCCAAGGAGGACAGCCTGCTGTACGCGGGGAGCGTCAGGACCCTGCAGCCGCCCGACATGTGAGGCCAGGCTGCGGGCAGGGTGGGCGCCGCCCGCCGCGGCTGAGGGGCGTGGGCGTGGCCGTGGCCCCGCAGGTCCCTCTCACACCGCCCCCCGCCCTGGCCCCTCAGCTACAGCATCGTCATCGACGGCGAGAGAGGCAACCGGCAGCACATCTACTCGCTGGAGCAGCTGCTGCAGGAGGCGGTGAGGGGACGCCCGCCCGGCCCGCCCAGGGAGGTGGCCTGGCTGCACCCCACCCTTGCCCGAAGCCTGCTCATGCTCCCGCCTCGGCTGTACCTGCAGGTTCTTGATGTCCGGCCCCAGTCCAGCCGGTTCCTCCCGCCCGGCACGAGGGTCTGCGCCTACTGGAGCCAGAGGTCCCGCTGCCTGTACCCAGGCAACGTGGTCCGAGGTAAGCCATGGCCGCGCCCCTCAGGCCAGGCGGCAGGGGGGCAGGGAACAGGACCCGGTCCCGGGTCAGCAGGAAAAGGCGCGGGGGGTGGGGGACAGGGGCTCCAGCTGTCCAGAGGCCTACAGGGGAGGACAGCCGGAGCCCACGCCCCAGAGGTTGTGGACTGGTCAATGGACCCAGCTCCGCTGGGGTGAATCCTGATGCCCCAGGTTGGGGGTGTGGGGCTCCTGGGGTCTGACAGGTGGGCGGGCAGGGCGGTGGGGCCAGGTGTGCATTTGCACACAGGTGTGGGGCAGCTGGTCCCACGCCCCTGTGTGTGCCAGCACGGGGGTGGAGGATGGGCGTGATACTGCCCCCAGCTGTGCTGCAGGGGCAGAGGGCCTGTCAGCCGCCCTGCCCGCTCCAAGGTCAGGTGTGAGCGGGGAGCAGAGTAAGCCCAGCCTCGTTTGTCAGGCACCCCATCCTATCGTCCTCCGGACGCCAGGGAGAGCCCCGTGGGCCCTGCGCCTGGGACCGCGTGCTCAGCCAGGCCCCCTTGTCCCCAGGCAACTCCAGCGACGAGGAGGAGGACCTAGACTCCGTGGTGGTGGAGTTTGACGATGGGGACACCGGCCACATCGCCGTCTCCAACATCAGGCTGCTCCCTCCCGACTTCAAGATCCAGTGTGAGCTGGGGACCCGGCCCTCCCCGGTCGGACCCATGGCTGGTGCCGGGCTGGGCCGCCTCTGGGTCTGGCAGGCTCCTCAGGTGGGGGCGAGGGGAGGTGGCCCCCCCGGGGCCCAGCACTGAGACCGCTGGTCCACTCTGCAGGCACGGAGCCCTCGCCGGCCCTGCTGGTGTCCAGCAGCTGCCGGAGGACCAAGAAAGCTTCCTGTGAGGCCCCCCCACCCAGTGAGCCTGCTGCCCCCAGCCTGTCCCCCAAGGTGCACGAAGGCCCCGAAGTCTCCAAGACCCCCGGGAGGAAGTCCACCAGCAAAGACAAAGCTGGTACTCGGGACTGGCCAGAACCGGGCGGGGAGGCTTCCTGGGGGCATGGGGGCCATGTGGGGGGGTAGCTCTGTCATGTCTCTCCCTGCCCCCCGACCAGGCAAAGCGGAGCTCCTAACCTCAGGTGCCAAGCCCCCCGTGGGGGCCTCCGACCACTTCCTGGGCCGCCGGGGCAGCCCGCTGCTGAGCTGGTCAGCGGTGGCACAGACCAAGCGGAAGGCCGTGGCGGCGACGGCGGGCGGCAAGGGGCCAGGCCTGCTGCAGAACCTCTTCCAGACCAACGGCGGCGCCAAGAGGCTGCGAGCCCGCGAGGCGCTGTTCCCCGTGCACAGCGTGGCGGCACCCGTGTTCGGCGACAGCCTCCGCGCCGCCTCCTTCAGCAGCCTGGCCAGCTCCTACGCGCCCTTCGTGGGCGGGGCCGGGCCGGGCCTGCCTGGGGGCGCCCACAAGCTGCTGCGGGCCAGGAAGGCGGAGCGGGCGGAGGCCGAGAAGGGTGGGCGGCGCCGGGCGGGCAGCGAGTTCCTGGTCAAGCTGGACCACGAGGGCGTGACCTCCCCCAAGAACAAGAACTGCAAGGCGCTGCTCATGGGCGACAAGGACCTGGGGCCCAAGCTGGGGCGCCCCCTGCCCAGCCCCAGCTACGCGCACCCGGCCCTCCTGGGCAAGGACAGGAAGGGGCGGGCGCCCGTCCACCCGCTGCCCGTGGGGCTGGCGTTGCGCAAGTTCGCAGGCCAGGCCGAGTACCCGCTGCCCTGCGACAGCGACTGCCACAGCTCCTACTCGGACGAGGAGGAGGACGGGCCCGGGCTGGCCCCCGGCGTGCCCTCCCGCTTCCTCGCCCGCCTGTCCGTGTCCTCCTCGTCCTCCGGCTCGTCCACCTCCTCGTCCTCGGGCTCCCTGTCCACCTCCAGCCTCTGCTCCTCGGACGACGAGGGCTCCTCCTGCAGCTCAGACGATGAGGACCCGGCCCTGCTGCTGCAGACCTGCCTCACGCACCCCGTGCCCGCCCTCCTGGCCCAGCCCGAGGCCCTGCGCTCCAAGGGCGGGGGCCCCCACCCGCACGCCCAGCGCTGCTTCCTGTCCAGGGCCGCCGTGGCGGGCGGGGGCGTGGGCCCCAGCAGCGGCAGATCCAAGCTCAAGCGCAAGGAGGCCCTGAGCTTCTCCAAAGCCAAAGAGGGTTCGCGGAGGCAGCGGCTGCCATCCGTGGAAAACCGGCCAAAGATCTCTGCCTTCCTGCCTGCCCGGCAGCTCTGGAAGTGGTCAGGGAGCCCCACGCAGGTAGGTGGCCCCGTGGGCAGGGCGGCGCGTGCTCCTGCTTCGAGGCTCCCTCCTCTCTGCTGTTGGGAGTATGTGGTTTCATCTAAAAACTGGGACGCTGGGGGAAGGACAAAACACCCACCTGGATCCAAGCAGCCAGCGCCCCCTGTGGTCCCTTCCCCGGCAGTCCTCGTTCTGCCCGTCTGACTGTGGAAATGAGGGCGCCCCCGGTGCACCCCCCGTGTTTGGTTCTGTGGGTTTCCCTGAGCGCCTTTCCACGTCCACAAACCCCACGCGGGGCCTGGGCAGGGCCTCACGGACGCCAGTGCACAGACGCACGCGTGCTCCTCCGTGAACGCACCGCGGGTGGGCCCGTCGCAGCCCACAGCTTTGCCCTGGGAATGCGCTGCCGTGAACATCTCACGGGGTTCGGGCCCCCCCACCCTCAGAGATGGTGCCCCTTCGGGTCACACGGTCAGCGGAGGGCGTGCAGAGCCCAGCATGGCCGACCCCGCCCTGCCCTGGGGAGCCAGCCGCTGGGCCGCGCTGTCTTGCCCCTGAGGCCGCCCAGGCCCACAAGACACGCTGTCTGTCCCCCAAACTCCTGCTCCTCTGTCCCTCCGCCACCGCCGCTGCCGGTCCCGAGGCCCCGGCCCCCTCCCCACGCCCGGCCGCGGTTGTCTCCCCTGCAGAGGCGCGGCATGAAGGGGAAGGCCAGGAAGCTGTTCTACAAGGCCATCGTCCGGGGCAAGGAGACGCTGCGAGTCGGGGACTGCGCGGTCTTCCTGTCCGCCGGCCGCCCCAACCTGCCCTACATCGGCCGCATCGAGAGCCTGTGGGAGTCGTGGGGCAGCAACATGGTGGTGAAGGTCAAGTGGTTCTACCACCCCGAGGAGACCAAGCTGGGGAAGCGCCACAGTGACGGGAAGGTGGGGCCCGGGGCGCTGGGGGCCGGCGGGGGTGTGGGCAGCAGCCAGGACCAGGGGGCGCGGTCGTCTCTGAGCACCCGCACGCCCCGCCCTCACGGCTCCCGGGAAACGGAGGGCGGTTCCACCCCACAGCAGCACACAACTCCCGGCGGGTTCCGCCCCGCAGCCCCCCATAGAAACGCCCCGGCACCCCCGTCAGGCCTACCTGGGCGGAGCCCGCGTGCGGAGACGACATGGAAACAGTGTCTCCCACCCCCGCCGCACTCTCCCCACGGGGTCCAGGCTCCCGCCACGGTCCCGGCCCCCCCGCCCGCCGAGCGGAGCCAGGTTCGAGCCGGGCGGGGCGCGCAGGCCGAGGCCGCTCCCAATGTGCGTGCCCGCCCCCCGACGCGCGTGCCCGCCCCCCGACGCGCGTGCCCACCCTCGCCCCACAGAACGCCCTGTACCAGTCTTGCCACGAGGACGAGAACGACGTGCAGACCATCTCCCACAAGTGCCAGGTCGTGGGGCGCGAGCAGTACGAACGGATGACGCAGAGCCGCCCGCGCCAGGACCGGCGGGACCTCTACTACCTGGCGGGCACCTACGACCCCGCCACGGGGCGCCTGGTGACGGCCGACGGCGTGCCCATCCTGTGCTGAGCCTGCGCCTGCCCGGCGGTGCCCACAGTGCCCCGGGCGCCGAGGGGGGGGACCCGGACGGGCGGCACCAGCCCCGCCCCGCTGAGCGGGAAGAGGAGCCAGTGAGCAGATATGCAAACCCACCCAGGCGAGATCCAGGCTTTTTGTCACTGTCCCTGGAAAGAGAGAGCTCCGGGCGTCGGACCGCAGCCCTGCCCGCCGCGGCGGCCACTGTGCCCCCGGAGCCCCACCCGGGCGCTCTGCTCCCCCATCGGCGTTTCACGAGAGATTAGAATCCAAGCCATATTTTCCCCAGTACCTCCGACTGTCCCCCACCAGGGAGAGCAGAAATCAGGTGTGTTGTCTATTTATTTCTCTGTGTAAATAGTGTATTTCTTCGGGGAAGTTTTATGGAAAAAATAGTGGAAAAAGATTTCTTTTCCCCACGTGTGTGACGAGGGTGTATGTGCATGCGTGTGCGGTGTGTGTGTGCGTGTGTGCGGGGATTTTGTTCTGGGGAGTTTTCTTTGAAAATGCACTGTTCTCAGCCTAGCTGAGTTCCCGCAGGGGCCTCTGTGACCAGAGGCAGCAGGGGCCGGGGCCGGAGGATGGGCCAGGGAGGCCCCCGCTGCACCCGCTGGTCTCGGGGGACGGTGACAGGTGGAAGTTACACTCGAGTTCATTTCATTTTAATCCATTGCCTGGGGAGAAGGTGGGGGGAGGGCTGCCCAATGAGGCTTCCACGGGCAGAGGGGGTTCCAGGAGCCCGAATGAAAGCCAGGACCCCCCGCCCGGAGTGTGACAGCAGCCACACGCACCTTCCCTCTGTCCCGACAAAACAAAAATGAACAAGGACGTTAAAGTGTTGGTGTGAAAAAGTGACGCTTCGATTTCCTTTCCCGGACAGTCCAAGTTATGTCTGATCTCCCTTTGGCCATCACTCAGAGCAGGGGGAGGCCTGCGTGGTAGACGCCAGGGGCGTTCCCAGGCCTTCTCCGGAGCTCCCTGGCAGGGCGGATGGCCCCGCGCAGGGTGCTTGCAGCTGGAGCGGTCCCTCCGGCCTGCACCCCACCCCCGAGCACAGGCAGCACCTTTGGGAGCTGTCACCCCTCTGCCCAGCGCCCTGGGTACCACAGTGCCGGAGGGGGCACCCCACAGAAATTGTCACCTCCTCACTTCTCCAGAGGCCAAGAGGGACAGACAGGGCCCGCCAGACCTGTGGCCCAACGGCCTCATCCTGGCATGCACTGAGGGCCCGGTGTCCCTCCACGCGCCCCAGGAAAGCCCCCCAACTTAGCCACCACTCCTTAGGATGAGCTCTTCCGTGACCCACAGGCACAGCCCAAGTTCCTGGGAAACAAGGGGTGTCGGCAGGTACCCGACACTCCTCCCCTCCCCTCCGGGCCCCCCTTTCTTTCTGACCAGGAACCCTCCTGCTGCCTGGAGGGCCCATCCTCCCGCCCCCGGCAGCTCTGCAGGAAGCGCAAGGACCTAGAGGGGGTCCCCTGCACCCCAGCTCCCCTGCCCAACCCCGGCTCCCCCTTCGCCTCCGCACGAGTGCAATATTTCATTCCTGGCGGCCGCCCAGGCAGGCGGCGGCAGCCAGCTCCGCTGGCGGCTGGGGAGGCCTGACGACGCTGGCGGAGGGGCGAGGCCCAGAGCCCCGGGAGGCATAGGGATGGCCTAGCAAGTCAGTTGGAACCGGAGCTGTTTGTGGGAGGAGGTGGGGTGGGGTGGGGCGGGGCCACGGTAGTGCAGGACCCCCACCCTTCCCCCCCCCACCCCCAGCGAGTAGTTCTGTTCCGAACCCTCCGCCCCGCCCCCGCTGCGTCTGCGTCCGGTGCGTGCGACGCCCCCCCTTCCGCCCCGGCAGAAGCTCGGCTGTTGTAAATGTGTAAACTAAGAGAGGGTGGGTTTTTTCAATGTAAACACTAAAAACAAACAAAAACACAAAGGTTTTATGAACAGCAAACTCTATGTAAATGCATTTTAGTATTAAATTTTTTATTGATAACTTGCTTAAGAATAAATATATGAACTATTGTACAGGTTTTCCGTGGTCCGGAATCCTGACTGCGCCTCGGTGTGGGGTGTGCGTCACACACGGGCTCCCGAGGCCCCAGAGGTGCAGGGGTCTCAGCTACCAACGCCTGCCCCACCCCCCACCCCTGCCCCTTCCCTGCCACAGCCGCCAGCAAAGCCCCTGGGGGCCTGGGGCTGGACTGGGACAGGTGGCCAGAGCGGGTTTGCAGTGACCTTGCCTTCAGGCTGCCAGGATAAGGGCCTGTGATCTTACAGGTCCCACCTGAGAGAGACAGATGTCTAGCCTGGACTGGTCCCGGTGGCCAGGGCGGACAGCCCCGAGGGGAAGTGGGAGGGTCTGCCCCCACAGGGCACAGGCATAGGCGAAGGGAGGTCACAGGGAGGCTCCTAGGCCGCAGAGGGGGCAGGGCCAGGCAGGTTAGGGCTGACACCCCTTCAGGAGCCCTGATTGTGAAGCTGAGCGAGGCAGAGGCCAGGGCAGCGACCCCGTGTGGGGCGGGGGGTGTCCCTGTCTGCCGGACAACAGGCCAAAGGCTCAAGGCAGAGGGTCAGCAGTCAGACTGAGACCCCCACTCTGCAGCTCTGAGGTCAGAGTTAGAGGGGCCAGAGCCCTTGGGGAAAGAGCTGGCACCCAGAGAAAGGCCCTCAGGGCCCAGGGTGGGGGGCAGGGGGTAGGGTGCCACCAATAGCCCCAGGCGTGTGGGCGGGAGGGGGCGCGCAGGGAGGCAGGTGGCCATTGGGACGCAGCAAGTGGGGGCCACAGCAGGATTCGGTGCGTCCTCAGGGTTCCCTTCCCTCCAGCCCACCTCCTCCCTTCCCCTCTCTCCATCCAGCGGCCTGCCCAACCCCCCCTCAGGTGGGAGGACCCCTGCCCTCCCGAACACCCGGGCTAGGGGCGGGGTGGGCTCTGGAGGCCGCAGAGCCCCGGGGGGTCAAGTGCGCAGGCCCACACTTTGACGGAGATGAACGAGCCCGCATGTGGAACGCTGAAGCCAGACAAACAGCACGCCGGTGAGAGAGGTCGACAGGAGTGATGTTTTATCAGGGAGAAACGACAGCCGGCTGATTGCAATTCGTCTTCAGTGCCACAGACCGACTGGGGACGAGGGGCTTTAACGGTCCAGGCCCCTGCGGCCTGGACAGGGTGGGGACCGGGAGAGGGCGGTCCAGTCTGCAAGGGGGCATCTGGGCACTCAGTGGCCAGCGGCCGATGGACAGCCTGGCCCCTGGTGGCCTCCTGAGTCTGTACAGCGGCGTGGAGGGACCCGCCACAGGGGCCCTGGGTGCCGGCTGAAGACAGCAAGGGCGTCACACTGGAAAGCGGCCTCTCCAGCCTCGCTGCCTTGCACTGGAACCTGGGGGTCTCAACACCCCACGCCCAAGCTCCAGCCGGACCGGCGGGGGTCAAGGAAGGCCGAGGCCCCTCACTGTCCACCAGCAGCCAGAGCGCCATTGGCAGGGGAACTGAGAGGCCCGAGGGACTCAGGCCTCCAGAAGTCAGGTGGAGGTCACAGGGCGAGCCGGGCCTGGCTGTCCCCACTGTAGCCTGGGGCCTCCAGGGCCTAGTCTGTGCGGTGTGGTTCCTGACTTGCCCACCGATGAGCCCGGGGCGAGGTTCCCGGGAGGCTGCAAAGGCATTTCCAGACCCCCATGTGGGGCCCTACCTCGGCCCCACACCGTGCCTCCAGCTGGGAGCTTCGCACTCCGGCAGGCTGCCTCCTTGACGCATCCCAGCCAGCCGTGACGGGGCTGGGAGTGTGGGGACATGCACAGGTCCCCGGGCTGGACACGTGCCTCGGGATCCCACCCCACCAACCGGCTCAGGACCCTGGCTCTCCCCTCCACCTGGCGGTTCCTCAGGGCCCCTTCCAACGAGGGTCCCCGTGGCCTTTCTGGGGGCTTCCCTAGAGATGCGCAGGAGGCTCCCCTGAACAGCATGCGTCTCTGACAACGTCCGAGGAGCCTTCCTCCTCCACGGAGGGGGACACCTGGCAGGGTCCTCAAAGCCACACCTCCCTCCCTCACCAGCCAGGGAGCCCACAGCCCAGCGCTGAGGAAGGCAGGGTGACGAGTATGCTGGGTAGGGGCCACCTTTCATGGCTTCACCTCAAAAACAGTGACGTGCAGCGCACCCCGTAGGCCTGGGTCTGCCACTCAGGGACCGCAGGGTCCCCGCCCGCAGGCCCTCTGCTTTGGCTGAGTCGGGGGTGCTGGGGTCAGGGCTCCCCTCCAGTAAAAGCACCCCGCGTGGCAGTGGGCGGGCTTTCCCTGCAGCCTCCCACAGCCCCTCCCCCGATGGCTGGAAGCCCCAGCGCCCCAGCCCTTCTCCCAGCAGGTAGGAGGGTGCAGGGGTGAATGCGGCCCCACACCAAATCGTAAATTTACTTAAAAACATTTTTTTGCTCATCAGTTTTCATTAGTGTTTGCCATTTAATGTGGGGCCCAAGACAACTCTTCTTTTTCCAGTGTGGCCCAGAGACGCCACAAGGTTGGACACCCCTGGAGAGGCCTCCTCATAAGCCGGTTTGCTGGAGGGGAAGCGAAAACCACGCTTTTTGTTCGGGAGCCTTGGAGCGAGTTTAAGACCTCGCCCCTCGCCGGGACTCTGTTTTCACTCATAAGAAACAGACCCAGGCCAGGCGGAGAGCAGCGCGGCTTCGGGAAGCTCCGCACAGACACAGTGATTGTCCGTCACCCCAGGCCCTTCTGCCGCCCCTTATCCAGGGCCAGCACCCCAGGCCTGGGGACCCCCAAGGCCCTCGCAATGGCTCTCCTCTTGGGGTGCCCACTGGATGTGGCTGCCCAAGACCACTTTCCTGGGGACCCAGAAGCCCCTTCAGCAGCCAGAAAAGGCCCCTCTGCACACCGCACGCACCCAGAGAGAGAAACACACCCACGTGGAAGCCCTATGGTCACCTGACCCTGGCAGGGCCAATCAGGACATCTCTGCCTTCCGCTCCACGGTGATTGGCTTGGGGGTGGGCATGTGACCCAAGCTGAGCCAATCTGCGTCAACCTCTGAGCACAGCCCCGCCTGAGTAGCCAGGTGAGACACCTGAGCCCGCGCCTCGCGCCAGGTGGCCACCCGCTGCAGTAGCACCTGTGAGCCTGCCTCTGGCGGCTCGGTACCCGGCCGCAGCAGGACGCAACCCTGACCTCAGTGGGGCAGCCAGACAAAACGCAGGACGCCCAGTCCAACTCGGCCTTCGCATAAACAGCAAATAACTCTAGCTGTAGTATGAGCGTGGTCGGTGCACTTTAGGGATACACCTATGCTAAAAATTATTTGTTATTTGTCTGAAACATATTTAACCCGATGCCCTATATTTATTTGTTACTGTGGCACAATGGGCTGACCTTGAAACCCAACTGCCCAAGGTCAACTGGGCACTCCCTAGCCCGCCTGTCCTTAATCGGGGGCACCCACAGCTGCCCATCGTGGGGCAGGAAGGACGCCTCCAGAAGGCCCCCGGAGCCCACTTGTGCCGCAAACCCACGGCCTCGGTGCAGCTCCGCCACCTGCTCGACAAGGAAGCAGCAGCCGGGCTCATGGACACTCTGAGCAGGTGCCAGCCCAGCCCCGAGTGGCCCACAGCGCAGCTACCGAGTCTGCATGTCCAAGGCCAAGGTCTACACAGAGTTCCGGGCAGTGCCTGGCCGTCTGGGCACACATGGGGGGCTTGGAAGGAGCAAATGACAGACGAGTCAGGGAGGTGGTTTGAGGGAGAAGAGAGTGGACAGACATCGTGAGCGGCGCCCAGAGGTTGAGCGTCTGCATGCCCGTGTCCCTGTCATGCGTGTTCAATGGAGAAGCGTTCTTAACAATCAGGTGGGCACGTGACCCGCCCCAGGGCTGCCCGCCCTTGGCTGGCTGGGAGAGCTCAGCGGGCAGTCAGAAACCACGCCCCGAGGACCCCGAGGCGGGCCTCCCCTTACCCGCCCCCAGACTGACCTGGACCGCCCGCAGAGGAGCCCTCGGTGGCGGCAGCAGGCCCCACGTCACGGCTGTGAGTCTGTGGCCCCAGGGAACCAGGCGGCGTGTGGCGGCTGCTGGGTGACTTCCGGCCCTTCCACCACCGCGCCGCAGCAGTTCGCCCCACCCGAAGCGGAGGCGTCCTGAGCCCAGTGAACTCCTCGCCCTGCTCCGGGAACCCCGCCCAGCCCCTGCAACCCGGGAGCTCGCTTCCGAGCACAGGTGCAGCATCCGCAGCTCGGGAGCAAGGCCACCTAGGCTGGACGGGGGCGGGACAGGCACAGCGGAACAGGGGCGGCTTCTCCCTCCCGCCAGCGGCCCAGGAGCTGGAGCAGCACCAGGGCCCTGGGCTCTGTCTGCTGTCCTGGCTCAGAGCTGGGCTGGTCTCCAGTGTGGTGCCCAGGAAAGGACATTGTCTGGCCAGGGACCAGGAATGGTGGCCACACCGAGCAAATGGGCAGGAGGAGGGTGTGGGGGTGCCAGTCTGGCCTACCGTTGGGCAGGGGGGCTGTGGGTCGGGCTGGGGGGCCGCAGGAACATTCCTCTAGGCGAGCCCAGGGGTTCGCAGGGACCTTCACCGACCCGGGGGCGGGGGCGGGCAACAGATGCAGGGGCTCGGAGCAGCGCAGGGACACAGAGGCTGGGTCTGCCGGCCGGGGTAAGCATCCACGCATCAAAGGCCCTGGCCAGAGGGCAGTGTGGTTGGTCAGCGGTGGGGCCACGGATACCGACTGTGGCTCGTGAGCCCTTGGGGACAAAGGAGATCATCCCGGCTAGCCCGGGGCCACTTGTTCTCCTCTTCCTCCCCAGCTGTGGGCACCAGCAAGCAGGCGGTGGTGATTCTGGCTCCGCTGCAGGGAGTGGACGAGGGGCAGAACCTCACCAGGACAGCGGGAGTGGACATGCCCTGGGGGACTGCAGGCCGGGCTGAGTGGCCTGCCCCACCCCACCCCACCCCCATGGGAAAGGAGAGATTCACTGACCCTCAGACACAGCACTGCCCAGGCTCCCGGAACCACGGGGTGAGTGGAGGGAGAGCGTGTGGCTGCCACAGGGCTGGAGCAGGGGCTGCTCTCACCCGCCCCACCCCCAGTGCAGGGGCGAGCTCAGGACCGGCCTGGACATGGAGTGAGAACCTGTGTTCCTACCGGGTGACCGAGCCAGAGCGAGTGGCCTCACCCTGACCCCCATGTTGGTGAGGCACTCGCAGAGAACGAGGCCGGCACGCAGGAAGACGGAGAGCCGGGCCGCGAGAGACAGTCAGAGACAGGAAAACAACGCGTCCCTGCAGCCGGCTGGCCGAGTCCTGGGGCGGGGCGCAGGAGGCCAGCGCCGCCCTGGCCGCTCCGGCGGTAACGGCAGCGGGCGAGTTCGAGCTGCAGCTCCTGTTGTAACCAGAGGATCGAGGTGCTCCAGCTCTGACGATCAGGGGCCCCGGCGCCCCCATTCCACACAGCAGCCACGGGCCCACTGCAGCCGCCCATTGCCGTGCGCACCCCACCAACACTCTGACGGGTGGGGCCAGGGGAGGCCTGACCAGGGAGAAAGGACCCAGCCCCCAAAGCCACAAGTACTCCCACGCCAAGACTTCCAGCAAAAGGCCAGCGGCGCTGCACGGCCGCCAGCAGCAGTGTGGCCACACACGGCTGGCACCGGCCAGTGCGGACGCTGCGGGGAGCGCGCGGCTCTGGGAGGGCGAGCTGCAGTGCGGCTGCAGCAGGCGGCTCGTCCTGCAGACGCCACCACGCTCTCTGCATACCAGAGCCCCAGTGGCGGGGCACTACGTGGTGATAAGCGTCTGCATCGAGGGGCAGAGACCCACCTCGCTGGTCATTTCGTGCCTTCAGCACTATCGCCTCCTTTGGCAGCCTTGGGACCAACTTCTGGCACGTGAGGGTGAAGAGCAACACCATGTGCAGTGGGAAGTACCCTTAAACAGTGAGCTGTGCTCCTGTCTCTTCTGCCTTCCCGCTGGTTGAAAAGTACACGTGATAGCTGGTGCTTCAGCAGCTGTCTTGGATCATGAGGAGGAAGCCACATGGGAGGATAGGGGAGCAACAGGACAGAAGGAGCTGGGTGCCTGATGACTGCATGGTCTCCACAGCTGCCCTGGAGGCTTTATGTGGAAGAGAAAGAAATGTCTCCCTTGCTGTTAGTTTGGAGTTCCGTGGAGACTGGTCTAAGTGTGGGTATGGCTCAGCCCATCCCACTCTCCACAGCCCTCCTTTTGATGCTCCTTGTGTGTCTAAGCCGAGGACTTCCACCTCTCTCCACTCCCTCCCGGCCCCCACCCTTTATGAGCCCCGGACAGCCCTGGCCGGGTGGCTCAGCTGGCTAGAGCGTTGTGCCGATGTGCCAGGGTTGATCCCCAGTCTGGGCACACATAGGAATCAACCAATGAACGCACGAATGAGTGCAACAACAAATCGATGTTTCTCTCTCTCTCTCCGCAACCCCCCATCCCCTTCCTCTCTCTGTCCAAAATCAATAAATTTAAACAAAATTTTAAGGTCCTGGGACACTGAGGTCTGCAAGGCTGGCTCATTTTCAGTCCGGATGCCGCTGCCGGGTCAGGCCCCTCACAGCACGCAGCGCTTGGCACGGCCTATCATTATGTGTTTAATGTGGGTTTCCTTGATTGCCTGTTTCCCGGGACTGTCATTAATGTGAGGGCAGGGCCCCTGTCTGAGTGTGGTCACCACCATGTCCCCGTGCCCATCTTGGGGCCTGGGCACAAGTGTTCACCCAGCACAGCACAGCCAAGTGGGTGCGACCCTGCTGGCACCACCACTCCCCTCACCGCCCCTCCTCTGCTCCCACAGCCCCTGCTGTCCCACCCCACCCCCGCCTCCCCCTCTCCCGTGCCCAGAGGCCCTCCCAGCCCTCTGCGGCCTGACCTCCCTGCGGAGCTCCAGGCCCCGGGCCCTTCCAGCTCTCCGCACTGGCTGCATTTCATTTTCTGAACTCTGGTTTCAGTCACAAGGAAAGAACTGAGAATGAAATTCCAGAAGCAGCTCCGGTGCTCGCTGGCGATGTGGCTCTGCTTCTCAGACACCCCCTTTCTGTCCTGTACATGGTGACAATACAGCACCCCCCCACCCCTTGGGAAGCGTTCTGTGCGGAAGATCCAGGGTGGAGCACGTGCCCCAACCCCAATGGCTAACAGCAAAGGACAGACAGCCCCCAGTGCTGGCACAATGCTGCTGGGGAGAGGGGCGGTGGGCCTGCCACGTGGGACCCACGGGGAATGGGTCACGGCTAGCGAGGCTGAAGCTGCCTCGCCAGCACCCCGCCGCCAGGCGGGGACCCAGAGGACGTGCTGGAATGTTCCTGGCAGCACTGCTGGCAGACCTCGGTGACAACCCACATGTCCCTGAGCTGGGCGAACACACCCGCGGCACACCCGTCAACACGACACCCGCAGCAGCACCACAGGACAGACAGGCATAAACAGCAGAGCTTACGCCGAGCAAGGGGCCGGCCTCCAGGGTAAGCGCCGCCACACAGCGTCCCCGGCCTTGGGTTGTGGCCGTTCCGACAGCGCTGCAGGTACCCGCGCGTCCTGACCCCCCACACCAGCTGCTGCTCAAGGACACGCCCACTCAGCCTCTCTCATCCACCTGCTGGGCTTCCTTCCCCGGGGGGAACAGGCTTGGCGTGGGGCTGCTTCGGCTCGGAAAGGCCCGGTCTAGAACCGGCACTTCTGATTCCAGCCCGTCAGTCCCCAGCTGCCAATGCCAGCCGAGTCAGGGTGGCAAACAGGGTCGTCTGTGAGCTGCCAGCAGCTGAAGAGGACACTGCCCAGTGTGCCGAGAGGGGCTCTGAGGCCCCTTCCACCTCTGGTCTCCGCAGGGAAGAGCGGCCGATTAGTTGAAAACTCACGTGTGGCGGAGGAAGGGGTGGCAACCTCACAGTCCCTGAGAGCCATCTCGCTCTCTCTGCACCCCACCACCCCCCAGGTGCCTTGAACAGTGCCAGACCCACCCCCCTCCCAGCGGCAGCTCACGCGCACTCACCGAGCCTGTCCCTACCGAGTGTGAGACCGCGCCCAGCACGTCACTGCATTCTCTCCCACCTGCCTGGTGATCCTGATCGTACCGCTGCACCAGGGGGAAATCCGGGTGGGGGCGCCCGCCCAGGCCCCCGGACTCCGCAGTGGCAGGTGGGGTGTACACACAGCCAAGCTCCCCAGATGCCACATCCTTGGACACTGCAATGTCACCTCGGTGCCCATCGCCTTTCTTCACCTTTTCCAATGCTCCACCTCCTTCCCTTGTGCCCATTCTGCAAAGAGTCCTGTCCCTCCTGAACCGCTCGAGCATCCCTGGCTCAGGCCACCGCGCCCTGAACTTCTGTATGGTTGTGTGGTTGAGCCATGAACTTCACATCTGGAGCACATCCTTGCGTCCGTGGGGCCCCCTGGGCCTGAGTTGGGCAGAGAAAGGCCCCCCTGGAAAGGTTTGCTGAGCGAAAGAATGCGCCCTGCCTCAGAGGGAAGCCCCGTCTCTGGCCTCGCCCGGGGAACACGCTTGGCCCTGCAGTGTGTGCTGGGTGCCTGCCTCCACCGGGCAGCGCCCTGTGACAGCTGTGTAATACAAATGGAGCATTCCAGAGGGCCTCCTGGAGGAGGAGGCACCCAAACGTCGTGGGCCACGTGCAGACAGGCAGGCTGTTGCCCCACTGCTCTGCCTCATGCTGAACTCTTCACTTACAGGGCATCTTCTGGCCCCTGGGGGGCGCTCTGAACGGTTCCGCAGGGGCGAGGGGTTCCGCCGAGCCCTGCCCCACCCTTTTCCAGGCTGCCTCTGCCTAGGACTTCACTCAGGTTTCCACTGCACGTGGGTTTCGCTGACATTATGTGTCACCGTCCACAAAGCAGCAACGTCTCTAAGATGCTTTTATTCACACTCGAGAACACGTGCTGCGCGTGTCACCAGGGCGCTGCCCTGCCCTGTGGCCCAGCGCTGACCCGCAGGCAGTGTCACTGGGGGCTCCTTTCCCCGCTGGGGCAGGATTCTGCCAGCGAGGAGCCCGCAGATGAAGGGAGCAGACGGGAGGGAAGCGAGGTCAATCTATCAATCACCAGGCTCCTCTCTGCCAGGTCGCCGTGTCCCTCTCCCCAAGGTCACAGCTCCCGCTACTTGGGTCTCTCCTATGGCTACAGCTGCTCTTCTGGCCGGGGGTGGTAACAGCTCCCCTTGTGGCTGGGCCTGGGAACCGCACCACCTCTCCTTCATTCATTTTCCATTTATTCAACTTCCCTCTAATAACCTGTCTGAGGGTGCCATAAAAATGTAAGACCATGTCAATTACCCATATCAAAGAACACTCTTGTATGTTCTACTTGGAGGAGCTTGGAAGGGAGGCTAACCCCCAGGCCTCCCCTGCGGCCACCTCTGTTTGTACCCCCAGGACATTATAGTGGAAAGTGTCAATAACTAACCCAATCAATGAAAGATGGATCTCGCCTGGCCCCTCCGCCACCCAACCGCAGACCGGCTCTTCCTTCCTTCAGCCCGACCTGCTTCAGCCTCCCCAGTCAAGCCCAAGGGACACGCTCCTTCGCTCCCGGTTCCCTGACGCGCAGCCCTCTAGGGATATGGCTGTGGGTGAAGAAGCCCTGTGCCCAGGCCCCCGGGGGAGGCGAGGACCCACGCCGAGCAGCGGGAATCAGGGAACTCGGTCCCCAGTGGCCTCCACCCTAACAGGCTCGGGACTTTAAAATTGTCACTTCACCTCCGCGTGTGCAATGGGGACAGCCACGACTCCGGCCCGCAACACAGCAGAACACAGAGGTGGCACAGCGCTTCGTGAGCTAAGGACTCTCACGGATCCTCTGGGACAGCTAGGGACGGCAGGGGGGTTCCAGAGCGGCGTGGGGCGCGGGTAGCTGTCTGGTCCACCCGGCGCACCCGCGACCCACGCGCCCCACCCGCTGCCGCCAGCAACCCGCCCCACGTGGGGCTGCACGAGCTCGCGGCCCCCGCACCCGATTGGCTTCCGCGTAGCCAATCCGAGGGTGTTATCGGCAGCAGCCGTGCTGATTGGCTGCAACAGGCCAGCCCCGGAGGGGGCGGGGCTCTCTTTTGTTCTTTCGTCGGCGGCGCCACGGGCTCCCCCACCCCGGAGCCCCGAGGCCTGGTCTGGGCTGCCGGGAGCCGGTGGGGGGCTGCTGGCCGTGGCCGACGCCCCTCGCAGGTGGCCTCTCCGGACCCCGGCCCTTTTCACCGCCCCTCCCCATCGTCCCCATCTTGCCCACACGCAGGAGAAAGAATCAACCGCCTGAAACGCGGCCTGCGCAGGGGCTGACCTTGGACAAGCCCGTTCAGTTCTTCTCCCTCGGTTCCCTTACCCTTGCTTTCTCCCTGCCTCCTAGGAATTGTTCAGAAGAGCCCATAAAAAATGAGCTCGGGCTCTTCCTACAATGTAACCAATCAATGATAGAAGGCTTTGATTTTTCCTGAGAGGGAACACGTGGGAGATTGCCGAGCGGGGGAGACTAGGGGCCCCGGATTTCGCTAACCTGAGCCTTATTCTGAATGACAGTCCTTTTCTAATCACGGCCGACTGGGGGTTCTGGTCCCAGATGGGGCCGGGTGGGGGGTGGGGCAGAAGCCCCCGCGTCAGCCTGGCCAGCTGTGCAAACTCCTAAATCCTCCTCCCTCTGCAGCCACTCTTCTCGGCCGCCTCCCTCTGGGATGGGAGCGGCGGCTACAGGAACCTGGACCCCTCAGAGGGACTGAGGACTCTGGGCTGGCCTGGGGGTTCAGGTCTGGCCAGCCCACCACCTCCCACCTCCCCCAACACCCCAAACCTCTTGGAAGCGACACACAGCCCCCGGAGGCAGGCCGGCAGCAGTGCTGCCCAGGCTGTGGACACTGGGCTCCTGAACTACCGACTGTGGCCTGAGGTCCCCTCCCAGCTGGTGCCCCAGGCTCAGCTCCTTTCTTCCACCAGGTGGCCACCAAGGAGACCACTAAGTCACAGCCACCGAGTCAGGGGGTCAGACCCCAGAGAATCCCCAGCACCCCTCCCATGCCCCATTGACGTAGAACCCCCCCAACGTCAGTGTTGATGGAGAGGATGGAGGCTTGACAGTGGCTCAAGGACCACAGCTTGACCAAGATGGAAGTCCTTCCAAGGTCACCGGCCTGGACCTGAGAGTCTGTAAAATAAAAAAAAATTAAAAAATAAACGCAATTCCCTGAGGAAGACAGATTCCGGTCTGATCAGCATTCTGAGCCCTCTGCACGTGGGGCCTATGTATGGCCTTCAGCGTGGCGGCCCCTCGGCTCCCGCACTCCGGGCCACCCCCTCCAGCTCTCAACGGGCAGCACGGGGGTCAGAGTCCTCCCCTGCAACCTGCAGTGGCCCCTGGAAGGACTCCCAGCCGCAGGTCCTTGGCAGGTGCCTGCCGGCTCCCTGGGGGTGGGGAGCTGGAAGGCTGACATCTGTGGAGTGTTTTTACTGTTGGACAAATTGAATCAATTAAACAGGCCCCATCGGGGTGGCTGGGAGCCCAGTGTACGGAAGGAGGATGGGAGCAGAGCCAAGGGGGTGTCTCCCCGCCAACGCTTCAGGGTGAGGAGGCGAGCAGGACGTGCCCCCTTCCAGGGACCCTCTCTGCTGACCACAGGCAGAGAGAGAGGGGCACGGGGCCAAAGCCAAAGCCAGCCCAGGGAAGCCGGGGTGAGTTGCCGGGGTGGACATGGAGGAGACTATGGACCTCATGCCTGCCCCCGCTTCACCACACCGAGATCCATTTTTCCACCCAAGATGCAGGCACTCTGGGCTTCTCTGCCTCCTGGCCCGCAGTCCTTTGGGGCCAGAGCCCCCTGACACCGCAGCCCCCTTTCAAAGGCATTTCGTTGCTCCCACATGGAGGCCTCCGGAAGCTGGGAGGCTCCACCCAAGAGAGGAGGCTGCAGAGGGAGGCCAGAGGAGGCAGGGGAGGAAGCAGAGCCAGACTGCGTGCGGGGTCACAGGGAGCGCGCCCGTCACCCACCCGTAGCGGAAGCCTCCCCCGTGGGCCAACCCAGAGTGATTGAGGGGCCAGCTGCTCTGTGACCCAGCTGACTCGGAGCTGGCCACCACTTGGGAGCCCAGCGGTCGCAGGCACACCCCTCTGCCCAAGGTGCACCCCGTCCCCCTACTCGGAGGAGGATGTCCGGACCACCCTCTCAGATGTTCTTCCCCAGAGACCGGGGCCCGGCGGCAGCTTCTGGGGCCGCTGCAGGGTCTCTGCGAGTCAGGCCGGGCTCCCCGCCCCACTGCCATCGCACACAGGCACCCGCCAAAGTGTCTCTGCTGGGCGACCTCCCTGTCACTCTGGACAACCAGACCACGCCTGCCCCTTGATATCAGCTGTTACTGGGCCACCGGAGGCAGCCAGACACCTCATCGGCAAAGTCCCATGCAGGGCAGAGTGGTCTTCACCTGCCAACACTCAGGACCGCGGGGCAGAGGCTGAGAAAGGACACTGACCGGCGCCCGGGGCAGGGCCGGCTCGAGGTCCCACTTCCAGAAACTAGTCTGGGACCGGGGCTACTTCACGGGGAGATGCCGCCCCTGCCTGGCCAGGCCACCTGGGACGGCCTAGTCCCAGGCCCAGCTGCTTGGAGGTGGGGGTGGGATGGGAAAGGGCGGGGAGAGGGTGATACTCGCTCCCCTTGTTCTTGCTTGGCACCTGTTGAGGACCCACACCTGCTGCTCGAGCAGGGTTTTGAGGCACTGTGGTGTTGAGGACGGGCCGGAGTGACCCGACGACGCAGGGTCTTGGCCACCTACTGTGCGTCTTAAGGGACAGAGTGCTCAGGCCGCATCGCAGACAGCCCCTAGGGAGGGTGGGACTAGTCCAGGTTTGCTGAGAGCTCAAGCAGGTAACTGGAGGCGCTGGGCCTTAGAAGGAAGGAATGGCGGTTACTCCGTCCACGGAGCTTTTGCTGCATTTTCACCCCGACGTCACGAGCTGCGGTGCAGCTCTGGGGCAGGAAGTTGCCGCCCGGTGACTTTTGGGGACCAGGTTCAAAGCCGCCTCTGCGGCCTCCCGCGCTCATCCTGGGTCTACCATGAGACGTGAACCAGGAGATCAACCCTCGGCGCCGCCACCGGCCCTCCCTGCGGAGCTCGCCGGCCGAGAGGAGCGGTATGGGGGCGCCCTCCAGCGGCTGCGGCCGGGAAGGCGGTCGACCTGCAGGACCTGAAGCGCCGGCGCCGTGCGGAGCAAGCTCCAAGCTTGGGAGCAAAGGCTGGCGGCTTTCCCGCGTCTGGCCTCTGGACCCCGCCGCACCTCCGCGACAGCGCCCCCGCGGCCTCTTGTTCCTGATTGGACCGCACAGAATTTGGGAACCAAAAGGGAGCTGCCCAGTGAGAGTAAAAAGCAAGACACCGCTTAGGGTGACCCTGCGGGTCTCTCGCCTAGAGCCTCGAGGGGGCAGAGCTGGGGAGGAGGGAAGAGAGTGGAGGTCGGGGGCTGTGTCTGCTTTTGTCCCCTGCAGGGCGGCTGCGTGCCCCCAGTCCCCGTCTCTGTGATGGACGCAGCCTCTGGCCGGGAATGCCTCCTCGCGAGGTGGGTGGAGGCGGTGGCCCACCCAGAAGCAATCAACGCCTAGTCTGAACTCAAACCCCGCCACGCCCAGCCGAGAGCGCTTCTGGAGCAGAGGGCAGGCAGACGCGGTTTCCATCTTTTGGCTTTAAATGTGTTAATAGCTTTATTGAGACATTCTTCACATACCACACAATGCCCCCATTTAAAGTGTACAATTCCCCGACTGGTGTGGCTCACTTGGTTGGACATCATTCCGCAAAACCGAAAGGTCGCTGGTTCGACTCCCAGTCAGGGCACATTTCTGCGTTACAGGTTCGGTCCCTGGCCGGAGCAACTAATCGATGTTTCTCTCCGTCTCTTCCCCCCTCCCTTTCCTTCGCTCGCTCTAAAAATAAATAAATCTTAAAGTGTACAATTCCACGGTTTAGGTGTATTACAGCGTTAAGTTTTTAATTGTAATGAAATGTAAATAACAAAATTTGCCATTTTAGGTGTCCAGTTCAGTGGCATTAAGGACATGCCGAATGTTCTGCCGTCACCACCCACTTCCAGAACTTTTGCACCTCAAACATAAACCTCCTACTCATTAAGCAATAAGGCCTTCCTCCATCCCCCAGGCCTCAGCAACCTCTAATCCACTTTCTGTCTCTATTCTAAATATCTCACATAAGTGGAACCATAAAACATCCGTCCTTCTACGTGTGGCTACGTCCCTAGGCGTAATGTCCCCAGGGTCCATCCACACCGAAGCCTGAGCCGGAACTTCGCTCCTTTTCGTGGCCGAGCACTGCTCCCCCGCGCGGCCGCACCGCGCAGTGTCCGTCCGTCGTCTGCTGGCGGACACTTGCCTTGTCTCCGCCCTTTCCCTACGTGAATAGTGAACTTTCGCTGTCGAGCTCCTGAGTGCGTCCATTCCCTTTGGGTATGCTCCGAGGAGCGGGACGTAATTCGATCTTTAGCTCTTGGAGAGTGGACAAACTTTTCATAATGGCTGCACCCGCACTGTACGAGGGTTCCAATTTCTCTGCATCCTCACCAACACTCGTTACTTTCATTACTATTTAGTGCAGCATTAATTTTTTAATAGTTTCATTGCAAACTATATACTCGTTAAAAATAACTTACAAACTGCAGAGGAGATAAACATTTTGTATCTTCCTGCAAACCTTCCACCTACAGGTGACCGCCGCTAATGAGGGGTGAAAGCAAGCTCGTTTGCTTTCGCAGGCCTCGGCGTTGGGAATGGCGGGGCGGCAGCGAGGGGGAGAGCAGAGAAGGCAGGAGCCAGCACTGAAACCCTGCGAGGGTCGCCCTCGGCAGCCCCGCCTCGCCTGGGGCGGGGGTGCGGCCACTGCGGATCTGTGTGCAGGCCCATTATTGAGGGCGACCGTGACCGCAGACTCGCGCACGGCTGCACTTCCCTCACTGGAGGGCGGCGCCGGGAGAGGTAAAAAGGGACCAAGCGACTCTGACGCAGGAAGCCCCAGCGGACCTGACCAAGACGCCAGCCGCCTTGCGGTCCCGCGGCCGGGCCCGCCAGGAGTCGCGTACCCATTGGCCGAGAGAGTGGCTACCCAGGCCAATTACGGAGGGCAGAGGCTCAGCGCCCAATGAGAGCGCGGCGGGTGGGGCGCGCGCGTGCGCACTGGACCCTGCGCGTGGCCGCGACCGGTCACCAGAGGGTACCTGTGGGGTGCCCCCAGGCCCTCGCCTCCTCGCGCGGGGTCTGGCCGCGATCCCGCCTCCCGGGGGTCTCGCAGATGCACCGCCCCTTCCCAGCCGTGCGGGGTCCCCCGACGCCCCGAACTTCTAACGAGCACCGGGAGGTGGAAGCACTGTTTGGCCGCGGAACTGTCATTATTGTAAGAACAAACGCTCAGTACAAAAAGGAGACGCAGAATTTACGAGACGGCCCCCTCGGAGCCCGGCGGGCGACATCTGGCTGCGGCGTTCTGCAAGAGCGGTTCCTTTATCTAGAGACAAAGGCGTCCCCGGACCCGCGAGACCGCAGCGGCGGGGGTCCCTGTCGGCCCCTCCGGGCGGGCGCGGGCCCGAAGGGTTCTTGGCGGCGGATCGCGTGTCCCCCGGTGGCGGGCGGGACAGAGCCCCCTCCCCCTCTTCCTTCTAGTTCCTTCTCCGCCTTTGACCCTCCTCCTCCTCCCTTTCCTTCCCCTTCCTCCCTCCTCCCCTCTCCCTTTCCTTCCCTTCCCCCTTCTTCCTCACACCCCTCACCTCCCCCCAGCCCCCAGCCTCCCGGCAGCCAAGCGACAAGATTAAGAGAAAGGCTTCGGGAAAATTTTCCCAGGTCAGCTCTGCTATGGAGAATAACTAATCGAATCAAGGTGTTTGCGATCCCCGTCCCTCCTGCGGACATAACTTATCCCGGGTTCTGAAGAGCCCGCGGGGACCGGGATCTTCCCGGACAGGATTTTCCCTCTTCTCGGGGAAGAACCTCTCGCGGGGTCTGGCGTCCTCGCTCCCCTAGCGGCCGTGCCCTCGGGGCCCAGCCCTGCCTCTGTCTGACCTGTCCCTGCTCCGCCTCGGGCCTGCGCAGGTGGCCGGGCGGGGTTCTGAACAAAGGCCGCAGGGCCCCGCAGCCTTGGCGCGGAGAAGCCCCTCGCACGTGACCCGGCCCTAGGCCGGACCGAGTGCCTGCAAGTAGGTTCCGCCCCCCCCCCCAACTCCCTCCAACCCTGGAGTCCAGCTCGGTTCCGAGACCCCTTTGGAGAGGGACGTAGGTGGCCGGAGCCGCTGCACCTCGCTCCGGTGCACAGTGGGGCCAAGCTGTGGGGACATGTGGCCATGAGAACAGAGGGCACCTGTCACACCCGTCTGCCTCCCTCCTCCCCCTCTCCGTTGTAGGGAGGACTTTGCTCCCCAAGGGCTGCCTGGGTGTGAAGCAGAAGCTCCCGAACTCCTGGGTTGCTGGGGGGGGGGGGGTTGGTGGCGGGCAGACCTGGAGGTAGGTCCTCGGGGGTGTAGACCCGGCGCTGGGCAGGGCTTCGCCTCTAACTGGAAGGGTAAACCCTCTAAGTCTCTGCTCCCAGCTTCACACCGCACCTAGAGAACGACACCGACCTCAGGGAAGCCAGGCACCCACAGGCCCCACCTAATCTGACCTCTGCTCCGTGCACCACCATCTCATGGCCCCAGACACTCTGGCCTTGCAGTTCCTGGAAGTTACCCAGGGGTGCTGTCACCCCAGGGCCTTTGCACTGGCCATCCCTCTGCGGACTGCTCCTCCCCCTTCCAGCTGGCTGCCCCCATTTCCTCCTTTAAACCTTTGCTCTCGCGTTGTTGGCGTGGTTGGCCTGCTCCAGCTCCGTATGCAAACACGTGACCCTGCCGGCCCCTCCCAGGCCCAGCCCCGGGTTCCACGCCCCCAGCTCTAATGCGCTGCCATTTCCTGGCTTTTCACGGTCTGTTTCCCTCAGCTAGGGTGTGAGTTCTCTCCGCCCGCTTCCCAGCTGTGGCCTGCCTGGCTCCCAGGAGGCCCTCCCTAAGTATCTGTTGACAATAAAGTAATGACTATAAATCCATATAAATCTGCAGACCCCCTTTCAGACCGAGGGCGGCCCTCCTAGCCCCACACCAGAGCCAGTGATGGGGCAAGGAGCCGCTCTGCGTGACGCACGCCATGCCCAGTTACCGTGCTCGACCCGTCAGGGGGTCTTTGCTAACCAGGGAGGAAAGAGCCGCACATGAACAGGAAGTAACCCACGGTTGCCCAGGGCTGCCCCAGACAAATGGGAAGACGGTCCAGCCCCCCCAAAATCAGACGTGCACATCCCAGCAACCAGAAGGTCGTTTCTCACCCAGCAGACTGGCAGGCATTACCGGTGGTCATGGCTGGTGTGGGGGGGGAGCTGGGGGAAGACACCCACGGTGGGCGGGCAGGGCCCCCCAGGCCCTCGTGGGTTCTGCTGCAGCTCCTGGGCTGCTGAAACCCGGGCTCAGCTCTGCTGGGCACCTGGTAGAGCCGCACCAGAGACCACACACAGGGTGCAGGTGAGGCCTGCCCCTCGCTCTTCCTGGTTTCATTCCCAGTGCAGTTTGCATCTGGTGTTCCTGAGACACCAGCTGGCCTGGCTGCCCGTGGGTGCCGGGTTGGGGGCGGCTCCACTCACAACCTCAGTGGAGGGACCCATGGGCACCATACGGTGGGTGGGAGGCTGCAAGTGCAGCCCTAGAAACGCTTATTAACGAGCCAATAAATCATAGCTCCATCCCCTCCCCCCACTCCTCATCACCGCCTGACATTTTTTGTGCTGATGCATTTAATTCCTCTTTAAAACTGGGCAAGACTGCGTGTTTGATCCCCACAGGGGCCGCGCGGAGCAGAGAGCCGAGGTGGCTGATGTGATGAGGCCCCCGCACTGGAGGCCCTGTCCCGCCCAGAGGCTCCTCCATTTGGCCCTGGGCCACTCTCCCTGGGATGACATCACAGTTGGTGCTGTCCTTGGCAGCTGGCTCATTGGCCCACAGCCGGGGACACCCAGCCGTCCAGGAGGCCCCGTCAGGTGGCAGGCCCTGGCCCCTAGCCTCTCGTCCATGCCTCCCTGGGGACAGGAGGTCTGACCAGGGCCAGGGTGGGCGCTGAGCTCTCCGTAGGCCTGACGAGGCTGCAGGGACAATTCGAATGATTCCTTTGCCCGCACTGCCCATACAGGCAAGATCTTTGAGCCTCACACGAAGGGACATAGCCGCAGTAAAGCGCATTCTCAGCAGAAAGGAGGAGAAAGCATCCAAGGGATTCTGTTCCACCGGGGACAGGCCGAGTCCCTCGAGCCCACAGGGCCCTGGAGAAAGGATTCTGGGAGAGTCCCAGCAGAACAGCCACTTTCCACTTTCCAGGTGTGGCCCTCACCTGCTTCAGTTGGACCCGAGGCACCTTAATGACAAACTGGCCAATCGGCTTTAAGAACAAACAGGCAGTGGGCAGACACACGCCCCCTATGGTGGGCGCCCTGGTCCTGCGACCGGGCACCCTCCCACAGTGTACCAGGGTGCTGTGACTGCTGGAATAGGGCTGAAACGAAAGCACTTCTGAGGTTAGGTGGCGAGACACTGCGGCTCTCACCCCTCGTCCCAGCGAGGAACCGAGGCCTCCTGCCAGCAGCCGCGGGAGCCCGGTCCGGTGGGGCGGTGAAGTCTTCAGAGACGAGGGCCCCGCACACAGCCTCCTGGGAGCCCCTGAGCCAGGACCACCCAGGCAGTGGCGCACCGCCGAAGGGGAGGGAAGCAGCAGGTGGAGGAGAGGCAGCCAGGCACGTGCAGGAGCCGGTTATGAACACAGAAGGAGGGAGAGGAGGGCGCCCCGTGGAAAAGCACAGCTGGGGAAGCCTGGATCGGAGTCAGCACGAGGCCCTCCCCCCACACTCCCCTTATCCCCCACCCACCCCACCCCACGCCGGGCCCAGCAGGGCCCCCTCCCCGGGCGCTGAGGGCCAGCTCTCAGGTCAGCTGCCCGAGTTCGTTGCATATGGGGCTCTTGTGCCCCAAGTTCCCGTGCCCTGGAAGGCACAGTGACCCCCACCCTGCAGAGGAGAAAAGCAAGGCACCAGGGGCTGAGCGACGTGACCGACACTGCAGGACCTGTGCCTGTCTCGGCCAAGACTGAGGACGGATTCTTTCATCTTTGTTTTTAATTTTGTTTGTTGATTTGAGAGCAAGAAACGTCAATTGCTTGTTCCACTCATTCATGCATTCATTGGCTGACCCCGTGTGCACCCTGACTGGGGATCAAACCCACGGCCTTGGTGCATCAGGATGACGCTCCACCAACGGAGCTGCGCGGCCAGGGCTGACGGGTAACTTTTTTTCTTTCTTCCCCCACCTCGCCGATGGATTATTTCTCAAATGCAAGAAAGCAGTAGGCCTGCCCAATTTAAACTGAGTGGGCAGAAAGCTTTGGAAAAGTCTCCACTTTTATTTTATTTTATTTTTTTTATTTATTTATTTATTAATCTGGAGTCTGTTCCTTTTTACAGCTATGTTATCCTTTTGTTGCTTCGTAGTCGAAGAGTTTTGGGACAGGCTCCACATTCAAACAGAAATGCCCCCGTGAAAATTGGGAAAAGCCCTCAAACGCAGACGCCCGTGGTTGAAGCTCCGTGTCGGCTGGCTGAGGACGGGCTTCCCAACAAACCCTCAGGGGCAGGGAAGGAGGGACGCTCGCCCCCGGGTGACGGGCAACAGGAAGGGACCAGAGCCGACTCCGTGGCCATCCGTTGAGAGCCCGTGAACTGGGCGTGAGTGCCACCGCGGGACACAGCGCAGCCACGGAGAAGGCCCGCTCCACATGCAGTCCCGAGACACACGTTGTCATGTGATTTCACCATGCACGCTTCACAGGGGCGCTTACACACACCCGCCACACACCCAGGCTCTGAGACACCGCCTGGGCCCAGTAGGGGAGGAAAAATATTCTCCCTCAGCCTCTCTGGCTTCTTGGCCGGTAATAAAAGACCATCAAGCAGGAGAAAAACCGAAGTACCACGCACACCGCTGTGTGGCTAGGAGGGACCCCGGAGAACCGAGTGGCTCGCCACCACGGCCAAAGCCACCACGCTCGACGCCATTGCCCGCTGAAGGCGAGGACGGTGTGAGGCGTGGGGAGTCCGTTATGGGGGTGGGGGAACCCAGAAAAGCACAGCCGACAAATCTTCACCTTCTGCACTGGAAGAGCTTCTGGAGAAAAGGTCGGCCGCCCTTCCCCCTGCAGGGAGGAGACACCCTGGCACAGGGAGGTCCCCCTCACACATGTCATGTCTGCGGCAAAGGGGAGGACTTCTACGTGGTTCTCAGAGTTTCTCCCGTGTCTGTTTCTTAAAACTGACCAGCCTGCGGTCACCCTTAGGCCGACAGGATGCGCTTCGGGTGACAGATTCCGTCCCCTTCAGCTCCTGGGCTACAAACCCGGACAGCCTGGGAATGTGCTGGATACTGTGGAACGGGAACTATTTCTTACTATTGCACCTAAGGACACGTGACGGCTATGACAGCGTCATCGTGGCTCTGGGGTGCCAGGCGATATCTCAGGGACCCACGTCACGTCCATGTGGTCCATCATCGACGGAAACGTTGTTTTGTGGCACGTGACTGTGTTCAGAGGCAAAGGTGCCACGGACATGTGGGTGGATTAAAGAAAATCAGGTCCCTCGTGTATCTTTTTTTTAGATTTTATTTATTTATTTTTAGAGAGAGGTGAAGGGAGGGAGAAAGAGAGGGAGAGGAACATCAGTGTGTGGTTGCCTCTCACATGCCCCCTACTGGGAACCCGGCCTGCAATCCAGGCATGTGCCCTGCCTGGGAATTGAACCTGCGACCCTTTGATTCACAGGCTGGCGCTCAATCCACTTGAGCCACACCAGCTGGGGCCACCATAGATCTTCCATGTGTAAAAACATGCCAATATGTGTGCCACAAAGGATACAAGGGGCTCTGCCCCGGCCGTCCTGGGATCACCGACACGGATGTGCCCGCCTGCCGTGAACAACCGGAAACGGGGAGGAAAAGCCACGCAGCGACTGTTTCTGCACGTCAGACGGCAGGCAGCCCGGGACCGCGATCCCCGCGCGGCGGTGCGGCGCAGGTGAGCCCTCCGGTTTCCCTGCTGTCTGGCGGGAGGCCCGCTCCGGGCTGAGGCACGGAGTGCAGAGGTCCCCTGAGTTGGGACGCAGAGACCGGAGTTTGGAGAGGCTGAAACAGCTGGAGTTTGCAAGGCAGATGCAGAGGACAGGTCCAGAGGACACACAGGGGTCCCCAAGGCTTTTGGTGAATTTTAAACTGCACGTGTGTACAAGGAACCCCAGGAGGCTCGGCGAGGAGCGAGCCCTGCAGAGCTGCACGGTTCCCGGAGCCCACCGAGTCCGAGGCACACCCGGCTCCCATCGGCCCGGTTCACCGCTCGGGGCAGCGCGGGAGAGTCCCCAGGTGTGGCCTGAGTAGCCGGGCTCGACTGTCCCAGGACGAATGGCCAGTCTAGACACATTTCAACAAAGCTTGAAAATCACTGCAAAGAGGGCAAACTGCTCTGCAATAAATGGACTTCCTGCCACAGCAAATTTCAGTACGCTTTAAAACAAGATAACAGCCCTGGCTGGGCGGCCCAGTGGGTGGAGCACTGGCCCGAGGACCGAAGGGTTGCCGGTTCACTCACAGAGAGAAAAAGGTAAGAACATGAGCTTTTTCTGTGACCGGTGGGACAACAGCCATCCGTCTAACTAACATAGGCATTTTGGAATCCTAGGAGGACAGGAGAGGATGACAAAAAACGTTTTTGAAGAAGTAATGGCTGAAATTTTTCTAAATTTGTTGAAAACTATAAACCCACGTATTTGGGTTCATAAACTATAAATCCGAGTATCGGACAAATCCCAAGGACAATAAAACCACATCGTGACATATCTGAACTAAAGTGTGAAAATGGGGAACTTTTTTAAAGAAAGATTTTATACATTTATTTTTAGAGAGAAGGGAAGGGAGGGAGAAAGAGAGGGAGAGAAACATGGATTGGCTGCCTCTCACATGCGCCCCCCACCAGGGACCAGCCCGCAGCCCACGCGTGCACCCCAGGGAGGAATCAGCCGGTGACTTTCGTTTCGCAGGACGATGTCCCACCCGCTGAGCCGCCCCCGTCAGGTGAGAATGGGGAACTTTCCATGCACACATGTGTTCCCCTTGTGTGTATTACAAACCTGATTTTCTCTTGTTAAAAAAAAGTTTGAAAACAAGTGATAAAGAGAAAAGCTCAAAAGTAGGCAGAGAAACAAGACACATTTTATTCAGGGAAACAAGGGTAAGAATTACTGCTGACTTACTGTAAGAAACAACGCAAACCAGAAGATAACGGGATAAATTGCTAAAAGAGAAAAAAAAATCTGTCAGCCGCACTCCATATCCAGCCCTGACTGGTGGGGCTGGCTGGTTGGGTGCCATCCCTCAAAGTGGGGGGCACCAGTTTGACCCCCAGTCAGGGCGCCTGCCGGGGTCGCGGGCCCAGTCCCGTGTGCGAGGCAACCGATCGATGTTTCTCTCTCACATCGGTGTTTCTTTCCTTCTCTTTCTCTCTCCCTTCCCTTCTCTCTAAAGATAAATAACTAAAATTTTTTTTATTTTTTACCCAGAAAAAAATTGCTCTTCAAATATGAGGCAAAATCAAACTTCCCCCACAAAGATGCCATAATTTATGGCCAGCAGACATGCGCTACAAGAATGTTAGAGGAAGTCTACAAACCGAAGGAAATTGATACCACATGGAAACAAAGAGTGTAAAAAATGGGAAATGCGTGGGTCGGGCTTTAACCTGCGGACGTAGTCTGTGGCAAAACCGGCACGAGGAAGAGAGAAACGAAGCAGAAGCGAAGGACCAAAGTCTCCCGGTGCACGTGGGCCGGTCAAATGCCCTTGGAAGGTATTCTGTGCCGGGCTCGGAAGGGAGCCTGTGAACCCTAGAGGCAGACGCCAGTGGGGGCCAGACGGGGGCGGCGTGCGGAGAGACCGGCCCAAGGAGCCCGCGGCGGAAATAAAGGGGGTGCCGCTCGGCACCAAGATGGGAACACCTGCCCTCAGCCACATCGATGACCGCACTGAACGGAAATGGTCTGCGTACTCCAGTTAAAGTCAGAGATTGACCTCCTGGGTGAAGACGTGACCCGAATAACCTATGTTTGCAGGAAACACACTTGAAATACGAGTGGGCTAAAGCTTGAGCGGTGGGTGTGCCGGCCGTGCGGACACTGATCACCAGGGCGGGACCTGCCGCGCTAACATCAGGCCGAGCGGACACGGGGACACGGAGTGCCAGTGGGGTGGAGGCACACTGCGGCAAAGCTGCTTATTTGTGAAGCAAATAAGGAAGCTTTTGTGAAGCAAAACCTCACAGAAATTCACAAGTAGCAATTCCAATCACCTTCTCTCAGAAATCAAGGTAATAAAGAAAAAATTAGTAAGGGCAGGGAAGACTTGAACACTCAATGCCATCAAAACTTGACCTAGGTCTTGGCTGGGGTGGCTCAGTGGACGGAGTGCTGGCTTGTGAACCGATGGGTCACCAGGTCACCGGTTCGATTCCCAGTCAGGGCACATGCCTGGGTTGCAGGCCGGGTCCCCAGTAGGGGGCGCATGAGAGGTAACCACACGTCAATGTTTTTCTCGCTCTTTCTCCCTCCCTTCTTCTCTCTCTGAAAATAAATAAATAAAATCTTTAAAAAAGAGAGAAAGATCCAAAATCATTTATCTATGCTTCCATCTTAAGACCTAGAAAAAAAAACGAACAATTAAAACCCAAAATAAAAGAAAGGACGAAAATAATAGCAAAAATCAATAACGATACAGAAAAAGAATAAGCAGTAGAGAAAAATCAATAAAACCAAAAGCTAGATTTTTCTAAAGAATATTTATTTTTATAGAGAAAGAGGAAGGGAGGGAGGAAGAGGGAGAGAAACATTTATCAGCTGCCTCCCACGTGCACCGCACTGGGGACCTGGCCCGCAACCCAGGCATGTGCCCTGACGGGGAGTCGAACCGGTGACCTTTGGGCTCGCAGGCCGGGCCTCAATCCACTGAGCCACACCAGCCAGGGCCAAAAGCTGGTTTTTCAATTAAACTTCGATAACTTTGATAAACCTGTAGTGAGAACTGGACTGATGATGGGCCGAATGGTGTTCCCCCAAATTCATGTTCTGAAGCCCTCACCCCAGGGCCTCAGAACGTCCCTGCGTTTGGAGACAGGGCCTTCGAACCGGGGATTACGTTAAAACGGGGGCACAGGGGTGGCCCTGAGGCCACGTGACTGGGGTCCTTCTAAGAAGAGACCGGGACACAGACACACAGAGGCAGGACCGCCTGGGACGCAAGGAGGGGACAGCCGTCCACACGCGCAGGACACAGGCCTCGGCAGGAGGAGCCCTGCGGCCCCTTGGTCTTAGACGCCGGGCCTCCGGATTGCGAGGAAGTAAATCCCTACTTGGAGGCCGCCCCCGTCTGTGGCAGTGCCGCACGGCAGCCACGGACGACCAGCGCCACTGGCCAGGAGCAGCAAGAAAACCCCAAGTCGCCGACCCCGGGAGAGACAGAGTGGGTGTCCCTGCGGACCCTGCACAGTGAAAAGAGTGTACGAGGGCAGACGACTTCACACCAGTCCCCTTGGGTGGACATTTCTGGAACAAGTGACCATCGCCGATAGGAAAAGATCGCACGCGCACAGACATGGCCGCACACACACTTCCACAGGCGTGTACATGTGCGTGCACGAATTCCGGGTGGTGCCCTCTGTCGCACGGGTAAGGTGACACAATAGCCACTACGCTGCAAACTCTTTCAAAAGATCGAAGGGCCAACACCCCTCCGCCCGCGTTACCCTGACGGCGTCCGGCGGCAAAGACTCCGCAGGACAAGGACCCTCCCACTAAGGGCTACCCCTCGAAGACGCGCATGCGTAGACTGAACACCCGGCAGCGCCCACCCGCAACCCGCGGAAGGACACGCGTCGGAACGAGGCGGGGCTCCCGGGATGGAAGGACGGACGGAAAAACACACAGGACCCTCTCGGTGCCGCGGAACACTCACGCGACAGAACTCAGCACCTACTCACGACAAAGAAATAAACGACAGCAAAATAAGACAGAAGGAAACTCCCCGGACCCACGGAGAGTCCGTGGAAACCCACAGCTGCCCGCGGAGAAGGACGAGGCCGAAAGCGCCCAGGACGCCGGGAGCGAGATGCCTGCCTGCGCCACGCGGCTGTTCCCGATGGCGCCGGCGCATCAGCGCTGGACAAAGACGACAGCGGGGGTGAAGGCAGGTGTCTGCGTGAAAAAGAACGTTCACTGCTCACAGGATATGCCGGCGGGTACAGGAGACCTGCTTCCCGAGACTCCACCGTGAATATGCCTGGAAACCGCCTCAGCCAGGCGACTAAGGTCACATCGCCCTGACTCATGTCGAGAGCAGGACCTCCACGTGACCACTGCCAGGGGCGCCTGGCCTCCGTGGTCTCCCTGCCCCACGCCCACGAGGCCAGACCGACACTGAGAGAACCGGCACCCAGGTCTCAGCAGAGGGACATCTGCACAAGCCCCGCCCAGCACTGGCCCCCATCCGGGTGGCCCTGCACCAGGACCCTCTGAGAGGCGGCCAGCGCCCCCAGCAGCCAGTGAAGTCCCCCCGCCCACTCGCCAGGGGAGATTCTGCCAGGGCAGAGGAACAATAGGTTATAAGACTGAGGAAGTGAAGTGTGCACGTCGGTTACAAAAATGTATCAGGACCGGCTTGCGAATTGTAACAAGTGCCTCATACCATGTGAAATGTCGGGGAGACCCTGGATGCCGAGGGTGGGGACTGGTGGGGACTCTGTGTATTATCTTTGCAACTTTTCCAGAAATCTGAAACTGTTCTAAAATCAGATTAAAAACAAGAAAGAAAGGGAGGGAGGAAGGGAGGAAAAAGAAAGAAAAATATAGAAAGGCATGTTAACTCAGGAGAGCACATCACATTCAATATGCCGCGGTTTCTCTTTGGAAGCACAGACTCTTCTTACCACGTGCCCGTGAACTTGACCTGGGCAGAGCCTGATCGTGCCTCCTCCATATTTGCCTGCCTTTGCATGTTTTTTTATCTTTAAGATTATTTATTTATTGTTAGAAGGGGAAGGAGAAAGAGAGGGAGAGAAACACCCCGTGGTTGCCTTTTAAGCGCTGCCTATTGGAAACCCTGGCCTGCAACCCAAGCATGTGCCCTGACTGGGAATCGAACTGGTGACCAACCCTTTGCTTCACAGGCCGGCGCTTAATTCACTGAGCCACACCAGCCAGGGCTGCTCTTCCTTTTCAAGGACGTTTTGGCTTTGGGGTCCCTTGACATTCTGTGAGTTTCAGGAGGGGTTTTCCTGTATCTGCAGAGAAGCCCTGGGGTTTGGCAGCAGCCGCTCTGAGGCCGCAGACCGCTTCCGGCAGCAATGGCGCCAGAACGGCCGTGGGCCGTGTCCCCACTTATCTGTCCATTTGGTTTCTTTCAGCAATGTTTCACAGTTTTTATGGTAAGTCTTTTACCTCCTGGGTTAATTGCGAAGCATTTTATTCTTTTTTGGCGCTGTTGTAAAAAAGAGTAAATTTTGTTACATACACTTTACCACGATTTAAAGTGATCTTGCAGGCCAGGGAGGGAGACAGTCAGAGACTGGGGTTGCGGGGACTGCCACCCAGGTGGCACACCGCACAGCTCCTGGGGGCCACTCGCAGGTGCCATGAGGCTGCGTCCGACGGGAGAGGCTGCGCCCTGCTGCCTCCCCAGCGACCCCAGCGTCTGGGACTCGCAGCAGGAAGGAGCCCGTCCACCCAGCTGGCTCGGATGGCACCTCAAAGGCCTGCAGGCGGACGGAGCAGCCTTTCCTCTGAGCAGGTGGTCCCTCAGGCTCTGCTCGCTGGCCCCTAAAGCCATGCACGCCCGCCTTGGGAACCCCCGTCCCACGGCCGAGCCCACGGCGCACCTCAGCAAGGGTCCCGGCAGGAGCTGAAAGGCAGGGAAAGCGTCTCAGGCAAGGACGCAGGGTGGCTGGCCGGCGGGGAACCAGGCTGCAGGGCAGCACAGCTGTGGGGACCCTGGGGGCTCGGGGTGCATCAGGCGACCCCCACAGCGGTGGCTCACGAACTCTCTGGGGGCCTCCAACCAGGAGAGGGTCCTGGGAGCCACCCTCCCTGTGACTAGACACCAGCCCCTCCAGGGTGAGCCCCTGACCTCCCTCCCCGATGGTCTGTCTCCTGCTGAAACAGTGGCTGCTCGGGAGAAGAGCACCACCCAATGTCCCCTCTTGCCCGGGGGTGTGGGCGGCTGGGTGGGGGGCTGCTGGCTCTGTCCTTCGCTCAGGCCCAGCATCAGGACTCGGGATGGCCAGCCCAGGGAGGGGAGCCTTTCGGAGGTCTGCCGAGACCCCAGTATTCAAGGCACTTCTCCGCGGAGGCATGGCATCTAGAAGTTTCCATAGACTGAGCTGAGAGGCATTTACGACACTTTGAGGCTTCAACTTCTGTATGTTGTCTATTCGCTCTCCTGTCCCTCAGCCAGACTTTCCTGTTTCATGTCCGGTCCTTTGCCTGGTCGGGGACCCGTCCGTGCTTCCCTCCCTGCGGACACGAGCCCCAGGCCGGGTCCAGGTGTGGGCAGCACTGAGCCGCAGTTGCTTTGGCTCAAGCAAGTCCTTTGGAGGTCACGGTGGCTGAGTTCAGTCTTCTCTGCTCAAGCCCCGCCTCCTCTGCCAAAGCTGTGCTTCTGTGCACTCAGGGCTGAAGGACTGGGACGGGTGGGGTGGCCAGCAGCCACGGGTCCTCACAGGTCCTCATGGGGCTCCTGGGGTCCCTGCAGGGCCTCACTTTGGTGGCCCGCAGGCCGGGAGACCCTGGGGCTAGGTGCCATGCCCTTGGACAGTGCTCAGTCCCTTCCAGTGGGCAGTGAATGACCAGGACCTCCTGAGAACAAGAACCCTGGCTACCCACAGGAGGGAAGGGCTGAGCTTGACCTCTGCTGTGTGGGGCAGCAGGAGAGGGAATCACTTACTTTAAAACACCTCATGGTGGACACACCCACACGCCCACCCCACAGCAGGGGGGAGTGGGACAAAGCCACTCGTGGGGCAGCCACACCAGCCCCCTCCCATCCCACAACACAGCCACTCCTCAGTCCAGTCCACTGTCCTTGCCCCTGCTCACACCTGAGCTCAGGAGGGGAAGGCTGCCAGGGTGAACTGCAGGGTCCCTGTGAGGTGACAGAAAAGGGCAGAGGCCTGAAGGGTGGCACACACCTCCCCGTGGCCCGCTCCCGGGCTCCTAAGCCTCCTCCCCAAGGAGACACAGGTGGAGCCTCCTTGTCCCTCCCAAGCCCCAGTGAAACCTCACAGCCCACGCCAAGCCGCAGACTGTCTCAGGGCTGCCGCCAGTGGCAGCAACCTGGGGACCGAGGACAAAGTCCAGCTTCGGAGGATGGGACGTCAGCCAGGCCATAGGTCATACAGCAACACCCGAAGCCCAGGCCCAGGTCGGGGGATCACATGGTTCGGGAGAACCCGAACAGCTGACCAAGCGGAGCTGCCCCGCCCCCTCCCGGAGACCCCACACCTCCCCTCCCCCGACACAGCAGCCAGACTTTACTGCAGCACTTTTATTTTCCTCACAATGACGTGTTGCTGGGGCCTAATGTCCTCACGTGACAGTAGAAAACCAAAATTTGTCATCTCTTAAAGAACTGAGAATTACGTACAAAAACCTTACATAAATTAAAAGAATGAATAAATTTACAGGTGGAAATGCAAACCGTTTTCCAACTCAAGGCAAGTAACAAGCCAGATGTGCTGGCAGGAAACATCAGCTGAGAAAGGAAGAGGGAGGGCCCCAAGGCTGGACCCGCCCCACCGTCAGCCCGGCGGGACAGGGGGACCGCTGGGTCAGGACTCTGCCGGCCTCCGGGGAAACCGAGGGCTGACACCCCGCACGCATCAGGACGCCCGCTTCTCGTCAAGCCCCTGGGTCTCTCCCAGAATCACGTCCCCCTCTAAGCCGCCGGTGACCGACCGCGTGTACAGAGGCTGAAATCAAAGATGTGTACAGGGTATTAGGCGTGTACCAAGGGCACAGGTAACTTGAATACAAGGTCAGAATCAGCAACCAGGTCTACAGTCCAGTGCTGAGCTCAGATACAAGCTTCAAGAACGAGTTCTTTTCGGAGGCTTATTCCAGTTTCACGAGGCCAGCATGAGGTGTGTACATTTGCCAGGGCAAACTTGGACTTGACCAACCCGCACAGCCAGCGCTGCGCATCAGCCCACGGTCCGTCTAGAAGCACTTGCGGTGGACGATGGAGGGGCCCGACTCGTCGTACTCCTGCTTGCTGATCCACATCTGCTGGAAGGTGGACAGCGAGGCCAGGATGGAGCCGCCGATCCACACCGAGTACTTGCGCTCCGGCGGGGCGATGATCTGTGAAGACGAGAGTCCGGCTTTAGCCCGAGCCAGCACCTCCCCGGCGGTGCCCCTCCGCCCACGCCCGCAACCACCCTCGGCTCACCTTGATCTTCATCGTGCTGGGGGCCAGGGCCGTGATCTCCTTCTGCATCCTGTCGGCGATGCCGGGGTACATGGTGGTCCCCCCGGACAGCACCGTGTTGGCGTAGAGGTCCTTGCGGATGTCCACGTCGCACTTCATGATGGAGTTGAACGTGGTCTCGTGGATGCCGCAGGACTCCATGCCTAGCAGACAAAGCTCAGCCTTAGCCCGGGCCCCCTCCCAAGGGGAAGGGCGCCGCCGCGGGGCCGCCCCGACACCTACCGAGGAAAGAGGGCTGGAAGAGCGCCTCCGGACACCGGAAGCGCTCGTTGCCGATGGTGATGACCTGCCCGTCGGGCAGCTCGTAGCTCTTCTCCAGGGAGGAGGAGGACGCCGCGGTGGCCATCTCCTGCTCGAAGTCCAGGGCGACGTAGCACAGCTTCTCCTTGATGTCACGCACGATCTCCCGCTCGGCCGTGGTGGTGAAGCTGTAGCCGCGCTCCGTGAGGATCTTCATGAGGTAGTCGGTCAGGTCCCGGCCAGCCAGGTCCAGACGCAGGATGGCGTGGGGCAGGGCGTACCCCTCGTAGATGGGCACCGTGTGGGTGACCCCGTCCCCAGAGTCCATGACAATGCCGGTGGTGCGGCCAGACGCGTACAGGGACAGCACGGCCTGGATGGCCACGTACATGGCGGGCGTGTTGAAGGTCTCGAACATGATCTGGACGGGAGGCAACGGGCTCCCTTAGCGGGGGGCGAGACCCAGACCCCCCCACGCTCACACGCCGCATGCCAGCATGCCACCAGAGTGATGTGTGAGGACAGAAAGGAAAGCAGGCAAAAACACAATGAGAAACCTTGAGACTTCAGGGAAGAAATGCCAGGAGAGGAACAGAGCCCTGGAAATATCGAAAGAAATACTTGAATTTCAGAAAATAAAGCTGAACAGAAAATGACTCGTGAAAGGAGGGCAGGGCGGCGGTGGCAGGGCGGCGCCTACCTGAGTCATCTTCTCACGGTTGGCCTTGGGGTTCAGGGGGGCCTCTGTCAGCAGCACGGGGTGCTCCTCGGGCGCCACGCGCAGCTCGTTGTAGAAGGTGTGGTGCCAGATCTTCTCCATGTCGTCCCAGTTGGTGACGATGCCGTGCTCGATGGGGTACTTCAGGGTCAGGATGCCGCGCTTGCTCTGGGCCTCGTCGCCCACGTAGCTGTCCTTCTGCCCCATGCCCACCATGACGCCCTGGTGTCGGGGGCGCCCGACGATGGAGGGGAACACGGCCCGGGGGGCGTCGTCCCCAGCAAAGCCCGCTTTGCACATGCCGGAGCCATTGTCGATGACGAGCGCGGCGATCTCTTCTTCCATGGCGGTCTGGGCGGAAAAAGACCGACTCAGCGGGGCGCGCCCAGAGGCCCGGTCCGGCCCCGCTGAGGCCGTCTCCGCGGGAAGGCCCAGCCGGCCCCGACCCCGGCCCGCCGCCTGCAGCATCAACCGCCTGGAACCGCGCCGGCCTCTCCCAGAACGCCCCCCACGTTCCTCCGCAGCGGCGCACCGGGGGCTCTCCGCACTGCGGCCCGGCCCCGCCCCGCTTCCCCTCCCCCCTCCGGCGGCCCGGGCGCCGGCCCACCGCCCGTCCGCCCCGGCCACCCTTTGTTCGCGGAGATGTTGTGCCGGGGTGCCCGGCCCGGGACGGGGCCTGCGGAGACGGATGCGAGGTCTCGGAGGGGGACTGGGGCGCGCAGACCTAGCTGCTTACCTGAAAGGGCGGCGGTCGCGGGGCGCGGAGGAACGGTGAGCAGACGTGCGAGACGACAGAGACAGCGACCGCGCTGCAGTGAGTGAGACCGAGCTCGGCCTCCCCCGCCGCTATTTAAGCGGAGCGGGGCGCGCGCGCGGGGCGGCGGCGCGCGCGGCCCCAGAACATGTCCATATATGGCGATCTTTCCGAACGCCGGGCGCCCATTGGCCTGCCCGGCCGGGGCACGTGGGGGCCCCGCGCTCGGCTCCGCCCCGCGCCCGCACCGCCCCCAACGGCCCCGCCCGCGCCGGCCGGGCTCGGGAGACCCCGCGCCCGAAGCCCCGCGCGACTTGGCGCGCGGGTGGGGCAAGCAGGAGTGCCCCGGGTTTGCGAGAGGGTCGCGGGGGGGAACCCTGCGCGGCCGACCGGCCGGCTCCGCCCCGGGACTGCCGCGCATTATGGGAGAGGGCCCGGCTGCACCCCGAAACCGCCTGGCCCGATGGCTGGGCCGCGCCTTAAGACGGGGTGTGTCGCCGCGGCCCGGACCCATTGCGGGGCTTTGCACCCCCCGAGGGTCCGCAGCGAGCTGGGCTGCGAAGGCTGTTTTCGGAGCCGGTGCCAGGCTAGGGGAAGGGTGGGTGGGGGCTCCCGCAGGCCGCCCTTGCGGCACTCTGGCCCCGCGGCCTGGGGCACCCCGGGGATCCATGACCTCGCACCCCGCCCCTCTGGGCACCTATGATCGCTCAGGCCCCTCCGCCAGAGGAGGGGATGCCCCGCTCAGGGTCCCTGGCAGGGCACGGTGCAGACAGAGGCCCGGTGTTACCCACACGTGACGCATCCGGCTCTTCAAACCGTAGCCCCGATTGTCCCCAAGCGCGGCTCCACTCCGGATTTGGAGCCACTCCACCCCCATCCGCTAGGGAGAGAATGGGGCTTTCATTTAAATGACTTGGGGGCATTGTAGGGAAGCAGTCAGAGAAGGGGAAACCACTTTCCCGAACAGTTCACTCCCCGCTAGACTTGAGGGGCATCAGTTTTTTCTATTTGCGATACTAGGAGAGGGCCAGGCCTGGGGTGGGTTTGCCGCGTCTCTGCCCTGCGGTCGGGGCGCCCAAGACTGTGGGTTCTCCCGGGTCTAGGGTGCGCCCTTTCCCCAGGAGCCTGTGCTGGGAGACCATTCGTGGCCGGGCCGCACCTGCTGGCGCCAGTGCTCATGTGGTGCCGGGAGGGGAAGAAGTGTACTGCTTTTTCTTTGGGTTCACTTGAACTTGGGGAACCGCTCCGCATAACACCCAGAGAGGCAGGGGGAAGAGCGCTTGCCAGAGGGGTGGCAGTGGCGCCAGGCAGAGGGAGGCCGGGAACTGGGCCATTGTCCCAGACACTCGGCTTCACTGGGGCAGGTGTCTGAGGTTGGGGGGCGGGGTGGCTGGGGCCAGGCACCCTGAGAACCCTGCACCGGCAGCTGGCGACCACATGTGGGGATGAGGACGCTGGATCCAGAAGTGAAGCAGCTGCCCCGCTCACCTGAGGGCTGCAGTCGCCAGACGCCAAGGCCTTGCCCTTGGCCACCTGTGCCACCGGGCCCAGCTAGGTCAGCAACTCCCAGACTGTCCCGGGTGCAGGCAAGGTTGTCTGTCAGGTGCCTGCTCCACCCAAGGGGCACAGTGGGGCGGGGCCTCCAGAAAGCCCACCCTGACTCCCTCCCGTGGTGGGGGCGTCAGTGATGCAAGGTGACTGATCCCACTTTGGGAGTCCCAAGATGTCACTCACAGAACGTGGGGGAGGTGGAAAGTATCTAAGACCTCCTCCCTGCGTCTGCCCACCCTGTGCTCCTGGCTGGAGCCCTTGACTTCGGGGGTGCCTTCCACCCCATCCAATTTCCTGTACCCTCCTTTGTCTGGTGTATGCAGGGAGGAGTGGGCCGCTTCTGGGGACAGATGGAGGGGCAGAGGCCCAGGGACCTCCGTCCCCGCCCCCACGTCCCTAGTTTCCCACCTTGCACTCGTCAGGACGCCGAGTACAAGGCCAAAGAGTCGCGGGGAAAGTGAGGCGAGGCCGAGATTCCTGGGGCTCCCCGTCAGTAAGGCGCCAGCCCCCCACCCGCGGGGCTGGGAGGCGGGGGCGGGGGCAGCCACTACCCCTAACGAGGTTGTGTCACTCGCGGCGGGGAAGTCAAGGTGCGGCCGCAGGTGTGCGGGCGGAGCGCGGCAGCGAGCAGCGGGGCCATATTTGGCGATTTCGGCGCCGCCCGGGAAACCGCGTCCAGGGCAGCCCCGTCCCCGCCCGCCGCCGGCCCTGAGTCACCGGCGGGGCGGGGGACGGAAGTAACGGACGGCGGGCGCCGGGCGCGCTCCTCGCCTTATTTAGTCAAGGAGCCCGCCGATTGGCCATCAGGACAAAGGGGCGGTGGCGGGGCGGCCCCGGCGCCTCCGAGGGGCGGGGGAAGGAGGGGGAGGCTGCCGCTCCCCGCCCCCACGCCCGGCCCTCCGCGCCTCCCAGGGACCCCGCCGCCCCCTGCCGGACCGAGCTGCGACGGGCCGGGGCGGGGGGCGAGGTGGGGGTGCCTGTGTCCCCCGAGGTCTGGTGGCCGCCGAGGTGGGGGGTGCGGAGCTGGATGCCCGGCGGGCGAGGACGGGGGCGACCGCCGCCAGGGAAGAACCACCCGAAGCCCGGAGTAAGGGGACGCGGTGGGGCCAGGCCGCAGGTGGAGCGAGCCCATCCCCCCGTCCGCGCGGGGCTTGCGGAAGCGCCGCATTCTGCGACCAGATTTTTCAGTTTTGCAACGCGGCAGTGCGAGGCCTCGCCCAAGGTCACCGCAGGGCTGTGCTCTGGGAAGTGCCGGGCCGCCCCTACTCTGACCTCTGACATCGGGGGTCCCTGGGGAGGGGCCCGTGTGGATGAGCACCCCGGGCCGGTGATTGGGGGCCCTGCGGAGGAGAGAGCGCCAGCGGTTGCCCTCCTGCCACCCCCCCGGCGGGTGTGTCCATCCAGTCTGAGGACGGACACTTAGGGCTCCCGAAGTCCGTGATTTTGTTCCAGCTCAGCGCTGCCTTCCGTGGGATTTACTGCGGTCTTGGTGGGTCTGACTTCAGCTTCCGTCCACCTAATGGCTGGGAAAACTGCAGAGTAGGGCGGGGCTCCCCTCGCGGGGAAGGGTGGCCTCGCGGAGACCGCCCCAGGCCCGCCCAGGGGGCAGCCCGGACTCAGGGTCCTTCCCCCCTCTTCCTCCCTGACACCCACGCTGCCTGTCCTCTCCCTGCGCCAGCCTCCGGGTTGCTCCCCAGGATCTGGGTCACCTCCGCACCTCACAGCACAGCCCAAAGCCCATCTCCACCCACCCCCACCGTCCACACCCCTCTGCCTCCCTCCCACCTCCCACCGCCTCCCGACCAGCTGGCGGCTGCTCGGGCGGGCAGCAGGGTAGGGAACGTGGCACCGAGGCCTCCCCTCCGGGCCTTTGCCCCTACCAGTCCACCTGCCAGGAATGCCTTTTCTTCCCTCCTGGGGTGGATCCTGGGACAGAAAACAGGAAGAACAGGCCAGGTCTGGAGTGTAATTAGCCCGACGCTGCGAGGTCAGTCGCAGGGTGACAACTGACCGAGCCTGTGCGAAACCAAGATGGGGAACGGAAGGGTGCGGAGCCCGCAGGAGCGCACACGCCACCTCTGCGAGTCTTCCGAAACTCTGAAACCATCTCGTCCCGAAGACTTTGTTTTAAAAAGTCCAAGGAAGCCCTGAGGGCTGGGGCTCCATTGGTTGGGCATTGTCCAGCAAAGCTAAAGTTCGCCGGTTCGAATCCTGGTCGGGGCACTTATGAGAAGCAACCGATTGGTGTTTCTCACGTGGCTGTTTCTCTCCCTCTCTTTCTCTCTCTCTCTAAAAATAAATAAATAAAATCCTTTTAAAAGTCCAAGGAAAACCAAACTTCCCCTGCTCTCAATCCACTGTCCTGTTCCCTGACCTGTGGCCTGGTCAAATGTCACCTAAGGCTCACTCCAGGGCGCTGGGTGGGCTCCCACGGGGGCAGGGGCAGCCCCTGTCTCTGGAACGGTAGTCCCCAGGGCTGCTCTGGTGACAAGGTCAGGTTCCCTGCCTCAGCTTCAGGTCGGAGGGCAAGGTCAGGGGCACACACTCCTGTCCCTGGTCTGGTGCCCAGTGGGCACTTCTCCAGCACCGCTCAGACTGGGGCACAGGAGGTCCCACTGCCCAGGGCTCCCCCGGGTCCGGGCTCAGCCCCCTCCGGCGCCCAGCCCGCAGCCCCCCGCAGCCTTCGGAGGGCTGACCGTATGGTCACTGCGGCGAGGGAGCCAGCTCTGTGTGTCCCCGTCACTGCCAGGAGTCGCCCTGTGGGGCCTCATGTGCCGTCCACTTCCCACTGCCCGAGGACACGACTGTGCCACTTCACAACGGGGAAACTGAGGCTCACAGTGTGCCCCCACATGAAGTTAGGGGGTCAGATGCAGAGAGACACCCAGATCAAGGGTCCCTGAGCCCCTCCTGCCTGCCGCTCTGGCAAAGGAGGGCTCCAGGCCTTGCAGAGATGGGCTCACTGGTGTCTGGCTAGGTTTCCCTTCTCCAGGCTGGGGCGGCAGGCGGTGGGGGGCAGCGACTAGGGAGGCCCCTGGAAGAGCATTGGGCTGGGAGTCAGGACCTGGGCCCCTGGGGGCCTCAGCTCTGCAGGGGGTGTGGGACCCATCAGACTCTGAGGTTGGTGGCCCACCTTCCTTGGATGACAGGCCTGAGGACAGCAGGCCACTGGGTGACCCAGCGCACCTTCCCTCCCAGGCCTCGGGCCTTGCCGTCCCCAGGTGTCCGATCTTTGGTGATGACTCAGAAGCACTCAGCGCCTCTGTGTGTCAGAGGGGAGCAGCGGGCCCTCACTCTGCCTCGAGGGCACTCCCCAGGCCCCCCTGCCTGGAGGTGAACTGTCCCCCCCAGCCCTCTGCCAGTGGTTCTTACTGACAGGGAGCCAAGGCCAGGATCCAGGGCCCCCACCAGGTCACAGCACCCCTGGCACATCCTTACCCACGTGGTGTCCTCTGGCCCACCCACCTCCTGCTTCCCTGCAGCTGATGTTGCAAATCAGGTCACTGCTCCTTCTGCCACCCGCCGCCTTGGATGGGACCTGCCCCTGCCCCTTCAGCTAGTGCACCTGTGACTCCCTGCCCGCCGGCCCCGGCCACTGCCCCACTGTCCCTCGGCCTCCTCCGTGAGGGGCTCAGACCCTCCTCTGGCCTCGAGGAGGAGGTCTCCCCACCTCCCACCTGAGTACGGTCTGTCCCCAAACTCCTCCCCGGAGGGTTGGGTTCCCCGGCGTAAAGGCGAAGTCGGGAGCCTGGAACAGCGCCTGGCACCCACCCGGGCAGGCAGCGAGGACAGAGGCAGCAGGAGCCGGAAGGGAGGAGCCACACTGAGGGGTGGGCAGGGGAGAGCCCGGCCAGCGCCCACCCCAACCCTGACTCAGCGTGCAGGGAGAGATGGCTGCAGGGCTGAGCGGAAAGGGCCCTGTCTGCCCCCAGGGACCCACTCGCACCCAGCTGTAGGTTCCCCGGGGCCCAGGAAACAGGAGGGTCCTTGAGGCAAAAGGAAGAAGGTGCCCAGGTGCCCTGCCAGAGTGGGGTACAGACAGGAGGCCGCTTTTCTGGCTGTCTGTCCTCGCCGCCATTGTCCCCAGGGTGGGCACGGTGGAGGGAGTGGGGTCCTGACCAGCCATCCTGGCCATAGCTGCCCTTTCTTCCCTGGCACTGGCTTCCTGGGGGAAGGGGCCCGGCGCAGCGGGAGAGGGGGCGGCCCCAGCAGGCAGGAAAGTACACCCCCTGGTGAGCTGGTCTGATCCCGCGGGGCAAGTGGGACCCCCCTGGGCACTCTCCTCCAGGCCCAGCCCAGGGCCGCGCGTCCTCATTTGTCCGGGGGCGGAGCCCCGGATCTCACCTCACGTGTCGCCCCACCCACGCTCCGTCAGGCCTGGCCCCGCCCCCGAGAACCTAGTCCCACAACCGGCTATCCTCGGCCCGACTTCGCTGGTGTATGCTGGAGAAACAGGGTCCGGCGAGGCTGGGTGAGCCCAGGCGGGAAAATCAGCGGGCGACCCCCAAGCTGCGCAAACGGGGGCCAGAGGCCCGGGATGCCCTGCCTGCCTGTGCGGATCCTTGAGATGGCCCTGCCTCCCCGCGGCCATTCTGCGCCCCTACTGTCAGCGGGCTTCCGACCTGGTGCCGGAGCCCCCTCCCCTCCACACAAACCCCGCATTTTCTCTGCCCCAGCGGGGTGCGGCCAGGGAGAGCACCCAGGGCCCTGGGGACCCTGGAGGCGGGTGCAGTGTCTGCGGTCGGCTCGCCCATTTCCCGGCCAGCACCAGGGACACTGTCCGGAGAGGCGAGGCACTTAGAGACCCGGGCCAGGAGGGGGCGCCCAGCTCCCGGGCAGTCCCGTGTCATTCCCAGGTGGGCCGCCAGGTGGGACCCGCTGTCACCGCTGGGCCTTGGGGCCCCGCGAAGGTGAGGAGTCCCGAGGCGCCTGCCTGCCCCGCCCCGCCCTGCCCGGATCTGGGGAGGCGCCCTGGGTCGAGGGCCGCGGTACAGTCACCGCGCCCAAGGGTGACGCAGAGCAACTTGGGAGTGGCCGGTGACCTCAGCCAGTGCTGACGCAGGGAGAGAAGGTGGCATACGGGTCAGCCCGCACACAGGGCAACGGGACAGGGCAGGGCCAGCTCACCCGATGAACGCACGGCACCCACACAGGGACCCCAAAGCTAGGGCCGCGCGGGGACCTGGCACGGGTGTCTGCTGAATACACAGCAGCGCCCAGCAGATACTCAGTTCAGGGAGAAGGGACGGGAGGCTCAGACAAGTTGGCGCTGGTTCCGGGTCTCACAGCAGGAAGGGCGGAGCCAGAATCAAAGGGGCGGGCCTCTGAGACACCCCCACCCACCCCCGTGCGCGCACCCTGCTGTCTGTGGGAGGCCGGGGGACAACAAGGGGGTGGGTGCTGGCAGGGGGCAGCCTCAGGGGTCCCGCAGGACTGCACCAGGGTAGTGGGGAGCCCTGGGGTGAGTGGGGGGAGGAGCAGAGAGCAGAAGCAGGAGGTGGCCCTGAAGGCGGAGTGTGGGGGGTGGAGAGAGCCGGTGGGGTCAGGTCAGGCGGCGGTAAGACAGAAGACGCCCGCGGGCAGGCGGCAGGCCGCACTCCCACTTCCCTGGGTGCGGGGCGCGCCCGCCTCGCTGGGTCTCTGATTGCAGGCGCTGCTCTCCCGGCGTCCGGGGCCGCTCTGTGCCCGCCCATCTGACTTCTCCCGGGGTCTCCCCACCCTGAGGCCCCTCGTTCCTGTCTCGGCCCCTTCGAGGCGCCTGCTGCGCAGATCCTTCGGTTCTCAGGGAGTTTCCTTGTATGATTTCGTTCACAATTTCTTTCCCGTTTCATTTTCTCTGTCCTTTTTGGGGGGAATCTTTATTAATTGAGTGTCACAGCTACTAGATGCACCCATGAATATTTTTATTTTTTTTTCTTCTATTTGTCTTTGTTTTGTTTTGGTTTTTAGTAACTTTCTGGGATTTTTTTTACTTCCTTTGACCCCGCGGTGGAATCTTTCATTCCGGTTCTCGCATTTAACCTTCTGCTCTGAGGTCATTTCACTTTCTAACTGGTTACCGCTTGCCGCACCTGCCCTCTGGTTCTTGTGGCACCTGAGTTCCTGACAGGTGCTGGCCCACCTCGGCCCCCATGCCGCGTGCCTGGAGCCCCAGGTGGGCAGGGAGCGGCTGTCCGTCTTCCTGAAGTGGGTCTGGTCCTGGCGCTGAGCCCCATGCGGCTGGGGGCCCGCTCTGAGAGCGTCTTGGGATGCTCCTCTCTCGTCCTAGGGTCGGCCAGGGGCCTGGGGTCTGGGTGTGGAACCATCGCCCAAGTCCACAGGCACCTTGGGGGCTCGGATGCCCTCGGTCTGTCCTTGTGGTCCTTCGGGGACTTTCAGCCTCGCTGTGGCCCTCAGGCCTCCAGTCTCTCCCTCCCCTGCGAGGTGCCCTCTCTGCCCTCCCCTGCCAGACCGAGCTCCCCTCGCTGTGATTTTACAAGAGACAAAGGCCAGGAGACGCCCCAGCCTGGTGTCCTGACAGCCCCACGCGGGCTTCCCCAGTCCAGCCAGAGGCTCTGTGCCTGGCGGGTGGGGCGGGCAGGAGAGGGTCCATGAATTTTGAGGGTCCACCCTGCCGAGCACAGGGAGGGGGTGGTAGAGGGGTCCTGGGGGGTAGGGTGGTTTCATACAGAGCAGGCACGAAGTGCGGGCTGGACACCCCAGTGTCTGCGTGCACGGCACAGTCTGGGCACAGGGCCCCTCTCCACTCTGCCAGTCCCAACACTGCCCCCCGTCCCGCCGAGGGGAGTTGTCACCCTAAACCGCCTGCGGGCCTCGGTAAACCAACCCTCCCGGGCCAGGGCGAGGGAAGCAGGGCCCCACCCGCCGTGTAAGGGGAGCCGTGGGCCACAGAGAGCTCAGCCATGAAAAAGTCATGAGGTGGCCGAGCTGGGCCCGTGTTCAGGAGTGACGTGCAAGGCTGGGCCCCGGGCCCGGCCACGTGAGACCCCGGGGCCAGCGCTGGGCCGGGCACCCGGGAGATCCGGGCCCAGGCTGTGCCCACCTGCACCCAGGCCGGCAGGGTGGCCTGGCCTCCTGGAGCAGGGGCCCAGCGGGGGGGTGGGGGGGTGGGCGTGGCCTGCTGGTGGAGGGGCAGAGGGCCAGGGCGGGAGCCCAATGCCAGAAGAGTAGCAGGTGGCCAGGCCTGGGGCCGAGGGGCTCTGGAAGTCAGGGTGGGCGTTGGGATTTCCCCCACGGGCAGTAACTCTGGAGCCTCGCTGCCCGAGGGCAGGTATGGCCAGTGATGCCCAGAGCGGGGGCCGGCGCCTGGGGTGGATCTAGGAAGGTGAGATTCCTGGAGGTCCCTCAGCAGTGGGGCTGCCCAGCCTCCGTCCTGGGCCATTTCCCAGTTTCCAGGGCTCCAGGCCAGCCAAGGCGGGAGCCGCCCCACCCCCAGCCGGCACACGCAGGAGGCCCGTGCCAGCTCACGCCACCAGCAGCAGCGTCGCCCAGCACCCAGCCTGGCACGCGTGCTGGTCGCCATGGCAGCAGGCCGCGTGCTGGCAGGAGCCCAGGCTGGCGCTGGCGTCCAGGGCCAGTGGTCTAGATGCGCCAAGATGGGGGTCCTTCCCCTGCAGCCCTGGGGGGCCTTGGCTGGGGATAGGGGACCCTCCGAGAGGCCCGACCTGCCCAGTCCCCGGCACCCCGGGAAAGGAGTCCTGTCCTGAGAGCTCCGGGCTGGACCCCAGAGGCCAGGGACCCTAGACCAGCCCTCCCTGCCCCTGGCCTTGCGGGACACCCCTAAGGGGGCCAGCCCCGCCTTGTCTGCTGGGGGCTCCCCACAGCTGAGGGGTCCCCTGCCTCCCAGGCCCACTGTGGCCACAAGCGTCCCTTTGGCTGTGCCCAACCACAGACGGTCCCTCCCTGAGGAAGGGGCCAGGTGCTGCTCACCCCGTGGCCTCTTGGTGGCCCTCAGGACAAGGCACCCCTAGCATAAAACCAGTTTCACTCGGCGCACCGTGGCCCGACCGCTGGTCCGGCAGGCGCAGGTGACAGCCTGGGGCGGTGGGCACTCACTGCGGGCACGTCCTGTCCCGGGAGGGGACAGTGTTGGGGGTGGGGGTCCGAGGGGGCAGACGGGGCGGGATGTGGTGGTGGGCGCATCTGTGTGAGCCCCTCCTCACCCTGCTGGGCAGCTGGGGGCCGGCCAGAGGCAGGTCCAGGGCTGTGCCTTCCAGACCTCGCCTGGCCCTGCCCGTCCCCGTCTGTGTGTGGTTTCTCTCTCCCTCTCTCTCACACACAGAGCAGAGCTCAGCCCAGCACACATGAACCCCCACATGGAACATTCACGGGACTTATGAAGTACCTACTATGTGCCAGCGCCGTGGGGGGTTCCGGAAAGGCGAGGGCCTCGGGTCCTGAGGGAGAGGCAGGCTGGGGGGGCACTCTGCACACGGCCTTCCTCCAGGGGGACGGCCCGGGAGGCCCGCCACTCAGAGGCCCCTGGGGCCCGACGGCCACCCCAGGCCGACGCCCCACCCCCACCCGGGACTGTGGGGGCCCCAGACTGAGAGGCCACAGCCTCGCTGGCTCTGATGCCAAGAGGCTGCCTGGAGCCAGGCCCGCTTAGTGCCTGGCGGCCGGGCTTCCCCGCCGGGCACGTGGTGCCGCGAGCACCCTGCCAGCGCCAGTCAGCGCTGACGCGGCCCTCCCGCCCGTCCCAGCCCTGCCCCCTGGCCGCCAGCGAGAGGGGGACCGTGGGCGCGGCTGCCCTCGCGCGCAGGCGGGCGGAGGTCTGGACAGCACCGGGGCTGGCCACCCTGCTGAGCTCGCCCGGCGGAGGGGCGGTTGGCTGCACCCACCGGGCCCCGCGGCCCGCCGTCCGGGGCCAGGGCTGGAGACTCAGGCAGAGGCCCAGGGGGTGGCCCTGGAGCAGGGGCCGCTTTCCCTCCACTGAGTGCCTGACGGCGGTGTCCCCAAGCGGGGTCCCTCAGCCCCGTCCTCCTGACCTGGGGATGCTTCTCTGCATCCAGGCTGGGTCCCAGTCCTCTCCATGTCTGCCCGCGCCAGGTGGGCGAGGTGGCCACCCAGGGCTGGGGGAGGGAGGAAGGGCTCCTGACCCTGTGTCCAACCCCCGACCACGGACCCTTGTGCCGCCCACCACCGCGCCACCTGGGGCTCGCACGCTGCGTGCAAGCCCCTTTCCATCTGCTGGAGCCCGTCACGGCCTCGAGACGGCCGCAGGGCTGCGCCCGGGCCCTCCAGGGCCCCCGAGGATGCAGCGGGCCTCTGGGCCCTGTGGCTGGAAGTGCCCCATGGTCCCAGGTCCCAGTCCCTCGGGAGCGCTGAGGGTCACACGCCGTGACGAGGAAGAGGACACCATGCTGGCCAGGGCCCACGCTGGGCAGCTCTGGTTTCACTACTTGGCTCCCAGCCCCTGAGGCAGGTGCAGGAGACAGGCCTGGCCAAGCGGAGCAGGCCACCGCAGGTCCCCAGAGACAGCCCCTGGGGCTCGGCAGGGTGGGGTGCAGGGGAGGCCCAGCAGCTGGGGCCGGGAGGTGCCGGGTTCGGGGGTGGCCGGCTTCCGGCCTCTCCTAGCTGGCCTCATCACTGCACGGCTGCCTGGGCAGGCCAGTTTCTCTGGCGATGTGCACGGCCATTCAGGGGTCCCCAGGGCCATTCACCGCAGCTGGCTTGACCAGGGGTCCCCCACAGAGGAGGGCGGGCAAGAGGTCCGCTTGGCCCCGGGCCGGCGGCCTGCCGCCTCCGGGACGACACCGTCGTCTGCTCCACACTCGCTCTCCCGTGGCCCCTCCGCCCACCCGCACTGCCCGTAGCAGGTGTCACTGTCTCTGTCACAGGGCTGCCGTCTCGGCTGCAAGCAGGGGCCCTCCCCCGGGGCCAGCACAGCCAGGCCGCCCAGCCCAGTGGGGACAGGGTGCTGGCGCTCTCTCTGCACTGCCCGCCCGGGCTCAGGTCTGATGCCACAGGTGCCGGGGCCAGGCACCCAGCCCACTCGCTGGCCCGGACACCCCTGCCTGCCACTCGCCCTGCCCCAGCAACACTCAGGGGGCGTCAGGCCTGGGGCCCCGAGGCAGCCTTGGGGGGCTGCAGGACACGGGCTGAGGCCACCAGGTGGGGGGCCTCGTGGCGCTCCTGGCGGCAGGAGTCAGAGAGGCGGTAACTGGATCTGGCCGGGCTCTGGCGGCCGCGGAGGGTGGAGGGCTGTGATCGGGTTGCGGCCGAGCCGTGTTTTCCACCAGGCGGCTCTCACTGCGCCGGGAAGGAGCTGGGCAGGGCCGGCGGGTCCGTGTGGTGGGTCTGGGGGCCCCGAGGTGGGTGGTAAGGAGGAGAGAGCCAGGAGGTGCCAGGGCCACGAGGTGGGAGCAGGGCCGGGGCCCGGGCCACAGCAGCCACTGGGGACCACACGGAGCAGGTCAGGCCCTCAGCGGGGGCACCGTCCAGCCCCAAGGACCCGGCTCCGGCCCCGCCGCGGTCCGGGAGCGGCTGAAATCCAAGCTGGGGTGAGGACGGGCAGCCGCTGCCCCTAAGCCGGCCCAGGTCTGATCCGCCTCCCACCCGCCCTCTCCTGCCCGCTGGTCATGTAAGAGCTGCCTGGGCCCTCAGCCACTGGCCAGGGCAGCGTCCGAGCAGGCAGCAGGTCCATGACGCTGGCGGGGCCTGGGGGCCACGGGCCAGCCCAGCCGAGCCGGGCCTCTGGGGGCCGCGGGGGGCCGTGAGCGCGCAGAGAGAGCTGTCCAGGCCCCCGCCGGGCCGCCCCCAAGATGCCCACCAACGGCCTGCACCAGGTGCTGAAGATCCAGTTCGGCCTCGTCAACGACACTGACCGCTACCTGACAGCGGAGAGCTTCGGCTTCAAGGTCAACGCCTCGGCACCCAGCCTCAAGAGGAAGCAGACGTGGGTGCTGGAGCCCGACCCCGGCCAGGGCACCGCGGTGCTGTTCCGCAGCAGCCACCTGGGCCGCTACCTGTCGGCCGAGGAGGACGGGCGCGTGGCCTGCGAGGCGGAGCGGCCGGGCCGGGACTGCCGCTTCCTGGTGCTGCCGCAGCCCGACGGGCGCTGGGTGCTGCAGTCCGAGCCGCACGGCCGCTTCTTCGGCGGCACCGAGGACCGGCTGTCCTGCTTCGCCACCGCCATCTCCCCGGCGGAGCTGTGGACGGTGCACCTGGCCATCCACCCGCAGGCCCACCTGCTGAGCGTGAGCCGGCGGCGCTACGCGCACCTGTGCCCGCAGGAGGACGAGATCGCGGCGGACAGCAACACGCCGTGGGGCGTGGACGCGCTCATCACCCTCATCTTCCGGAGCCGGCAGTACTGCCTGCGGTCCTGCGACAGCCGCTACCTGCGCAGCGACGGCCGCCTGGTGTGGGAGCCCGAGGCCCGCGCCCGCTACACCCTGGAGTTCAAGGCCGGCAAGCTGGCCTTCAAGGACTGCGACGGCCGCTACCTGGCGCCCGTGGGGCCCGCCGGCACGCTCCGCGCCGGCCGCAACACGCGGCCCGGCAAGGACGAGCTGTTCGACCTGGAGGAGAGTCACCCGCAGGTCGTGCTGGTGGCCGCCAACCACCGCTACGTGTCCGTGCGGCAAGGTGAGGCGGGGGCGCGGGGTGGGGCCCAGCGGTGCAGACGTGTGCGCGGTGGGGCCGGACGCGGAGGGGCGGGCGGGCCCCGGGCCACGGCGGGGTCCTCGTGCAGAGCCGCTGGCTTTGGGGTCGGGCGGAGGGGCTCCATCTTAGGCTAGCTGGGTGCTGCCGAACACCGCACCACCCCGGCTCCCGCCCCTGTCACCCACCACCGCACTTTCTGAACTTGAAGGAAACTGGGGAGGGTGCCAAGGCCGCGCAAGGAGCCAACGAAGCAGGGGGTGGGCAGAGCCGTGGTCCCACACCCTCACCTGGCTGGCCCAGGGGCGGGGTGGGGCAGGACCTCGGGGGTCCCTCCAGTACGGGGGGTCGGGGGACACGGGGCACCAACGGCCCCCTCCCGGGTCCGTGCTCCTTGGCGGGAAGGCTCTGTCTGCCTGTGGGTTCAGCCTGGCCCCCCTGCCTCCCGGGTCATCGATCACCTGTCCCACGTGACCGGTGGGCCCTTCCACACACAGTCAAACACCTGTGGGCAGCTCCTACTTCCCACTGAGTAAGCCGAGGTCCCCAAGTGGCCCCGTGCTGCTAGGGGCCACCCCGGGCCCAGGCCAGCAGCCTCAGCCGCCTCCCACTCGGGCTTCTGGTCCTGCGCACCCAGGAGTGACCCTGCCCTGGCACAGGGCCTCTCCATCCAGAAAGCAGAGGCCCCGGCGTGAGCACCTGGGAGCCGTGGCCTCGCTGTGGCCCGAGGGGCCCTGCCCGTGGCGTTGTCCTCGAGGCCAGGCCAGCACAGGGGCGGGTGCTCCAAGGCCTCCGGAGCCCGCGTCCAGGCCTGTGGCCCGGCCCTGGGCTCTGACTGCAGGTGGACGGCCCGCCCCCGCCCACCACGGGCCCTGCGGTCCAGCTTCAGGCCCACGTGCCCGGTTTGTCAGTGACACGCGGGCTGTGACGCGAAGACCCCTCCGGGCCAGAGGAGGTGTGGCCACAGTGTCTGTAGGAGCTCAGCCCTCGAGCCAGACTCGTGGTGCGGCCGGAGGCGGTGGCGAGGGTGGCTGTGGTGACCGAGATGGCGCCACAGGTTCTCCCGGCGGTTCTGGCAGTGGCGGTGACAGTGCGGTGGTGGCGGTGACAGTGTTGACGGGGTTGGTGACGGTGGTGGCGAGGGACAGGACTGTAGGGACCACTTTTCACTCACTGGGCCACCCTGGAATGGTGGCCAGCAACCAGACCCACCGCCCGCCCCAGACGCCGAGCAGCCCAGCGCTCACCTCCCGCTTCCCTGGCAATGAGCCTGACGGCCCGGTCCCCGAGGTTCGGGGTTGACTTGGCACCAGGGTGTCAGGAGGAGGATGTGGCATCTCCGTCCTGGGGGCGTGTCCCTCGATCCAAGGCAGCTGGAGCGGCGGGATCTGCGGAGTGGCAGCGCCTGGGCCCCGGGCGCCTCCCTCGCCAGGCGGCCCCCAAACCCGGCCCCTCCCACAGCCGCCTGCCTTCTCCCCCCTGCGCCGCTGCCTGGCTGTCCCCGCCCCTCACCAACGCCACGGCGCGGTGCACGGCGGTCCGCATCTTGCCGAGAGTACCAGAAAGATGGCCGCAAACTGGCGAACCCACCGGGACATCGGGCATGTCCCGTAAAGGGGTTTCTGGAGGCACCGGGGAGGGCGGCCCCAGGCAGGACACCTTGCCGGCTCGCTCCCCTCCGAGTACCCGCCCCTCGGGGGCAGCTCTGACCGCTGGCAGGCGTCCCCGTGGGCTGGGCCTCACGTCCGGACAGGACACAGACGGAGGGGAAAGGGTCCTGAGCTCCTCCCGGGTCTTCGAAGGGGTGAGGGGGACTCTTCTGCACCCCGCAGAGCCCGCTGGTGCTCGCCCGCCCGCTGCCCAGCCAGCTCCTCCTGGGCGCTGGGCTCTGTGCGAGGTCCCCCACCTCGAGGTCGGGGCGCCCACGTGGCTGTGTGACAGGGAGCCCCCGGCCGCATCCCGTCCGCAGGGCCGTGTGGGGCGTGCAGCCCAGCCTCACCCCGTTAGCGCCTTTGGGACTGTCCCCGGCCCTTCGGGTCTGCTTCCGAGTCACCTTCCCCAGGAGGCCGGCTCCGGCCCCGGCCCCAAGTGGTCACGGGTACAGGACGCACCAGTTGTTGTCACCACTCCCCACGGACCACCGGTGCCGGGAGGGAAGGGCTGTTTCCTGTGCTGTCCCCGACCTCGAGCCCAGAGCGGTGGGCGTGCACAGAGCTGTTCTCTCTCGCTGCCAGGTGGAAGGTGGGGATGGCCGTGAGGACGCTGGCCTGGCCGCCTTCGCCTCTGGGCAGTGACCCCAGTGGGAGGGGAGGCCCAGCCCTGCCTTGTGCTTGGCCAGCCTGCTGGGGGTGGGCAGGGTGGGACAAGATCTGGCCTTGACCCTCAGGCCCCCAGCTGGACATGCCGGGGTCCGAGGGGGGCCTCTGTGACCTGCCACGCCACTCAGACTGGCCAGTTGCCATGGAAACAAACTCAGTTCATGAGAAGATACTAGGGAGGCCCCAGAGCCCACCAGCTGTCCCCCATCTGAGCATGGACACCCCTCTATCCCTGGCTCCAGACCCCAGGCACAGCCTTCCCTAGGGCACCAGGGAGACCCCAGACGCAGGTGGGAGTCTGGGGAGGTGACAAGGGACCAGTCCCTGCCCAGGACCCAAGAGTGGACCCCAGGCCTGGCTGTGTCCTGGGCCACAGCCCCAGGGAGGACAGGGGCCCGTGCCCACACGCCCGAGGGGCGAGATATAAATAGCGGCCGGTGTGAGTGCTGGGCCTGGAGTGGGAGCCGGCAGATTACCTGCTGATTAGCAGGCCGGGGATTTGCCAGCTCGGAAGGGCCAGCTCCTGGCCGAGGTCGGAGCTGGGGGGGCAGCGTGTGGGGCTCCACGTGCCCCCACTGCCCTGGGGGCAGAGCGCCCAGACCCTCAGAGGAGCGCCTTCCGAACCCTCTCAGGTTCTAGACGAGCCCCTTCTGGCTTCGGGGTCGCCCCAAGAGTTGCTTCCCCACCCGTCTGCTCCCCACCCACCCAGGGAGAGGCGTGAGGGGCTTCCCTTCTCCTCCCTCCAGGGGTCAACGTGTCAGCCAACCAAGATGAAGAGCTGGACCACGAGACTTTCCTGATGCAGATCGACCGGGAGACAAAGAAGTGCACCTTCTACTCCAGCACTGGGGGCTACTGGGCCCTGGTGACCCACGGGGGTATCCAGGCCACGGCCACCCAAGTGTGAGTGGGCCATCCCCACCCCCACCCCCTCTCCCCTGAAGATCTCGCAGCAGCCCCTCTGGGAAGCAAGCCCACCGGGTGGGGAGAGCTCTCAGCGGGCCTGTCGGCGGGAAGCAAGTGCCTGCCCTGCCCCTGGGGGGCAGTGTTGACTGGAGGGGAGTGGGAAGCCCTGGCCCTGAGCCCCCGTGCGCTGCTGCTCTGAAGGGACCTCGCCCTGCCCCTTCAGCTCGGCCAGCACCATGTTCGAGATGGAGTGGCGAGGCCGCCGGGTGGCCCTCAAGGCCAGTAACGGGCGCTACGTGTGCATGAAGAAGAATGGGCAGCTGGCGGCCATCAGTGACTTCGTGGGTGAGCACTCCCCACCTGCCGCGGGACCCTGTGTCAGCCCACCGGGAGCAGCCCCGCCCCCTCCCTCCCGGGGACTGGCTGCTGTCCCAGGCACTGGCTGGTCCAGACCATCGCTGTGGACATCAGCCGAGCAGTTAGGTCCCAGAGCACCCTTCTCCCCGCGACACCTTCGGGGCGCCCAGGCTAGGGTGCAGCAGGCCCCTTGCGAGGTCGCGGAGGACGCTGGCGATGGCAGACCTGGGCCCAGGAGCCCGAGCCTGCTGGGAGCTCTTCCTGGGGAGCCCCCCGTCGTGCCCCGCCTGACCGGCTTGGACAGGGAAGGCTCTCCCTGCAGGCGAGGATGAGGAGTTCATCCTCAAACTCATCAACCGGCCCATCCTGGTGCTGCGCGGCCTGGACGGCTTCGTGTGCCACCGCCGCGGCTCCAACCAGCTGGACACCAACCGCTCGGTGTACGACGTCTTCCACCTGAGCTTCAGCGACGGCGCCTACCAGATCCGAGGTGCGGGGCGCGGGCGGGGAGCCGGGGGCGCGGGCGGGGCTGCACGCGGCCCCACCGACACCCGCTTGCTCCGCAGGCCGCTGCGGGTTCTGGCACACCGGCAGCCACGGCAGCGTGTGCAGCGACGGCGAGCGCGCCGAGGACTTCCTCTTCGAGTTCCGCGAGCGCGGCCGCCTGGCCATCCGCGCCCGGAACGGCAAGTACCTGCGCGGCGGCGCCTCGGGGCTGCTGCGCGCCGACGCGGACGTGCCCGCCGGGGTCGCGCTCTGGGAGTACTGAGCACGCGCGCCTGGTCGCCCATTAAACCGTGTCTGTCTCAGCGGCTGTCGGGCTCGTGGCGGCGGCTCTGGGCGCGCGCGGAGTGTCGGCACCGCGGGGCGGGGCACTCGCCGGGTCACTAAGCAGGGAGCCCCGGAAGCGCGACCTCGTCCGCCGCCGCCCTCCCCGGGTCCTGTGGTTCGCGCTCCACCTCGTCAACTCTCATGCCCACGACATGCAGCGTGGCGGCCTGTCCAGGAGGAAGGCCCAGCAGGCCACGCCCCCCCAACCCTGCACAACCACAGGAATGGGTGGGTGAGCGCTCCTCCGCCCCCTGCCGGAGGCCCAGCAAGGCGGACCAGTTGGAGGGTCTTTGTGGTGCCTCCACAGAGCATCGCTGCTCCCAGCGCCAGGGCACGATATTAGGGAACCCTGGAAACATTTGGTGGACAAACTACCCCCACAGTTCCCACGACCCCCGTGGATGGAGGGCCAGGGGAGGGGGCCCTTCTCAGCTCAGGCAGCTACCCAAACCCCCCTCACCCTGGGAGAGGGGCTCTGGGGCGGAGCCCACCCCAGCTGTGCACAGAGGGCCTCACCCACAGCTGGCTGCCACCCCAGGCCAGGCCGGCTGGCGGGACCACCCATGTGCCTGCCCAGCGCGAACCTCCACCCAGGCCAATGCCCCTTGGATGGGCTGGGTGGCCTGGAACTTCTGAGATGGGAGATGACCCCCCTGAGTTTGGTCAGGACCATGAGGACGAGGGCGATGGGGGTCTGGGAGACAGTCTGAGCGAAGGACTGGAACCCAGAGGGAGGGAGACCGCCGAAGGACAGGCCTCACCTGGGGAAGGAGCCCTCCTCCCCACCCTTCCTCTCCCTGCCAGCCCAGCCCAGCCCCCCTCGGGGTGGAAGCCCCTCCACTGAGTCCCACCAGTGTGGAGCACTCCCTGCAGGGGCGGCAGGGAATGGGGCGCAAAGCTGGTGCCAGTGAAGGTCCGATACACGGGGCCAGGAAGGAGGAGGAGAGGGACGGGTGAGGAGGGCACCTGGGGGCGCAGGCCCTGCTAGGTCTTTCCTAAGCCTCCCTGCAGCCCCTCCCCAAGGAACCCCGGGCCTGGCCCGCTCGGCCTGGGGGCAAAGGAGGGCGCGGCAGGGGCCTGGGAGCAGAGGAAGGCACCCGTTAATTTGGGGAAGCAGACAGAACCCAGCGGTACAGGTGAGGGGACGCTGCTGAGCTGCAGCCTGTGCTGCCCCCTGGTGGCGTCTGGGAGGAAAGGAGGGTCAGGGCTGGAAGGCAGGTTGCACCCGGCAGGAATCCCAGTGACACGCTCCTGGGCTCTTCGCCCCACAGGGCATGGGGGTGGGGGGGCTTCCCGCCACACTGACCTCAGCCACTGCAACCGCTGCAGAAGGCGGGCAGGGGGTGTGTGGAGGCAGTGGTGGTCCTATGCCACCCTGGGACCCCGGGTGGGGAGTGCGGGCTGGGACTGGGTGCAGAGGGTGGCGCTGTGGCTGAGGTGGGCTGGAGCTGCATTTGGGGAACATCTCAGCAGCAGCCAGCCCGCCAGCCCCTCCCCTGGCTGAGCCCCCCCAGGCGCCTGTGCACGCCCAGCTCTCACACCTGCTGAGGCCATCACCCTGTGGCTTGCGCCCTGGCCGTCCCCCGTGTCACGTCCCACCTTTCCTGCCCCCTCTCAGGTTTATCCTCTACTCCCTCTACTCCCCGGGCAGCACTTCACCCCAGGGCCACAGAGAGCCCAGCACATGGCGCGCCTGGTGCAGGGCAAGGGGCACCCGGGAATCCAGGTCCGAACAACCGCTCGCCGGGGTCGGGGGGTGGCAATGAAACCAGTGGAGGCAGAGGCAGCTCACAGAAAGGTCAGTTGAGGTGTTGGCGGGGCCCTCACAGCCCCCCACACATCCACCAGGTGACATCCAGGTGTCACCTCCCCAAATACAGAAAGCACCGGCACCAGTGACACCCCCCCAGGGTCCTGGCAGTGCTGGAGGTGGGGGTGACCCGGCCACAGGCCACCTGAAGCCCCTGCCCCGTCTTTGTGCTGTGTCACGGGCAGCACCTCAGCAGTGCGGGGGCAGGGCCAAGGCGTCCCCAGTGGGTGGCAGGCGGCTGTGGGGAGGTGGCACCTCCAGGAGCAGTGGCAGGCCGACCCACACCCGCCCCAGGTCCCAGTCCCAGGCAGTCTCTCCCTGGCCTCCAAGAGCCACCGGGGGCCACGCAGCTCCTGCTCTGGGGGCCAGCCCAAGGTCCTGAGCTTGAGTGGGGCAGCTGTCGCTGACCCAACCCCCATGTTCTGGGGACACCGCCCAGCAGCGACAGGATGAGGGCGGAGACGGTGGGCAGCTGTGGGAGGAGGGAAGGGTGGGTGCGACGCCCTGACGGGTCGGGGCTGGACGAGGCGGGCACTTCTGGCGGGGGTCACAGCAGCAGGAGGCCTGGGCCGCGCAGCTGCCGGTACGCCTGCAGGAGCCTCTCGGTGGCGGTGTGGGAGCCGGCCTCGTCCTCCACGCAGAGCTGGTCCCGCAGGGCCCGCACCTCCCGCAGCAGCGCCTGCAGGGACAGTGGGGCGAGAGCTAGGCCCCGCCACGCCCCCACGGGGCGCCAGGTCCCTCTGGGGGACGCCTGTCCCACGCCAACCCCCCTTCAGACAGGGCAGGGCGGCCAGAGAACAGGATCGCCTGCGCCCTGGGAGGGCGGGCCTCCCGGCCCGGCCCCTGGAGCTCCCTCAGGACAGGAGAGCCTGGAGGGGGGCCCACGCCTCCCAGGTTACAGGAGGGTCCCAGCCAACAGCTAGCCGAAGGGCCAGACAGAACTGACCGAGCACAATGCCCCCAACCCCAGTTCTGAGGGCAACACAGGAGCCCGGCCAGGGACAGTCCCCACTGTCGGGCCTGCCGGGAGGTTTGGGGACAGGACCCCCAAGGGGCCTCACCTCGTGGCGGGCCTGGATCTGGTGCAGGTGCTGCACTCGAACGTCAGGTGGGCGGGAGCCCCGGGCGGCCTGCTCCACCACCATCCTCTGGGGGACAAGGGCAGGTCACTGGGGGCGACCGCAGCGCCAGGGGCTCCGCCCCCTCGGCCTCCAGCTGGGCGGCCCCTCCCCCACCTCCTGCACTGCAATGCCAGCCCCGCCGCCCGCCTCCCACGGGCCCTGAGCGCCCCCACCGGGCCCAGGCCTTCACTCCCGCCCAGCCGGCCACTCCGGCCACTGTGGCGCTGCTCTGGCGCGGCTCTCTGGAGGGAGCCACCCGCACCCCGGCTCCCAGGGGTCGGGACCGGCTCCTGAGCCTGGGTGTGGGCAGGGGGGCGGGGGCGGCTGGTCATGGCAGTAAGGAGGTCACCGGGGTCATGGCAGGACGGGAGCAGAAGACACAGAAGGGTCACAGAGGCACATGAGGTGGTCACCAGAGTCGCTGGCCTGGGCTTGTGCAGGTGACCAGCTTGCTGACATCCCTCGGTCCCTCGTCAGAGCTCGGACTGCGGGTTCTGACTCTGGGGGGGTGGTGGCGGCGGCACGGCCCCCCCAAGCAGAGGAGCCGGCTGTGCCCGGCTGAGGGCACCATCCACAGACTTTCTCTGGGACCCGCAGACGTCCAGCCCCGCGTGGCCCTGGGGCCGCCATCACTGCCCGCCCCAGCCCCCACTCCCCAGCAAAGACCCGGAGGCCCCGTCCCGGGGCCTGAGCCCAGGTGTCGGACCCCAGCGGCGGCCTCTGCTCGGCCAGCCAAGTGCAGGAACCTGCCGCGGACCCCGGCCGGTGAGAAGCAGAACCCTCTCGCGTTCGCCTGCTGGCTGAGTGCGCCCTGGGCGCCCTTGGGGGCTGCTGCCGGGAGGGCGAGCAGAGGACCCCGCCGGCCCGCACACACGAGCACCTGGGGGCAGAGACGAGGGGAGCCCGCCCGCCTTGGCGGCCCAGGCCGGGCGGTGGCGCACCTGCATCCTCCCGACGACAGCGCCGTGCACCCCGCACACGCTGGCCAGGGAGCAGCTCTCCACCTGGATCTCCGCGGCCTGGAGGGGCCCCGCCGGGCACACGTCGGTCACCGCCACCTGCGGCACAGGAGGAGCCTGAGTCCACCCACAGCCCCTGGCCTGGGCGAGGGTGGTGCCCAAGGGCACTCGGGCTGGGTCTCCCTGACCAACAGCAGCGCCCACCTGGAGAACCGGCCAGCCCACGGAGGGCAGAGGCTCCCCCGCCCAGGAGGGGCCCTGCTCCCTGCGGCACTCCCCCCAAAGCGAGGGGACGGCTGTGACTTGCCCGGACACTGCTCACAGCCCTCCACAACCAGGCCACCTGACAGCAGGGGGAGTGTGAGCACTGGGAGCGGGCTGGGTGGTCGAGGTCAGCCAAGGGCCCTCCCAGAGGTTTTGACGACACTGAGCTGAAGATACACAGCATGCCTCGCAAGGCCCACGCGCCCTGGGGACTCTAGGACGGTCGCTGTCAGTAGCAGCTCTTCCCCTGGTATCCGTGAGACGTGTGGGCACCCAAGGGCCGAGGACCCTGCACCTCCCCCAGGCCCCGGAGTCCAGGCACCCGCCTGGTCTTGGCCTGACCTCAAAGAGCTACGCCCTGGGTAGCAGCCGGCTCCCCAAGGTCAAGGCGGCCCCCGCACCCGGGGACACATGTCCAGCTGCCCAGGCCACTCTGGGAGCCTCTGATGTGGGGACCTGAGGCAGGACATGGTACAGGCTGGCTACCAGTTTGGGGAGGCAGGCGTGTGTGTGACGCAAAGTGACTTCCGAGACGGGCACAGCCTCCCGGAGGGCCACCTAGGGCCCAGCAGCCGGGCTGGTGCGGTCCCTGTGCCCCGGGGGACGGCCACGCCCGCCAGCAGCTGGGGGAGGCGGGGCCGCGCACACGGAACGGCCCCGCCAAGGCCTCCCGGGCACAGGACGCAGGCTCCTCTCCAGCGAAGGCGCTCAGAGACCCCACCCTGAGCGCAGCGGCCGTGGAGGCCGACCCCACTCGCCTCGCGCACAGTGAGACGGACGTCACTGCCGTCCGGGGCCACGCCCTGCACGGAGGACAGCGCTCGGGCCCTCACGGCGTCCGCGGCGGCGTTCTCGGCGAGCAGCCACTGCAGGGTGGCGCAGCCCAGGGACACGCCTGAAGGAGAGAGGTGCAGGCCGCGAGCTGGGGCGGGTCCCGGGCGGCGAGGAGGACCCCCCACCCCCTGCCATCCGCAGGCCCCACCACGAACCTGAGTGCCTGCCCCCCCAGGCGGCTCTGAGCAGCTCTGCCGACACCGTGATGGCAGCCACAGATGGGAGCAGGTACCTGGCCCCCGGGGGCTCGGGTCCTGCCGGGTGGCTGCCGGGCCCGCGGCAGGCCTCCAGGAAGGTGTCCACGGGGTCGGGAGCGGGACCCGACGGCCCCAGCGCCTGCGCGTGGGGCGCGGCCAGGCCGGGGAAGCGCAGGCCCTGCAGCAGGTCCACCGTGTGCTCGCTCAGGGGCAGGCAGACGCCCCCCGGCCCAGGTGGGGTGCCGGGCGGGCCCTCTTCCCAGGAGGTGTCCCCGAAAGCGCCCGAGGGGGCCGGGGCCCCGCCCAGCGCCTCGCTGAGGCTGTAGAAGAGCGCGCAGCACAGGGTCACGGGCAGGTCCAGCACGCCGTCCTCGCCCGGGCCCAGCACCAGCGCCACCTCGCGCCGGCCGCCGGGGCCCAGCTGGCCCACGGGAACGGTGTAGGTCACGGCCGAGCCAGCCGCCTCCGGGCCTGAGGCGCGGGCGCCGGGGAGCACCTGCACACACAGCGCCCAGCCCCGGCCCAGGCGGGGGCCGCTGCTGTTCTCCAGCAGGCAGGTGGCGGTGAGCGCGTCCCGCAGCCCCCGGCGGCTCCAGGCGGTGGTGGTCGTGCACGAGACGGGCCGGGGGCCCTCCCGGCGGGACAGCAGAGCGCAGCTCACGTTCATGGCTTCGTTGAGACGCGTCAGGGCCCCGTTCCGCTGGTCGACGGCCCTCTTCAGGGAAGACACCCTGGGGAGAGCAGACGGGCCGGGGAGGAGCGGGGAGCCGAGGTGGAGGGCGCATCCCCGGCTCCCGGGGCTGGAAGGAGCTGGAACGCGGCCCCGGCAGCACCGAGCAAGGAGCACCCGCCTGGAGGAGCAGCCATCTGGGCCCCAGTGCCGCCCGCGGCCATCTGGGCCGGGAGCCTGCCGCCATAGCCAGGGACACGGGCTAGATGTGCCCGTGCTGGGGCGGGCCTCCCCGCTGTGTCCCCGTGCTCGGAAGTGGCCCCTTTGCACCTCTGCAGCCACCGTGACAGCCCAAGAGTGGCCACGACTATGGACAGGACCTCACTCGTCCCCAGGAGGGCGGGTGAGGGCGCAGACAAGGCGGGCTGTGGCAGCAGAGCTGAGCACGGGAGGAGGCGGCCCCACGGAGACGGTCGCCGCAGCCCGTGCCAGGCAGACGGGGGCGGTCGGGGGACGCGGTGCAGGCCCCTCGTCAGCCATTTGGCGTCTGGGGCTCTTCCCGGGGACCAGAGGCAAAGCGACGGGCCTGGCCTGGACCCGTGTCCCCACCCGGGACGCCGCCTCCCGAGGACGCCGCCTGCCGCTCACCTCTCAGAGACGGTGCCGATGCCACAGAGCAAATCCTTAATTTTCCGGCCAGTGTCCACTCCAGTCCCTCTGGGGGGCCCTGGTGCCTCGGGGCTCTGCTCCAAGCGGCAGGTCATCAGGCGGCCTCGGGCAGACAGGGCCAGGAGCTCGGTGCCCCCTGAAGACAGACACGGGCGGGGGGCCGGGCTGCTGGCAGGAAACCACACCCAGGTGAGGGCCCGGGACTACGGGGCCGCCCGCGTCTGTCACGCACCCACTCCACAGGGCCCTCCCTGGGAGGGGACGTCGGCACAGGGCAGGTGGCACGCTGTACGTGGGCGGGACTAAAAGGGGCCCAACAAGGGCCCACGTGGGCCGCTGTCTCAGCCGGGCTCCCCTCGACCTCAGCAGGCCCCCGGACACAGCAGCTCCGAGGTTTCAGGAGAGAAGTGTGCCGTGTGCACCTCGCTCTCGCTCTGCTCGGCCTGGGGGCCCTGGGGGAGCCCGAGGTCCCTCTGGCGCTGCCCTGCCCGCTCTGGCTTTGGGCTACGAGGGAGCGCTCCAGGAAATGGGGACGCCTGCCCACCCCAAGCCCAGGACTGCCGAGGCCCTGAGTCCTGCCCGTGAGGCGCAGACAGGCCTCGCCCCGGGCTCCCGAGGGCTTCCCGACGCCCCGCCATCTGCGTGGCCCTTTCCCCGCCGTGAACCGCGGCCTTTCCCCTTCAAAGCGTTTCTTCCGCTCTGTTAGCACGGGTGCCTCGGCTGCCTCCTGGGCCGTCTGACAGGAGCGGGCCCCGGGCTTGCCCCCCAAGAGCACACACAGAGCCCCGGGAAGGCACCACCCCCAGCCTGGGGCGGGCTCGCTGGCGGGTCCCCCAGCGAGCAAAGGAGGCGTTTCCCAGCCTTCGACAAGAACGTCCCGACTCAGCCTGAGCCCACTCGAGTCTCCCCCATACACCTTGTGACGTAAAACCTGTCCCGGAAAGAGGCTCTTGCCCCGGCTCACCCAGGGGCGCAGCCCACCCAGGGGCGCGCACACAGTCAGGCCCTCCCGGACCCCGAGGGACGGCCCGCCGACCACGAGGCGCCGCCGGGTGAGCATAACGCTGCCCTGTCGGGTTTCCAGCGGCCGGGGCGAGGCAGGGAGAGGACAGGCCAGCTCACAGAGAGAGGACTGCCCAGGGCGGTCCCCCACATACCCACGCCTTTGGTTTTTGGGGTTATATGGTGACTCTTACCTTCAGGCGACCTCGGTGACACTGAGAGGGTGACAACGCTGCAGACATTCAAGCTGGCTGGACACAGCACAGAGGGCAGGCCTCCTGGGGTGGCGGGCGGCTCGCCCGCCCCCTCCCCGAGCCAGGGGGCGCCTCCCCGAGCCAGGTCCACCAGGCAGAGGCCGGAGGGCGTGCTGTGGAACATGCGGCCGCCCTCGCCGCGGGCGGCGCAGAGCACGGGCCCCGGCAGGCAGTACTCCCGCAGCTCCGGCACCAGACTCCCGGTCTCGTCACTGCTGGCCTTGATGGCCAGTGTCCGGCCTCGGTGACCGAGAGCCACCAGGCAGTCACAGCAGACATCCTCCCCGTCCTCAGCCAGTGGCTCTGTCCTCAGGGCCCCAATGAAGATGACAGGCTCCTCCAGGTGATGGAGAATCCTGACGAGGGCCTTTGGGTCCCCGGGGGCCGATCTGGAGGTGACCAGGGTCTTCAGGATGACACGGCAGAGCTGGCCATCTGGGAGGCCGCAGAGGACCACAGGTGACTCCAGGAGGGCGGCGTCCGTGCCAAAGAGGAGCCCGAACAGGGCCCCCTCCAGCGTGAAGCCCGGGGGACCCTGCTGGAGGCGGCGGGGGGCCCCGCAGCCTGGCGGTGACGCGCAGCACAGCACCGGGAGGAAGCGGGGGGCTTCGGGCTTCCCCGGGCTGCCGGCTCGGGGGGTGCAGGCAGACAGCTCCACCTCACCGGTCTGGCCCAGGGGCCGGGCCTGCCCGGGCCGAGGACACTCGAACAGCTGCAGCTTCCACCGGGCGGTGCCCTGGGCCAGTGTGATGAGCACGCCGTCCAGCACGGTGAAAGTGCACAGCGTGGCGTCCGGGAGGACACAGGCGTCGGGGTCCACGGGGATGACAGGGGACGGGGGCTCACTGTCCTCCTCATCCCTGTCGCTCTGGCTCACAGACCTCGGGGAGGACAGGGAAGTGTCACTCACTCCCGATACCCACACGCTGTCTCACTGACACTCCGCTCCCAGCCTGGCTCCGGACCGTTCACAGGGAGGGGTCTCCTCCGCCCTCACGGCCCTTCGGCTGCGTGGGGAGGGCTCAGCAGGAGCCGCTGGCCCCATGGCACCTCCCCCTGCCCCACGGACTGCTCTGCTGGCCTAGGGACATGCACACACACAGCAAGGCTTCCGGAAAACGGTGCTCAGGTGGAAAAGCTTCACCAGTGCGGGCCTGTCAGAGCCTGAGACCACTTTTACCGCCAGCACCGGACCTTCCCGTGTCTTAAGTCAGAGTGAGCGGGCGCCTTTCCAGGCTCTTTGCTGCCCTGGGCCCCACCGGCAACATCAGTCTCCTCTAGGCAATGACTCAAGGACCACAGAGGCCCACCGGCGAGGTGTGTCAGGCCAGAGGGGACAGGACCACCAAGGCCAAGGGGGTAAGTCCTGCTCCCGGCAGACTCACCCACCTGCACCCGGTTTGCTCTGCACTCTGCCGGCAGCAGCCTGCCAGGGGACGTAGGGGCTGACGGTGGGCACACCTACAACTCCCAAGCCGGGTCTGAACCCACAGTCCCCCTGCGTCTCCACGGAAAGGACTGGTGAGGGCTCGTCCTGCCCCAGTGCACTGGCAGGCAGGTCGCACAGGCCACGGGCCGGTGTTTCCGGGCAGGGCCGCCCGACGACCCCTCCTCACCTGCTCGCCTGGTCCAGAGACAAGCAATAGACGCCCCTCCGGGCGCACAGGACGAAGAGCACCCTGCGAAGGGCCAGGACCTCCAGGTGCCACACCTGACCGGGAAACCTGTACACCGCCTGGGCGTGGGGGGCAGAGGGCGCGGGAGGCTTTAGCTCCGGACAAACTCCTTGAACGCGCCGGCTCCTCCCTGCTCCCCGCGCGCCCCTCGGGGCCCGGGATGCTGCCCCCACGCTCACGGTCAGTTGCCTTGTTTCTGAGTCGTAGACATAGACCAGCTCCCTCCCGGTGGACAGGAAGATCTCCGTCCCGAGACACAGCACACGAGGCTTGCCCGCCGCCAGGCCCCCGACCGGGAAGCTGAAGCCCGCCAGGTAGTCCACGCGCGGCGCGAGGCCCGCCATGGTGTGGGCCACTGCCCGGGAAGCGCGGGTGGCGCGGGAGACTCCGCTCCGCCTCCAGGCGTTGGTGCCGGGGTAGGCGGGGGCGCCGTACGGCAGCCCACGTCACGGCGTGTCCTCCGCCGTAAAGCGGCGCGGGGGGCGGGGCGGCGGGGGGGGCGGGGCCGCGGGCTGCGGCCGCCTGCCGGGTCCTGGGGTCTGGACTGGAGCATCGGCCGGCGGATTGGGGCGCGGCGCCGCTGCGACAAAGTTAGGGGTCACAGAGCAGTTTGGCCAACACGGGAAACCCGACGGCCTGCCCTCGCCCACCTCGCCCGTTCTCCACGCGGCCCGAGGCGCCTGCTCGGGGGTGCCCGACCGGTCCGCAGCATCTCCCACGCCCGTTCAGGCCAGGTCCCTCTGGCCAGCTGAGCCCAACATGGACGAAAGTGCCTCCTTTTTCCGTGCCTGGACGCAAGCTGTGCGTGGTGTGTGGGTTTGAGAGGACAACAGCTTAGGGGCAACAGCCCGCCATCAGCTGGGGGCGGATAGTGATGTCGGGCGAGTCATCTCTGCCCCCACCGGCCTGCTTCCTCCCCCGTCTTCCAGGGCCTGGGAGAGGTGCTGCCCAGAGCGGGCCCGGAGCTTTCTTCCCAGGAGAAACTCAAGACCCAGAGCACGCCTGCAAGGCGCCTGCAGACGCCAGCCACACCCCTTCCCTTTAAGAAACCAATAGGACAGTGTCCAAGAACACCCAGGAGAGGCACATGGGGGGCATAGCCAGGCATGGCACCGTGAAGGGGCCCTGCTGCCAAGTACTTTCTGGGCTTGGAAGCCAAGCTGGTATCGGGGAGGCTGCTGTGCCTGCCAAACACGAAGAACCAGTAGCCAAATTCTCACGCCTTGTCAAGGGATGTGGGCCCTGCACCCGGGGATGCCAGAGGCTGCCCTACTGTCCCTGGGTGCTGGGATGCACGCAAGGTGTGGCATTCATTTGCAGTGCCTGCCCCTTCTGCTTCCTGGTCTGCGGGCGTGAAACGCACCCAGGATGCCGGGACAGGCAGGGCCACAAGCTTCCCAGTGATGTCCCACCCTCCACCACTCCCCACCTCCATGGGCACGGGTGTCCTGAGCTGCTCCACTCACCAAGCCTGTGAGCCACAGACCCGCCCTCCCAGGGGAGGGCTGCTGTCCCACAACACGGGGTGGGGGGCAGGGGAATGTCCCTCCAGACCCTGCCGGGCAGGCGGCCCCTCGCCCCACTGTGCTCGCAGGCCGGGGGGCAAGCCTGCACCAGCATCACAGCACTCAGGGCATCACCAGCCCACGCAGACCTCGAGGGGCCTCGAGTGCCCGTCCTGGAGGTGAGATGTGAGCAAGGGGCTGGGGCCGGGCTCAGACGCCCGAGGGCCTGCGTGTGGGTGTGCAGGGCGCACGCTCCCGGCCCGCAGCCTGCAGGCGGTGAGTGGTCTCCGTGCCGACTTCGGAGGCAGGATAACCTTCCCAAGGACGAACTACAGCCCCACTCCGGGAGGAGGCAGTGAGTGCAGGGAAGCTGCAGGCTGTGTGGGTGCGGCCCACAGGGCGCATGGGCAAGGAAAGTGGGGTGGGCCCCCGAGTCCTGTTTCCCAGCAGGACACTCCCATTTGCTTGATGTCTTGGGGGAGGTCCGGGAACCTCTTGTGTCCAGAACTCATGTCGAGGACCTGAGACGTGCCAGCACTGCCACCACACCTGACGTGTGGAGCTATCCACTGCAAGTCCCAGGTGTGGGTACAGAAGCCCCCCCACCCCCACCCCCACCCCCCGGGCACAGGGGCCTGAGGCCCCAGCAGAGGGTTCCCACGTCTGCCAGGAAGCGGAGCCGCCTGGGGGAGGGGCGCTCAGCCAGTCACCTGCGGCCTGTTCCCCTGCACCTCTGTGGAGCTCCGGGCTTCGTCCTTCACCTGCCACTTGGCCCCACGCGCCTGTCCCAGCACACAGAGGCCCCGGAGCAGCCACACGGGTGGGTGGCAGGCAGGACAGGCACCGGGAGGACGGGCACTCTTCCCAGACTTCCTGCTGGAAGCCTGGAGCCCAGGGGCCGGGGCAGGGGCGGCGGGTCGCTTCCCCACAGTGGTCCAGGACATGTGAACTGGCCCTGAGGCTCAGCGTGCAGGGAGGGCCCCCAGGCCAGAACGACAGGGGAGGCCGGCAGCGCTTCAGGTGCTTTTATTAGACCCACCGCAGGGCCACGTTCAGCCAGCACTGAGCCGCCCAGCCCACCACAGCACGGGCCGAGCAGCGAGGAGCGGGCTGGTCAGAGGCGGCTGGCAGTGTTCCCCTGGCCAGGTGCACACTCAGGCACCGCTCTCTGGGGTGCAGGGCCTGGTGGCAGGAGAGGGTGTATCCAAACAAGAGTGAAACGGGGGGGCCAGGGGCCCCTTCCCTACTCAGGAAGAGGCGGCTGAGCTGCCTGGGCCGAGCCCGCGCTGTCTTTGGACGCTGGAATGAAGTACGTAACTGAACAAAGAGCCACTCGAAACCAGAGCGGAGAAGTCACAACGCTTTTTCTTTAGCTAAAAGACAGACGGAGACAAACGAGGTGTGTGGGCCCCGGGGCTGCGGAGCGAGGAGGCCGTGGTGGGCAGGGAGCTGCGGTGGAGAGGGCGGGAGCTCGCTGAGGCGCCCCGGGGGGGCAAGGTCGCAGAAGCGAGGTGGGGCGCAGGGCCGCCCCAGCCTCGCGCCTAGGGGCGGGGCCAGACCAGAGGCCGGAGTTCCGGCCAGTGCGCTTGCCAGGGGCAGACCGGAGTCCTCCGCGGGGGGCGGTGCTTGGGATGGGCCGCCCCAGCCAGACCCGATCCGACTGGCTCCTCTTGCCAAGAGTAGACGGAGCCGCACCGCGGGACCTGGAGGTGCCCCACAGAACGCTCGCCGCCACCAAAGCCAATGCCCAAGCGCTCTCGTGCACAGCCTGAGGAGAAGGGGCCACGGCCCTGCCCCGCTCAGGGCAGACGTGAGGGCCCTACGCAGCCTGTCTGGGCCGGCCTCTCCTGCAGAGCGGCTCAGAGACCGGGCTCTTGTTAAGGCAAAGAGGCGTCGGCGTGCCCACAGGCTCCCGGGGCAGGGCCCAGCCACAGAGGGCGTGCGGGGACCCCGCAGCACACGACCTCTGTCCTGGGACGTCCCGGACCTCATCATCGGCACAGTAGCCACCTTCTGGCCCCCCGTGACCTCGCCAGAGGCCCCTCGGCGGCCACGCCACTGTGCAGCGGCCGGGGCAGGAAGGGCTGTGTGCGGGGCAAAGGGCCCAGGGCTTCCAGTCCTGGACAACCGAGTGCAGCCTGCGCAGCCCCCGCCCAGCGAGGTCCGCCGCTCCGCCCCGGCCAGGGGCTGTTTCCGCGGCCCCCGCGGCCACGGGCCGGGACAGCGGCTCAGGCACTGAGGTTTACTTCCAGGGAGACCTGACTGCGGGCCCACCCCCACTCCCCACCCTGCACACGCCCACAGGGGCTCACTAGAGGGAAGAAGTGGCAACTAGTCTCTCTCACTCCCCTTTTATGCAGTTTTTATCTCAGAAAAAATAAATAAAGTCTCCGGGGCGGGGATCACTTATAACTGTTATTACAACCAACGCCGACGCCAAGGTCCCACCTGGACGTCTCTAAGAGCAGGACAAGGGCGAGCGGCAAGGAAACTGCAGACCAAGCAGACAGAGGCCGGCGAGCCCGTGGCCACTCGCGTTGCCACCGGACACTGGCTACCAAAGGGGAAGAAGTGGCACCCGCAGGCAGGCTCTGCTCCAGGGCGACAGGGCACAGGGGCCAGCAAGAGCCCCGCCCACAGCCAGGGGAGGGGCGAGAACTGACGGCATCCAGAAAGGAGGGGGGCCAGCGGCCGCAGCAAGCACCCGCCCTCCTCTGCAGGCGGACGCGTGGAGGCGCCCGTGGGGGCCGCCCTGCTCCTCCGCGAGGAGCCTGGTTGCAGCCGGAGAGCCCCGGCCAGGCTCCATTCCTCAGGGAAGCCCGGTGCTGAGAGGCTTTGTGAGCCAGAGACCCAGGGCAGCCACCCCTGCCCTGCCCTCCAGGGCTGCCCGCCGTGGGGCACGGCTCCACGACCCTGGCGTCAGAGAGGGCCGGGGCGGCACTAGGTCCTGGGGAGGCTGCACATCTCGCAGTGGCCGGTGCCCGGCTGGTTCATGAAGGTGCAGTGCTCGCAGGCCCACATGGCGGCCGCGGTGGCGTGTGAGGAGCCCCCGACGGCTCCGTACTCCTGGAGGCCCGGAAGCTGCACCCCGACTGTGCCTGTGGGGTGGGAAAGAAGCAGCACTCAGTGTTTCTGCACAGAGAAGGCGTTCCGCCCATCTGCACCCACGTCACCGCCCGGCGAGCTGTAACAGCACTTGTCCCAGGCCCATGTGGCCCAGGGACCCCCACTGTGGGTGCCCCGGTCGACCCTGGAACCCCCTGAACGCAGCTGCCGCCGGCCGCCCTGCGACAGAGGCTCCTGCCAACGCGGCCTGCGATGCCCGCCCCCTCGGGCATTCCCAGCTCTGAGCCACCTGAACGGAGCTGCACCAGCACTCTTGCACGAACCTCCCAGTGAACACACTCTCACAGCTGTGCAAGGGGCAGGCAGTCCTCATCACAGTCGCGCACACGCGCAGCAACACCTCCAATCCGCGCCCCCCCATGACCCGTGCTGCTGGCCTGTCACCCCGCCCTTCCGTGCAACGTCCGAGTCTCGCCCCGTCCTCCCCCACGCTGCTTATTCGCCGACCACCACCGCGCAACATTCTCTACCGCCCTGTGCCGCACCACGGCGTCGGTCAGCGGGGGACACGCGCGTGAGGTGGTGGTCCCAGAGGTTACGAGGGAGCTGACGATTTCCCCTCGCCTGCGACATCACCGCCGGCGTCACCCGGGAGGACAACACACCTCCCTCGCCGACGCTGCAGCAAGCAGACCTGCTGCGTGCGGGATGTCAGCAGGCCCCGGTGTGGCGCAGTGCACGGCGGCGTGCGAGCCGTGCCAGGGACACGCATCTCGGGTGGCTCCTCCCGGCCGAGGCCTGGCCGTCTCCACATTTCTGACCGACCACCGGGGAGGCAAGTGTCTGGTTTTGATCGAGTCCCACCGACTGGTCTCATGGTCAGCGCTTCCCTCTGTCCTGCCCCAAGGGCCTGAACGGACTCGATGTGCCTGCAGTTCCGGCGCCCACCGCGAGGCCGCGGCGCGTCTGGAGCTGCCCGTGGAGACCGGGCCATTTTCCACACACAGACCCCAAGGCCACACCCCCAGCGCCGCAGCTCTGAGCGCAGGCGGTGCCCCGCCTCCCACCTGCTCCGCCCTCTGCAACCCAGTGCCTTCTCCTAACTTACCTGCCCCGCGCACTCTCCCTGTGGGGACTTTGACTGGGATCATGCTAATCAATTCGGGAAAACCGACATCTTAAAGCACACCAAGCCTTCCGACCTGCAGACGGCACCTCCTTCCACTTCCCCACACTTGGTTCCCATGGCCGAGTGTGGCTCTGGGAGACGGCTCTTCCGCCCTCCCAAACGCTCCCCCGGGAGCTTCACGGGCACAGTAAGGCAAGCGGCACAGCTGTGACCCACCCCCGGGGTCACCACTGCGGGCTGGAGTCTCTGGGGGTGGCAGACACACGCCCAGTGCTCAGGCAGATGTCCTCAGATTTCCTGACGCCCCAGGGGGCCGGCGCATCTGCAAGACAGCCCCCCGCCGACCTGCCCTCCCTACAGGGCCACCGGACGCCCCTCTGCGCCTTCCCTCGGCCCGGTGCGCAGCCCAGACAGCCCGCCACGTGGGTGGGAGTGAGACCAGGTGCCGAGCGCAACGGCTAGCACATCACTGTCCACCGAGGACAGGAAGCTGCAGGGCTCTGTTTGGGGAGTTCGGAGGAACAGCCCGCCTGCGTCTCTGCACCTGGGCAGCATCTCAGAGCGCGAGGGCGGGGGCACAGGGCTCGTGTGCTGGCCACGCCCCCGCTGCACAAGAAAGCAACGAAGCGCCGGCTGCGCATGCGCAGAACCGCAAGGCTGCTGGGTGTCCCGGAGGCAGGAGAGAGTAAGCAGTCTCATTGGCTGCGAGGGCGCAGCCCCCACGGCGGTCCTCCCTGATTGAGGCTGCAGAGCCGGCCCACTAGCCTGCGAACGAGGCACGAACAGTTCTCCGGACGCACCCCCAAGGCCTCTGGGTGGGGCCCGCCAGCACTTCCCACACCCCCGCGCAGAGACTGCGCCTGCCCTGGGTGGCAGACGAGGCTCCTGCTGGCCGCGCGGTCCCGTAGCTCCTGGGGCAGAGACCCCGCCTACTCTGGGCCTTGGCTCCCTTGTCAACCATGGGAGCGCGAGGACCGGCGGGGAAGAGAAGAGCCCGAGGAAAGCGAAGGTCTGGCGCCCCTGGCACCTGCGTGGACGGCAGGGTTCTGTCTCTGGAGCGGTGGCTCTCCCGTCGCTCCGAAGTTGCGGGGAGGTGCGTGTGTGCCGCAGTGAGCGGCGCTCGGAGGAGCGGAGCAGCGTCCCTGAGGCCCGCGGCCCTCACGCCCCCTTTCTATGCAGCACTGAGAGCCCACGGGCCCTGGCTGAGCCCGTCTGCGCCCACCGACCGCCCCCAGCGCCTGTAAGGGCGTGTCTGGGGTCAGGCTTCTGGGCCACAGGGAGTGGTCTGGGGGCTCGGCCACTGGCAGTGACGCGCGAAGGCGTGCGCGGGGGACCAAGACAGGGAGCCCACTTACTGCAGAGCTGCTCGATGGTAGCCCACTGCTCAGACTTCTTCCACGTCTGCGCGAGCTCCTCGTCCCTGGTCCGCACGGCCTCCAGCAGGAGGCTGATGCTGTCCTGCAAGAAGCCAGCAGAGGGGTCCACACGCGCTCCGGCTGCGGTGGGTAGACCCCCGCTCGCAGGTCTCCCCCTCCCCAACACCCCGACAGGCCGCAGAGGGACGCAGACGCCTCGCAGGCCGTCACTGATGCGATAAACGCACACACTGCGGTCCGCACAGACAATGGCTGGACCCGGCTGGACCCTGAACCCCCCCAGACCGCCCACGCCGCCGCCGTGCCAGCTGGCGTCGCCCGGACCAGAGGCTCCCGGCCTCCGGGCTCAGCAGGACGGACAGGAGCCACGGTCCCGAGTCCATCTCCGCTCACACCCCCTCGGCTCCTGCACCTGCACCTGCACCTGCTCCTGCTCAGTCACACCTGCAACACGACCTGTGCAGCCCAGGCCTCTGGGGTCACGAGGCGGAGAACTGGGACCGAGGGCACAAGGGGCCTGTAAGCCTTCAGGGGCTGGGACAGTAGCCACAGAGCGATGCTGGACAGTGACCACGAACAGCCCCCGCCACCCCACCAGGAGCCCCGACGGGCTCAGCCTGACGGAGCCGGCCGCGCGCAGCAGTGGGAAGCGGACCCGGGAGGAGGGAGACCAGGGAGAAGCAGGGGCTACGGTTGTGAGCAGCCCGGACAGGAGCTTCCGTGGCATCTCTACAGCTCCGCGCGGGGAGACCCAGAGCTGACCACGGCGTCAGCGCCGGAGGGCCAACACTCAGATGCTGTCTTCACGCACACTCAGCGCGCAAAGGCCCCCCTTTCAGCCACAGACCCCTTGTGCAAAGTCATCGCCACAGGACGTGTGGGGCCTGCGACCGCGTCTCTGGCGCGGGAGCAGAGGAAGCGCCCGTGCAGCCGCGCCCCAGGGACCGCCGGCGCCCAGTGCCGGCCCGCACCTGCAGAGGCATGACCTCGTTGGTGACCAGGAAGAGCAGGAGGTGGAAATCCGCGACGGTGTCCAGGAACACGGAGGAGGCGTTCTGCGACAGGTAGGTGGCCAGGCTGTGGAAGTCCTAGAGTGGCGGGTGGGCGGGAGGAAGCAGACGCGGGCTCTGTGGCAGCTCCCAGAGCAGGGCAGGCGCCCGCTCCCTCCTCCGACGCCCGCTACAGGGACCCGGGACAGAGCAGCGGCCCCCGGTGCCTCGGCGTCCCCGGCTGTGAGACGCTCGCACACCGGCACCGCCTTCCTGCTCAGCGGCCGGGGTCAGGAGACCCACGCGCTGTCTCCCCGCTGTGCTGCGCGACCCGGGGCAGCAGACTCCGGGGAGCAGGGATTGTGTGTGTGTGTGGGGGGCTTGTGTAACACGGACGCCGCCTTCAGCAAGACTGAAAACAGGAGACTCGGCGAGCCGCCGAGTGCGTGGCTCCGGACCTCTGCCAGCACCCCAGTCCCAAGGCAGACAGGCAGCGCGGAGACCAGAGCTTCAGGGAGGTTCCATAAACGGCCACGGCGTCGGGAGAGACCTCCCTGTAGACGCTCTCTGGCTGAGCCCGTTTCTGCACGGCCGCGTGGCGCCCACAGGCCGTCACCGCAGCTCTGACCTGGCCTGACCTGCCGCTGAGTGCGCCGGCCACACGCTCGCTCGCGTGGCACCTGAGAAGCGCGGCGGGTGGCAAGTGGGGCCACCCCTAACGACACAGTGAGACATCTCCACAAGGAGAGAGCGCCATCCACAAATGAGCAAGGAAACGTCGTAACAAAACATGAGGTGACAAGTTCTGGGGGGAAGTCAACTAAAAATAGTCCTCTTGCCGTGGCTGGTGTGGCTCAGTGGACTGAGCCTTCGAACCAAAGGGTCACGGGTTCGATCCCCAGTCGGGGCACACGCCTGGGTTGCAGGCCAGGTCCCCAGTAGGGGGTGTGGGAGAGGCAACCACACATTGATGGTTCCCTTCCTTTCTTTCTCCCTCCCTTCTCCAACTAAAAATAAATAAATAAAATCTTAAAAAAAAAAAAAGGAGCGGTCCTCTTGGGAGACCCACAGCTCAAGGACTGGTGGGATTTGCCCGGGTGGCCATCCGTCACCCAGCCGGGACAGGGGCTCATGCCGACCAGCAGAGGCGGAGGCAAGGCCCACTGGACTCACGGAACTGACAACAGGCCCGTGGGAAAGCAGTGCGGGCACCGGGCAAGCAAGCAGGGGCCACTTTCAGTCACGTCCCCGCGGACAGAGCTTACCTGCGTCTCACCCAGCACGTCCCGGTTTTCGATAGGGAACGGGTTTTGCGGAGTAGAAAACGTGTGAACGGGATCCTTGGGGAAAGTCGTCGTGATCTAGCGAACAGGGAGACGGACCCCGACCAGTCAGCTGTGCTGCGAGCAGGGCCCCGCCACGGGCAGCCCGCGGCCCGAGTCCCAGCAGCTCCACCCCGAGGACGCCTCAGCCACTGCCACCACCCCAAACGCAGATTCTGGCTCTGGCCCTGGGAAGCCGACTGAAAAATCACTTCCAACAGTTTCCAGGCTCGGGCCACACGTGGGCAGTTTCTGTCCACCAGCTTCTACAACAGACGGCTCGGGAAGCCCCGCTGTGTCAGCCCGAGGGGTGGCTTCCAGGGGACGAGCCCTCGGCCTGCCCCCCGCCCAGCTGCCCACGGAGGAGCCTGAGGGGGAGCCACAGGCACGGCCCGGAGCGGGGAGGCGCGTCTGAGGGGCTGCCTGTTCCCATCTCTGGGTCCCTAGGGCGCGTACAGACCAGCCCGAGGGGCCGAGAGCGCAGCGGCCTCAGCGGGCTTGCGAGGCCCTTGGGGTTCCCAGGCCCTGCTCCACGGAGGCAGGGTGGGAAGGGAAGCGAGGCCTCTGGGATGCGGGCACGCTCCCCACACCCCTCAGAGCCACCTGGAGTCAAGAGCCTGGGTCCGGAGCAAGCCTAAGCCCAGCGCGTGGCTCAGACAGGCTGAGGGGACAACAGAGGGCACGAGAAACCTGATGTGGGACCCGCAGCGGCCGAGTGGCCTGTGCTCAGGGTGCGGGAAGCAGCGTGGTTTCTTCCTCCTCCCGGCGACACCCGCCCACCTCACCCCCCACCCCCTCTGGAGCACCGAGACTGACACGTGGCGGCCCCTCTGGGCAGCCACACAGCGCGAGGGGCAGCCGCCTACACTTGGGGCAGCTCTCCCGGGTCCCTGGGGCTGTTTCTCAAACACGATGAAGCTGTCACGCCGTGTCCCCCACCAGTGACGGGAGCAACGGGCTGTGACCACGCCTCACCGACCATGCCCTGTGACCTGGTGGCAAAGGGCACACCCCCGGCCCCGCCCCCTCGGCCTCCGTCAGCTACGGCGCCCAGGCCTCCTCGCTCACCTGCGAGGCGAAGACTGCCCAGGCACCTGCGCCCCGAGGCTGCACTGAGGACCAAGCACTCAGACCCGTGAAACCCTCAGACCGGCCGCACGCCCAGGAGGCGGTCTTAGCCGCTGTCACGGCGTGCGAGATCGTGGCAGGGCGCCCGTGCTGCGGAAACAGCAGGCGGAGGGCCCAGTCCCACCCCGTAGGGAGGCAGGCGCGGCAGAGGGCCGGTCCGCAGGCCCCTGCCCCCCCGGGGAGGGCACGTGGCGTCCGGAGCAGGGCCTGTCAGACTGGCGACGCCCCGGAGGGCTCGGCACCAACCCGGGATGTGCAGGGAAGGCGCAGGGCACCAAGCACCTCGTCCTGTGCTCCAGCCTCCTCCCTCCCAGCTCAGGGTCGACCAGCTGACACCGGGCACCTCCAGAAAACCTCCACAGGAGCTGGGGGGATGCTTCTCGTCCCTCCCCCGGCCGAAAACAGCTGCCGGGCCGCAAGGCTGAAGGACAGCGGGCAGCCCCGGCTCGGCTGTGGGCCTGTGGCTGGGCGGGGAGCTGGGCACAGCTACCTGCCTGCTCCCGGGGCCACAGAGCTCCTTCCACAGGAGCAGACAGCGAGGATCCCCCAGGACCCACGTCCCCTCGTCAACCCCCTGCAATCAAATCGAGGCACCAAGGCGAGGACTTAGCTCCTTCGTAAAAGGAGAGGGACGGGAGGCCGCTGGGAGAGAAGACCTTGGAAGGCTGGCTTCAAATCATGCCGACTCCTCCTAAGTGTCTATTCCATCATTCTGCCCGCATCTTAATCACACCCCAGGCAGTGGAGAAACCAGATGCCTTTGCGGCCTGGGCAATCAATACGTTCTCAGGAGCTGTCAACCGGATGCAGCGCCAACAGGCTCGGCTCCTGGGGACCCGCTGCACAGCCTGCAGCGCCAGCCGCCCCGAGCCCAGCGCGGCCCGGACAGGTCCTGGCAGCGGCTGCAGCTCTGTGACCCGGGCTGGCCTCCGGACAGGAGCGGAGGCTCTGGAAGACGCGCCGCAGCCAGCGGCCCTCTCGGCTCCTCGAGGCCCCAGGGAGCCACGTGCCGCTCACTCGGGGCAGGGCGACGGCCGGGGCCCTCGGGGACAGTGCAGGCTGAGGGCCCACCGGGGGCCCGGCTGTGGCCGCAGCTGTGACCGGGGCCGTGCCTGCACACGCCACGCGGGAACTGGGAGGTTGGACTTGAGTTTGAGAGAAGTCAACCCCTAAGTTGTTTTTAAGGGGAGGAAAAACCACCACCCCGAAACTAGAGGAAAAGGCCCTTAAAACCAAGAGTTTTTCAGGGACGCCAGGAGTGTGCCAGCCCTAGCCCCCCGGATGCCCCCCCCCCGCTGGGAGCCCGGCGGGGCCGGCACGCACTCACATCTATGATCAGATACTCCACGGGCAGCGGGCGGGCCAGCTGGGTGATCTCGTTGCCGAACTTGTCTATGTCCTGAAACGGGAAACGGGAGCGGCGTGAGCGGGCTCTGCTGACCGGTGAGGGCTCCTCTCCGTGCCGTCTCCCCGTGTGCGTCACCGCAGCTCTCTCGGGGGCGCGTGAAGAGCAGAAGGGAGAACGTGCCTTTCTGTAACGCCCCCTCGTTTCTTTGCATGGCGTGTCCCGGGGGACTGTCAGGGAGTCCACACCCCGCCTCCACAAGCTCTCGGTCCCAGGTCTGAGTGCTGGTCCTTAACGACCGACACCTCTGAAAACCTGACTCACGGAAACTTGGTGCTCGCACGTCACTGAAACCAGCTCACGCGAACGCGCGCGCGCACACACACACACACACACACGAGCACACACACACACAGACACGGCACCCACCACCAATCTGGCAAAGCCCAAACTTGTTTTGCTTTGTGAGACGCACGGAACGTGAAGTTTAATTACGGGGAAAACGGCCAGCATGTGTTCATCCATCATAAAACGACAATTAGATCTGATTTACGCCGAACACGCAGCGCGCACACAGAGCTCCAGGAAAGGTCATGAGAACCGATGCTTTTCATGAAAGACTCTGCAGGAGGGGGTCGTACTTTCTATCTAAGTCATCACTTAACGCCCTATAAATCACTCACGGAGTCACATACAAATCATCCGTCCGTGACTTCCGATCATGGGGTCTTCCGTCAAAGTCCGTGTTCATCAAAGCTCTCGGACCTGACGGATGCCGAGCAGGGAGCCCTGCACCCCCACGCGGCCGCGCCTCCGCGTGCAGGGCCCCCCCGGGCCAGACCAAGCCGCTGCCCTGCCGGGCCGGGCCCCTTCGGTGAGGACAGGCCCTTTGGCCGCGGCACACCTCAGCCGTGCACACCGCCCGACCCTCCCTGCTCACGCCCGGCAGCGCGGCCGGCAAGAACGTGTCTGTCTGCGCTCCCAGAGGGGCCGCGTCCCCTCACCAGCAGTCCCCGCGGGCGTGCCGCCCCTCCAAGGCCGGCGCCTGGAGACCGCACAGGGCAGGCTGCCTGCTTCCTGGGAAGTCACGGGGTCCCCGCCGGTTGGGGGAGGACCGCCCCCGCCTGGCAGCGGTCTGGCTGGGCCCAGCTCCCGCAGCTCCCTGGCTCCGCAGGAGCGGCCCCAGACGGGAGCCCGCAGAGCGGGTGCTGGGGCCCCGGGAGCGGCAGTGTCTCCAAGGAGGAGACACTGTAGGAGGCAGGAATCAAACCCAATCCAACGAAATCACCATTTCCGAAAATACACGTCTGCCCCTACAAGAGACGACCTGCACCGACTCGCACGTGATGAGCGCGTCTGGAATCCGCCTTCAGAGCTAATCAAGCTCCGATGCGCAGAAACGCTGCCCGACACCTGTTCACTGGAACCCCTCCCCCCGGGGGGGTCCTTGTTAGACGCCCCTCTCTCTGTGTGTCGAGCTAGCTACCCTCTCACGTTTAACGACCCAACTGCACCTCTCTGCTCCCCAAGAAGCACCTCGCGAGGCCCGCGGCACAGCCACTCTCGGCTCAGCCTCCAGGCCCCCGCCTCCTGGGGTGCGCACTCTCTGCTGGAGCGCCGCTGAGGCGCACGGGCCCACGACGGAGGCCCGGGCTGGGCGGGCCGACTTCCCCGCTCGTCTGCACTCCCCCGGACTCGCCCAGGCCCGCGCCCTCAAACATCGCCTGACCGCACGCCCTACGCCCGCAGGCTGCACCCTGCCCGCCCCAGCCAGGGCGCCGGCTGCACGACGCCCTCGCAAGCCCCAGAACAGCTGAGGGGCCGCCAGCAGAGGACCAGACGCCGAAGACCGGCCGCACGTGCACGGACACGCTGTCCTGTGCGGCCCCGACTGCAGAGACGCGCTGGAAACGGGGGAAGAGCCCTGCCCGCCGGGTCAGGGGTCGTCCCGCCAAGCAGGAGGTCGCTGGCTTGATTCCCGGTCAGGGCGGCCGGGGGGTGAGGCGGGCCCCCGGACGGGCACGTGGGAGGCAGCCAGCCAGCGTTTCTCTCTCCAAAACAAGTAAACAAACACACGCTTAAAAAAGAAGGAGAGAGCGCTGTGCTGGGCGCAAACAGCGGTCGCCGTGAAATCTGTCCCCTCCGCGCTGGGCTGCAGGGACTGAGAGGGCACACGCGTGGGGTGAGGCGCCCCGCAGCGGCCCGGGGCTCCCTCGCCTCGCTGGCTGCACGCCGCACCCGGTCCAGCAGCGCCGCCCTGCTGGACGGAACGTGTCCGCCTGCAGAGGCAGCGGCATGCGCCCTCAAACACAGAGAATCGAGCACCCGGCACATCCTCCACTTCACGCCGTGTGCCACGCTGTGCCTTCAAACCGTTCCCAAACACACCCCGCCGGGGTCAACGCCCACCACCAGGTGCGCTGCCCCTGCCCCGGTGCTGGACTGCCCGTGCTGTCACCACGGAGAACGCCACGAGGACAGCCTCAGACAGCCCCGCAGCAGGCCCCGTGTCCGGGTCCACGTCACTCCGACCCAGCGCCCACAGGACTGGGACGCTGCCTCCGTGTCGCCAAGCCGCCAGGTTGACAAGCTGCCCCAGGAGCATGCCGGGCGGGTCCCGCTAACAGGCAGGCAGGCCACCGACACGGACAGTGGCGACCAAGAAAGTGATGCGGGTTTCGCAGCAACGCACAAGCAACTCACAGCGAGATATGGAAACGAAAAGCAAATTTCCCACCCGGTCGAGGACAGCGCGCGCGCGTGTGTGCACGCGCGCACACACACACACACAGCAAACTCAGCAACAAACCCCGGAAGCACTTCCACACGAGGGAGAGCAGGCCACGACCGCTGCACCCTGGGCACCGCTGCGGCCCCGGGCCAGCACAAGGGGCTCCGGCGGACGGGGCGCCAGTGGGCCGTCCGGGCGGAAGGCCGGGGGAGCACACACAAGACGCAGGGGGAGGGCGCGCCCCGGCCAGGGCCCCGTGGGTTGGAGCGTCGCCCCACAAACTGATAAAGGCTGCCGATTGGAGCCCTGGTCGGGACAGCTGAGGGGCAACAGACTGGTGTTTCTCTCCTCCTCTCCCCTCCCTTGCCCTCTCTCTAAAGTGAGTGAGTGGAATTTCTTGAAAATCAAGTAAATACAACCAGCGAGCACATCCTCTGTCGAGAGTTCCAGAAATAAAACGAGTAGGAGGGACGAGCCACGGCAGAGTTTCAGAGAGCCGGCGTCTGCACACCGATCTCACAGGTGCCGCTCACAGCGCGCACGACACACACAGACGCCAAGCGCTGGGGCCGGCCCCGCGGGACGAGGAGACGGGCGGGCGTGAGGAAGGCTGCTCCTCCGCTGAGCGCCCAGCGAGAGACGCCAGGGGCACCCCTTCCAGGCTGTGCTGGGGCACTCAGCCTGGGGGACCGGCCCCTCCCCGCGGGTGAAGCGGAGCCGCGGCCCACACGCGGGCCGCCAGCCGCAGCCACTGGGCCTGCAGCCGTGTCAGGGCGGCGACAGCAGACGAGCATGGCGGCCGAGGACGGTGCCAGTGACCCGCCGACCAGCGGCTCCACACGCCCGACCCAGGACACAGGCGCCCCAGGCGCACCGCGCTCCACGCACCGACACCGCGGTCCAGGGGGGCCGGGCCCGGCACCCAGAGGAGCCGCACTGCGGACAGAGGAACGTCCAGCGGAGTCCTCGGGCCGGGTGACCGTGGGGCCTACGCCACCCACAACCCCCAGACAGCGCGGACACACCCCACACAGCGCGGGGAGCCTCGAGAAGTGCCGAGTGGACGCTGCTCAGACACAGGGACCCCGCCCTGCGCTCCGAGAGAGATGAGGGCCCTGCGGCAGGCGAGCCGGGGAGCAGGCAGGTGCCCCCACCGCGACCAGGGACCCGTCCCAAGCTGAGGACGGGCCGAGTCTCCGGTCCTGCCAGGAGGCGCAGAGCGCAGGCACGTGCAGCCCGGACGGTATCTCTCGACAGTGCCCACAGCTCTCCCACGGGACGAAGGCTCAGAGCGCAGCAGGCGTCGGAGCTGTCCGCTGACACCGCGGCGCCCTAGGGACGGCCTGGCGACGGGCCGTGCACACCGCCTCGTGTCCAGGAGCCGGAGCGGGGCCCCCGCCTGGCCCTGCCTGCAGGACCTACCGCGCTCCGACCTGTGATGGAGGCCTCCGCCCGCGGGCCGGACCCCGGACGCCTGCGGCTGCCCGGGGGGGGGCCCACGCGGCCGGCAGGCACCCGCGCCGGCCAGCCAGCGTCCAACCGTCCTCCGTCCGCTCGAAGCCTCCGCACCGTCGTGCCGTTACCTTATAAAACACATCAGGCACGTACTGCTCGCTGCTGGACTCCTTGGCGTAGCCGAGCTCGGGGGCGTCCTTGCAGGGCAGCAGGCACTCGTCCCGGACCAGCGCCATGCACTGGTTGGACACCTGGTAGCCTTCGAAGTGCACCTGGTTGTCGGGACCGCCTGCAAGGGAGAGCCCGCGTGAGCCCCGGGGCGCTCCGCTGCGCCCCTCTGCACGGCCCAGCGGCAGGGCGGACAGGCGCAGGGTCGGCTGCGGCTGGGAGCTGCGGTGCGCTCCAGGGCAGCGCTGCGAGTGGCTTCAGCAGGACGAGGCCTGGAGCGCAGGGCGCGGAGACGCGGCTGCGGCGCCTCAGCCGCGGTCCCGGCAGCGGAGGAGCGAGGCTGGCGACGGTGCTCCGGCCCCGGCCTGACGCTGCCCACTGTGGGGGACGCAGGCTCTCGGTTCTCAGTGACGGAGGGAGCCGGTGGACTCGTTCACAGGCAGAGCGTGGGACGGGCGCCCTCAATGAGGACGGCGGCAGCGCCGGCGTCTACCGTGGAGAGGCTGCGCGCCCGCACACCCAGCGCCCTCCAGGCCCCTCTCAATCCCCACTCGTGACACCCCCGGGGGGCCTGAACCTGAAGGCGAGGCTGAGTGCAGCGAGTCACTAGGGGGGCACCTCAGGGCAGAGAGGGGACCCCGGCGAGGGCGCTCGCGCCCGGCGGCCACCACAGACAGGCACTGCCAGGGCCCAGCCCCACGCGGCAGCGCTGGCATCCGCGGCATTTCACGGCTTTAGAGAACTCATCCGTCACCACCTCTGTTTCAGTTTCTTTGACAAAAACAGTGCCTTAGGGATGAGGGAGCCCTGATCCTGTCTGGCTGGCTCTCCAATGTTTCAGAGGCAGAAACTTCACAGACAATTTGTAGTTTCCAAATGCTCAACACAGAGGCAAAGTAGCTGAACCACACACAAGTGGTCCCAAGTTAGAAACCAGCTACAATTCCAAAAACGTGCCTGTGACCCCTTGAGTCGGTCCCCATGAAACAGGCCCTAAAGGGCCAGGCTCCCTGGGGGAGCAGGGAGCGCTCTGGGGGTCCAGAGAGCAGCCCTGGCCGCTCAGCGGGGCAGCCAAGGGCAGCGGCCGGAGGCGGAGGCAGCCCCGGGCGGAGCGGACCAGAGGAGGGCTGCGCCGAGACCGCTCCTAGGCGTCCCGTGAGCGCTGCGGGCACGTTCAGGGCGTTAGCCGCAAACCAGAAAGAGCGGCCGCCGTGCCACGGGCCGCTCCCTGAGCCGACTGCAGCCCAGCTACAGACGCGCAGCGGCTGAGAGCGCGGCACGCGAGCTGCCGGGAACAGGCGCATCTCGACGGCCTCGCCGCACCTGTGGCCACCGCGGTGACGAACTTAGATCCGAAGTGGCCGTCTGGAGAGAGCCGGCAGACGTTGGGGTGCTTGTTCTGGAAGTCGCCCGCGGTGATGCACTCCTCCGCGCTCAGGAAGTAGGTGTCCTGGGGAGAGAGTCGCGCGCCTCCTTAGAGGACAGGAAGGACGTGGCCGCGAGGCGTCCGAGACCAGGGTGAAACCCAGGCTGACGGCCCTGACAGAAGCCTCACGAAGGACACCTGGCTTGAGGTGGTGAGCACACACTGTAACACGCAGATGGTGTGGCCACGGCCGGTGTGGCCCAGGGGGCTGGGCGCCGGCCTTCGAACCAAAGGGTCGCCGGTCCAATTCCCAGGGGGGGCAGGTACCTGGGTTGCAGGCCAGGTCCCCAGTGGAGGGCATGTGAGAGGCAACCACACACTGATGTTTCTCTCCCTCCCTGTTTCTAAAAATAAATAAATGAAATCTAAAAAAGCCTTGTACCCCCGAAACCTATACAATTTTACTAACTAGCATCACCACGATACATTCACTACAAAAAAGCGTGGGTACTAGTAAGGCAGGAAGCACTCCACCACGCACCCCGGAGCTGACCTCCAAACCCCGGTCTGTGCAGGCCGGGTGGGCTTCGCTCCACAGGCAGAGTCAACAGACCCAGCCTGAGCTCGTCCAGAACACCGGACACAGGCTGGGAACGGTCTGCTCCCAAAGCCGCCGCGAGCTGCGCAGAAGCCCCGAGCGCTCAGGCCGGCGCGGTCTGGGATCAGGCTGCAGGCGCGGGCCCGCCGTCCCTCACCTTGTTGCGACTGTACCGGACCGTGCCCTTCCGGGTGTCCTCCGAGACCAGGTCTGTGAAGATCCAGCCAACCTGCACGGCACGGGAAAGCACCTTCTGAGTCTCCCTGGAACGGGGCTGCATCCCGGCCTCTGCCCGGAGAGCTGCGGACCCTCCTCGAGCCGCTCCCTGAGCGGCCAGGCCACAGCCAGCCACCGCACACGGCGCAGCTCACAGGGCCCCCGCCCGGCGCCGCCGGGTCGGCGAGGAGGGCAGCGCGCAGAGCTCCCGGAGGTGCCCGCCGAGCCCGCAGCGCTGTGCCGGAGGCGGGGGCCCTGCGGCCAAGAGCACGAGCAGGATGTCCGTGATGACGGCCCGCACTGCCGAGGCAGCACGCACAGGCGCCACAGGGCAGGTGTGCGCCCATGTGGGCAGAAGAAGCCAGAGGGCACCCTCAGGCCGGCCCCCCCCCCGCTCGGGGCAGGACGGCCCCCCGGCGTGTCCTGCTGCAGCGGCACGGCGGTCTGTGCGGTCTGTGGCCCCAGGTCCCGCCCCCCGTGCCCACGAGCCTCCCAGCCTTCCTGAAGGAGAGGGAACCACACACTGATGTTTCTCTCCCTCCCTCTCCTTCCCTTCCCCTCTCTCTAAAAGTAGATGAGTAAATAAAACCTTTAAGAAAAGAAAATGAAAAACAGAGAAGCTACTGGCAACCAACGACACGAACGAGGCTCCGGAGCTGCCGCCCTGCCCCTGACTGCGTGCAGCTGGGCGCTCAATCCCACACAGAGCCCAGGCCCCGAGGCCGTACCTTCCTCAGGCCCAGTTTGGCAGCGATTTCATCCACCACCTCGGCTTTCGGGTCTTCCAGCAGCTCCAGACTGTTCTGCGTTCCGATCTGCTGAGCACAGAAGGGGCAGACGTGGAGGGGTGGGCCCAGGCGAGCGCAGAGCCCCGCCGCCGCTCCCTGTCTAGCCCCAGCGCCTCCCCAAGCTGCTCAGGCCCCTCGTTCTCAGGCGGCGCCGGGCTTCCGGCCCAGACTCGGGGCACGGACACGCAACGTCATGGCCCCACAACAGGCGGCTGCCAGGGACGGAGGAGGCGCCCCGTGTGGTTCCACAGTTCCTGGAGCGAGGCCCCCAGGCGGGACACAGAGGGTTCCCAGGCAGGTCCTCAGAGAGGCAGCGACAGACGCGCGCAGCCCGCAGAGGCGTCCGGACTCCACACCCTGCTGGCAGAGCGCTCGGCCGGGGCGGGCGGGCTCGGGCCCAGGGGCCGGGGTGGACGCCGCTCGCTGCTGTGCCAGCCGCGGTCGCTCAGAGGAGCTCGGGGCCGCGCCACCGAAGCGGGACGTGGCGGTGAGGTAGGCCCACACCGACTCCCCGCACTGGGTCTGCCCTTGTGGACCAGTCCCATCCAGACAAAAGCAGGACGGATCTGGCTCCTGCGGTTGTCACCCAGCTGGAGCTCGGTGACGCCTGCGGAGCAGAGGTCAGATCGCACGCCCAGGACAAGCCTGAGGGTCTGTTTCACAGCGTGTGGCAGCATGAGCTCCCACTTCTAGTAAGCTGGAGGTTTCGGGAGCCAACTGGGCCCATCTCCGGAACCCCAGCTGGGGGCTGTGGGGACGCTGGGAGCACTCTGGGCACCAGAGGCGTCCGGGCCGATTGTCTGCGCCATCACACCCAGCAGAGCGCGGCGCTCCTGGCGAGCGGGCTGGCTGCACCCTGGACTGCGGCACCCAGTGCCCGCACAGGCGCCTCCTGCCGGCTGGCGGGCTCCCTGCTGCCACCTAGCGGCCCTTTTAGGGATTCCCCTGGTCCGCGGCTCTCAGGACGTGCAACGGGAGGGGGCGAGGCTGCACTCAGACTCTGCAAGCAGCGGGGAGACCCCGGCAGCCTGCACGTCCAGACCCTGGCTCCCTTAGGAAGCAGGCCGGTCGGGTGCGCTCCGGAACCCGTGCGGGGCAGGGGGTGGGCGTGCCGGGTCCGGAGCAGACGCACAGAACCGCAGCCGGGAGCGGCACCCGTGTACGCGTCGGCTGGCCCTCAAAACCAGACCCTGGAAGTCCGCGCCGGAACTGCATTTGCAGGCGGCGCTGCCTGCAGAGGGAGGGAGGACGTAGGACAAGGAGGACCCCGTTTGCCGGCCTGACTTTGGGAACGTGCATTCTCTCTCCTTCCGCGCTGTTTCGGAACAGACTTCAGACGCACAGCGAAGTCGACGGGACGCCACGGGAACACCGCACACCGGCACTGGGCGCGGCCGTCAGCGCCCACCGGGCCCTGGCGTCCCTCCGGCCGCCCCTCCGTCCATCTTACTCTTCCCCGCGTCTCACGGGAAACTGTGAGGCAGCACACGCCCCATCACCCAGCCCCCTGTGCTCACACTGCATGCAACCAGAGCCCTTGACACTGAAAACAACACGCGTGCACATAACTGTGACCGGCTGGGGGCATCAACATACACAGAGGACCTTCCCAGTAACCTTAAAACACAGTCACCGCCCCAGCTGGTGTGGCTCAGTGGATGGAGCGCCAGCCTGCAAACCGAAGGGTCGCCTGTTCGACTCCCAGTCGGGGCACATGCCTGGGTTGCAGGCCAGGGCCCCAGTAGGGGGCATGTCAGAGGCATGTGATCGATGTATCTCTCGCACATCACTGTTTCTCTCCCTCTTTTGCTCCCTCCTTTCCCTTCTCTAAAAATAAGTAAATAAAATCTTTAAAAAAAGAGACACAGTAACAGATGCTGCGGTGGCTGCTCTGACCCAGCTGCGTGTGTGGCAGGGGTGAGGCCTGGGTGGCTCTGTGACCTCTGCTCCCACCGCTCCTGGGAGAGCTGACGCAGGCACGGGGGTGCACACGGGTCCTCAGAACAGAGGGGAGCGATGGGGGGCCCTGGGGGCAGCTGACGGCAGGTTAGAGAATGAGATGCCATCAACCTTTGACGCCCTGGAGTTGATGGACTGGTTACCTGAGAGAAGAAACACCCTGAGGGGTTTAGGGGCCATGACCTCCCTCTCCCCAATTCAGAAAGCAAGCTTGCGTGTGTGCGCGTTCGTGCATGTGTGTGCACGCGCGCAGACTGACAGATGGACCGACTGGGCCAAGGACAAAGCAGACGCAGAGGAGACCGGAAAGGGCGCAGCCCCCACGGGACGGAGGGAGGAGAGGAGGGGAGGGGAGGGGAGGGGAGGGGAGGGGAGGGGAGGGGAGGGCCGGCCGGCGAACACCCACCTGGGGAGGCTCGTAGATGGCGGCCACCTCGGCCCGGATGCCCAGGGGGATGTCTTTGTGCTCTGTGTACCGGCCGTACAGGTACCCGAAGTGCTGGTTCCCCGTCTTCCTCCAGAAGTCGAGGAAGCGGTCGGCCACCGTGTGGTTCTCGAACATGATGTTGTCCACGTGCCTGTACTTCTGCGGGGTCGGCAGCAACGGGCCGAGTGAGAACTCCCGCGGGGAGTCAGGCGCCCTCGCACACTGAACCCCGTGGGTGGTGCCGGCCAGGACAACCGCACAGGTAAGAGCAAAGGGCTGTTACCCGGCTCTGCACACGCACACACACACCCGAGTGGAGGCGGGCCCCTCAACACGTTAACTCAAGTTAATCTTACTGAAACTTCACCGAAAACGGAGGTTTTCAAAAGCTCTAGGAGGGGAAACGGTTCTTAAAGAGAAAGAGCGAGAAAGGGACAGAGGGAAGGAGACAAGGCAAAGGAAGAAGGGCTTCCGACAGCCCAGGATGCCGTGCGGCTCTCCGGGGCGCACCCGCGGGCGCGGGGCCGCCGGCCGGTCGGAAACGCGCGCCCATGACGGCCCTCTCCAAGGAGACGCTCGCTTCTCCCACAGAAGCCGCCGCCCCCTGCCCCGGCCCGGGGCCTCACCTGTCTGTTCAGCGTGATGGCGCTGGGCTGGCACTTGGTGCAGATGCCGTTGGGCCACGGGAGGTGCCCCTCACACCCCGATTTAATCTTGCAGCTGATGTTCTCCAGGGCAACAAATTTCCCCCTGGACGAGAGGCACCTTAATTAGACATGACGAGGAGAAAAACCTGGCGGGAAACTGGAAACACGCGACTCTCTTACAGCTCCGGACACAGCCCCGGACACAGCCCGAAGGAGCTGCAGGGAGAGTGGGCGGACTCCTGACGGAGCCCCAGCCTGTCCCGCACGCTCCGCCCACGGGGCACCCACCTGCTGCCTGTAAAAGCCACTCCAGTCCTCACTGCCGGCCACTAACACCCGCAGTGATTCCCAAGAACACTGCCGAGCCCCGGCTGGCGTGGCTCAGTGGGTTGGGTGCTGTCCCGCAAAGCAAAAGGGCGCTGGTTCCACTCCCAGTCAGGGCACAGGCCTGGGTTGGGGGCCAGGTCCCCAGGTGGGGGAACGTGAGAGGCAACCACCCACTGATGTTTCTCTCCCTCTCTTTCTCCCTCTCTTCCCCTCTAAGTAAATAAATACAACCTTGAAAATGTTTTAAACACCTAGAAACTCCAAAAAAAGACAAATTGAAAAAAATAAAATGATTCTTAAAAAACACTGATGAACACCTAAGAGCTCACCCGTGCCCCCAAAGGGAACGCAGCCCTTTTAGGTGCCGCGAGGTCGTCAGCGACCCCCCGCCGTGGGCCCCACACTGAGGTGTCCCTAAGAAGCTCACAGGGAGCCTGACTCGGGCGCGCAGCGAAGGTGTCCTCGCTCTGCTCTCGGCCCGGGCGGAGCTGCGGTCAGAGGCTGCGGGTGCAAGGGCGGGCCCCTGCGGACGTGGGCTGGGCCCGCAGCCAGCCCTCCGCCCGCGCAGCAGCTCAAATGTGCCATCACGGCCGCACGAGCTGGCGGCACGCCGCTAGGACGGCTCATGGGAGCGGTGACCGCCACCACGTCTATCCGCACGCCAGCGACAGCCACAAACGTGCCCCCCAGACTGCGGCCCTAACCCAGACTGAAAAAAGGCTGACAGGGCCATCCCCCGGTCCAGAAAGTTCCACAGCTTATCCCACTGTCTGGCAAGAATGAACATCTCGTGGGGTGTTTCCCCTCCTGGTGTAAGTTTTTCTAAAAAGTCATTTCATGCTGTCAGAGGAAAACTGCGTCCAGGCCACACCACACCCTTCGCAAGAGGCTGCTGACGCGGCGTCAGCCGCCATTGCCTCTTGCTGCCCCGGCAGGGGCCACGGGGCCACGGGGCCACGGGGTGAGGTGCACCACCGTCTGGCACGGTGAGTGTGCAGTCAGCACAGGGGGTCACGCGGGCACCTGTCTGATGCGGTTTGAGAGAAATCAAAGCGGCCTAGGCACGCTGTCTCTGGCCGCCACCGCCGCCTGCACCCAAGGGAAGAGCCGGCCGCTGCCGCAGACCCCGCCCACGCGCATCTGGCCGAGCCCAGAGACGGCCAGGCCGAGAGTGCGCTGTGGCCGCAAATGGGCCAGGCCGCCCGACGCGAGGCTCCCGGCCGGCGGCTGGCAGGGGCCACCTGACAGGACCATCCCTTTCCAAAGAGCGAGGGAAAGCGTCGAGGACAGACATGGGCTGCCGTCACACCTCGTCGCACCCGCCCTCCCACGGGGTCGGTGAGTCCCCGGGGCCTGCGCCGCGGCCGGCACCAGCCCGGCATCTCTGGGCAGGGGGCCACGGGCGACAGCCGGGAACCAGAGCCTCCACCCGCCGGTGTCTTTCCGACAACCAGCACCTCCGTGAGTGCAGGTGCCCCGGGCCCGACCCCGAGCTCCACTTCCGGCGTACAGGACAGGCTCAGTGGCCGTCGGCAACGCCCGCCACACCCGGAACAGACCCCGCGCGCCGACCGCGCTCAGCCACTCACTTGTCGGCGCCGCCGGTCAGCTTGCGGATGTAGGCGTGGAAGGACATGTGCTTCACGGGCGGCTCCAGGTGGTGCAGGTAGTCCTCGTCGAACGGCTGCCGGGACACGGGCGGCCGGTGAGGCGCTGGCGGGGCTGCCAGGCTGGCGGCCGCGCTCCCGAGGCGCGGGGGGCCGGGACAGGGGGCGGGGCGGGGGGCTCTCACGGCCACTCTGGGCCAGAACCAGCCTCTCCTTGGGGCGCTAGGTGTCTTTTCAGGATGAAAATGGAAACTGAAGCTCTACTAAATATAAAACTCTCTGGGTCAGGTAAACGTTGGGAAAACTGCCAAAAAACAAAGTCACGAGATGAAGCCACTGGACCCTCGTGGAGAAAATCGGTCGGCCTTCTGCCACAACGCCAGCGTTAACCAGTTACCCGTCAGCATCACCGTGGGACTCTCATGTTCCCGGACAAACCAGCAGCAGACGCGAGCTCGGGGCAACGTGCGTCAGAACGATGGGAGCAAGGACCCCCAGACCCGGCTCTGTGCCGCGTCTCAAAAGGCCGTCCTGGGAGCCCTCGGCACACCGGTCCTTCGTCACCGCGACGCGAATGCCTGGGCCGTTCACCACCCGCCCGGAAGGCCCCAGCCGCACTCCATGGCCGCCTCCGTGCAGCGTGCGCAGGGGGGTGGGACGGGGAAGGGGGCGGGGACCCGGGGCCCGGGTCGGCCAGGCCCGCAGACTCACCTCCAAAGGGACGCAGTGCACGCACTTCCCCAGCGGGCCGTGTCGGCACCTGAGGAGACACGGGCAGAGACGCGCACGCGGTCAGCAGGCCTGCCCGCCTCCCGCGGCCTCCGGGCGCTGGAGCCCGCAGGAGCGCGTGGGCCGAGGGAAGCGGGTTTGGGTGGCAGGCGGCGAATGCTAACAGTTCGGGTGCTCTCGACGTTCTCAGAAAACAACAACCAGCAGGCAAACCTGCAGTTTCAGGGGCACTAAGGGCTCAAAGTGACGCCAGCCACAGGTGGAGGGAGTGGGTGTACAGCCGTGCACACGACAGCGTCAGGCAAACACCAAGGCAGACAGTCCTCGGCGGGGCCAACGCCGGCAGTGGAGGGCAGGCCACCCGAGTTCGGACAATGCCCCGTCACGCACTTTTGGGGGAAAGGCGTGTAACGGGAGCCTGGCTGTGCGGGGCTCGCCGTCGGTCACAGACGCCCTGGACCCGCCGCGGAGGCCTGCGCAGGGGCCGAGGGTGGTGGCCGGCTGGTGGGAGGCCCCGTGGTCCCTCGGGACGCGCTCAGAACTTTTCTAAACAGGGCTGGGCTCCCTGACGCACACGTCCTCCCTCTCGGAGCAGAGACGGCCGGTCTCTCCAAACGGGCAGGTTCCGTGGCCAGAGGACACGCCGACGTGCTTGCACACGCCAGAGGCCAGGTGAAGAGGCCTCGAAGGCACGGACGGGGGAGCTGGCGGCCACCAGGAGGAGACGCACACAGAGCGCCGTGCTGGCTGGTGGCTCTGGCGTCCCCGGGCCTCAGGGCCAACGCGGCCACCCTGGGGGGACACAGCCACCGAGGCTCCGCTGCAGGCAGGCCGGGACGCCGCGTGCACACTCAGGGGTCTCTCCCTGCCCCCCGGAAAGAGCTGCAGGGGCCCGAACCGAAGCCGCCGCCAGACGTCCGGGCCGGCCAGGCGGCCAGCCGCCCTGGGGGGCACCGCCCGCAGCCAACGCGGCGCTCACAGGAGGGTGGAGGGGAAGCCCGTGCGTGTGAGGCCGGACCTGCTCCGCCCTCCCCACAGGAGGGGACAGGGACGAGCACCTTGCACAAGTGGGCAGCCAGGTGTCACGCTCCCACCCCTCCCCTGTCCTGTCACTTTCTGAAGCCCCTTCTGCACAGTCAGGCCTCTCCAGGGGCACCTCGAGGTAAACACCTGGTTTAAGGACCCTCCTTCTTTCAAATCTCTTAGTTCCAAAAACCTAAAAACATTTGAGTCCATGGGGACATACCCTGAGGTCCAAACCACGGCAACAGCCACAGACAACGGAGTGGAGCCGAGTCCCAACACAGAGGCCAGCGGCTCGCCCACCCAGGCTCCCCGCCAGGGCCTCCCCGCCCGAGGCCGGCCCGGCACTCACAGCTGCGGGTCGCGGCTGCGGTAAATCTTCCCGTCCTGCCGGCTCAGGTACTGGTCGATCTCGTCCTCCACCACGGGGGGCGCGCCAGAGGCCCTGGACCGCAGCGGGGCACCCGTGTCCATGTCCGACGAGGGCCCGGCGCGGCTCGAGGGGAACAGGAACAGCAGGTCACCGTGCCTGGGGGACGAGAGATGTCAGCGCGGCCGCTGCCCGGAGAGGCGTGGGCGCCGCTCGGCCGACAGAACCCCTGGCATGCGCGCAGTCAGGCGGCTTCCCCAGGCGCACACCAGTGGGGGGCGGACCGAGGGCCCAAACCCACAGGACGCTCACAAGCAGGGATCCGCAGGGGCAAACCCCTTGCCAGGCTGGGAGGGACGGGAACCCTCGCCCACTGGAGGTGCAGACAGACCGCGAGGGGAGGCTTTCTCTCAGGACAGAAGGCCAGCAGCGAGGGCACAGCAAGCGCTGCGGGCCACAGGGACGCGGCGACCGCCTGTCTCTGTCCCTCGGTGCCCTCACTTGTGCACGCAGACACGGTCGCATAAACGGCCCGACGTCTGCTGCTCCGACTGGCCTACAGGCTCGCAGAGCCCAGCCCGGCACTCGGCCGGCGGCGGCCACAGTGCCCACAGCTGGGCCGGGCAGCCGCGCTCTCGGGCACTGAAGCCACGCTAGGAGCCCCACCCACTGAGCCACGAGCAGGGTGCCCGGACGGTGCAGGCAGGGCCGCTGGCCCCACAGAGAGCCATGTGGGAGACAGTTCTGGCTTCGCAGGCCGGTCTGTCCCTGCCACCACTCAGCCCTGCCCCGGGAGCAGGAACACACACACGACAAGAGCGGGTGGTGGCTGCAGCAAGAGGCCCGTGCGCCCTGCAAACCCTCCTGCCGGGACCGATGAGCGCCAAGGCCTCCCGGGGGTCTCGCCGGCAGGAACTGCAGGGTGGGCAATGGGCCACCGGCGGGCGGGTGGGCGGGCGGCCCTCCTGCCTGCTGGCCCCGCGGGCGCCGAGGTGCAACCCCGCAGAGCTCCGCGCCCTGCTGAGCAGCAGCCGAGCGCCGCTGCGCACACGGCCTGAGACCAGTGACCCGCCTCTCGGGGTCCCGCACGCCACCCGAGCCGGCCCGGCGGCAACCAGAGTCCCTGTGCCCGCCGGGCGCCGGGCGCAGCTGCGGGCCCCTGCGTGCTGGGCAGGGAGGGCGGGTTAAGGCGGGCGGAGGAGGAAGCAGGCTGCAGCCCAGCGGGCCGTGGAGGACTGGTGTGAGCACGCCCCCGCCCTGGGCCCCCCGGCACTCACTTGATTTTCAGCAGGTTGAGGGACTTGTTGGACGACGCGCTAATCTCTCCAGTCTTGTTTCGATTGATGTAAACCGAGAAGCCGTTATTCTGGAAGCCGAACTCCTTTGCGACCTGAAACGAGCCCCAAACAGCAGAGACTTAAACAACTACTCAGGCCCGGACTGGTGTGGCTCAGCGGACGGGGCGTCGCCAGCGGTCTCTGGTTCGAGTCCCAGTCGGGGCACAGGCCTGGGTCGTGGGCCAGTCCCCCACGTCCCCCAGCTGGGGGCAGGTGAGAGGCGACTGATCCATGTCCCTCTCCCTCTCATTCTCCCTCCCTTTCTCCTTCTCTCTAAAAATACATAAATAAAGTCTTTTAAAAAATGAATAAACCAGAACTAACTCAGAATCAACTTGTCATCCTGAAATTCTAAAAGTGATAAGAAGTCATCTTTAAGACAAGGTTTTTATATCAGATGTACTACGGTAACGTTTGATACTACGTGATCTTTTTCAAAGCTAAACGTGGTATTTATAAAATAAACCATCAGAAAATTAAGGCCACGAAATCTAGATTCCCAAGTGGAAAAAAATTAGGACTAAAGACTAAAAATAATGGCTTTAATTTGACTTTTCTCTGAAACTGCTTAGATACAACTGAAATTAACCAACTGTAGCATTTCACCAATTCCGCAAAAACTATGCTTTTTCTACAGACAAAGTAGCGCAAAGTGTCACCAAGAACGAGAACTCTCTCACCAGGACGTAAGCTGCGGGCAAGTTAAACGCTCCCAGGGGTCAAGCACCGTTTCCAACAGGGCAGGGGTGCTGCGCGGCCCGCCCCCCGCGAGGGCAGCTGCCCTGAGACCAGGCGACCACAGCCCCGCTCTGGGGAGAGGAGCAGGCCCGTGGGGGCGCGCACACTGCCTCGCCGCACGGCTGTGCACAGTGCTGCGAGGTCCCCGCCTGCAGCCACCGGACCCCAACACGGGGGCACTGGGCTTCTCAGCGCAATCTCGGCGGAGCCCCACACGAGCACGGCAGACGCCCTCAAACCTCTCTGTCCACACCGCGGGCCTCTGGCCGTGGTCACTGCGGCACCGTGGGCCGGGCCACAAAAGACAGCAGCAGCGTGACGCCATCCCTGGGAACTGACGTCCAGGCTTCGGGAGCGCGCCCAGACGGTGGTGCGCCGGAGGGGCGGCCGCCGCCCGAGGGCCTCGTGGCACTGGCACCGCCCTCTGTGACCCGGCCGCTGCTTCCTCATCAGTCGCTGCCCCTACTTTTCACGCATTTCTGAGCACGCGTTTTACTTCATAGGCAAAAGAAGTCCCCACGTGTCAGAAGGGGCTGCATCCCACACCGAAGAGGCCAAGGAAGACAGGCCCAGGACCGCCCACGGGAAAGCGCAGGGAGGGCCTGCGGCGGCTCACGGGCTGCCCCGGGGGAGCGGCAGCAGGCAGGCAGGCCCGGCGCTGGGAGGGCGCAGCCAGAAGAACCTGCCCGGGTGTCACCTGATGACTCAGAAGGAGCTCGAGTGAGAACTGTCAGACGGGCTCGGAGGAACCAGTGCGTCTCCGACTCTGCGAGGCGCTGGCAGTGCACGCTGCCGTGGCCAGGGTGACACACACCGCTGGCCTCACAGGGCGCAGTGCACACACCACACCAGGGCCAAGGCCCCGGGCGGCAGCCCGCGCTGTCCCCGGCAGATGACACCCACTCTTCGGGCGAGCGTCTGAGGACAGGACGGCCATCTCCAAGCCCACTGACGGGGCCCACGTATGCAGCCAAGGCTTTGGTCACTGGAAGCGAGTGCATGCCTACCGACAGGAGAGCGCTGGGGCAGTGAGGCTCACGGGGAAACGGCAGGGTGGCAGTTACCAGGAGCTGGGGGCGGGGCGGGGGACGCAGGCCCAGGTCTGCAGGACGGGCAGCCCTGCAGGCGGGCGTGGTGCTGGCCACACGGCGCGAGCACCTTAACGCTACCACACCCGCACTGGAAAATGGTTTCCGTGCACGGTCCCGTGTTATTCTTACGAGTTTTTAAAGAGAGGTACATCTGGAAAATAAATAAAATGAAAAGATGCGAACGTGTTTCCCAGCGCAGAACCATGTCCACGACCCACTGGCAGGCGGAAAGCAGCCCGCAGATGACCACTCGATGAGGCGCACGTCCTGGGCACGGGCGCCCGCCCCAGCAGCAGCAGCGACTGGCCGCGCACTGGCCCGCAGGGCAGCAGGGCTGATGGCGGGTCACTGCCCGGCTTGCGTGAACCTGTCACCCAGCTGCGGGCGCCGGCACCTGCAGCCCCCAACAGTTCTACCACCAGACGAGCCGTCCGTCGTCACGCGGTGGGGGGGCGGGTCTCGCTGTCGGGGCCCACTGGTCAGAGCGGGCCCTCCAGCGGCAGCGCGGCCGCGTGGCTGGGTCGGAGGGTCCGGAAGGGCCAGGCTCCGGCCATGTGGTCGCGGGAGGCCTGCCCGACGGACCGCACCGCAGCCTTTCTTTCCGTGTGCGCACAAGACCGATGCGTGATCAAAGGGACTTCCAAATAAGCCTAAAAAGCAGTGTATCTAAGTACGAGTAAAATTCTCAATGGCAAGGAAAGCAGGTCTGACGGCACTTCCTTGGTTCTCGGCGGATTATCCGTGTTTCCCCTGCAATCCAGCAAGGACTCGGGTCTGCTGAGACACGGCAGTGATGCAGCAGCGTCCCACCTTGGCGCACGCACACGACACGTGCAGGCACGGTGACACGCTAGGTTAGCAGTCACTGCTCGGGGGCAGAACTCCAAGGGACCCTCACTTGCTCCTTTACACTTTCCTGCGCGGCCTGAGCCTCCCGTGCCTGCTCCGCCCGGTTCCGTCGGCAGAGGAAGGGCGTTCACAGCCGGGAGAGCAGCTCAGAGCCGTAAATGCCCGTTTCCGAGTGCTCCCGGGATCTCCCCTGGGCACCGGCGACCCAGCGGCCCGAGGCAGACTGCACCTCCCACCACCAAACCCGTCCCAGGGCCCGCAGGCGACAGGAGCCGCCCAGGGGGAAACGCCAGGGTCGACTGCCCCCCACCACCAACCAAGGGGCAAGGTGACAGTGGTCAGCTGCTACTGAAGAGCCAAGAGCAGGGTCTCAAAAACGTCTTGAAAACTCAAGAGATTCTCTCTTCTGTTGTCCACCGCACCTAATTCTTTTCCTTCACAGCCAGGGTCCCATAAGCAGCGCTACTAAAATCTTGACAGCAACCACCTTTCAGAAACCAAATTTCCGCGCTGGCTGGGTAGCTCGGTTGGTCGGAGCCCTGTCCTGATACGCCAAGGTTGCCGGTTCGATCCCCAGGCAGGGCACACACAAGAAGCAACCACTGCGCGCGTGAACGCGTGGAACAACAGAACGTGCTTCTCTCTCCCCGCCCAGAAGCCAACCCTAGCAAACCAGACCCCCAGTGAGCGCTGTGCCTTCCCTGCCAGGGCGCAGCCCCGTGCCCGTCAGCGAGGCTCCACTCCCCAGGACTCCGTCCCACCCGTGTGAAATTAGGACCAGACCGTGTCACACCCCAGATTCCCTCGGACTCTGAACAATCTGTGAACTTAGGACTCTCGGCTTCTGAGAAACGAAAAGCGTTATCCTCTATCGTCACAAAGGTACCACCCGCCTGCGACAAAGTCAAACAACACGAGACGTGTAAGCAGAGGCAACCCCTCCTGGGAACGGCCAGACGGTGAGGGCCCGGCTCCGCGGGCCACACCCTGCCACAGCCACTCGCCGTGGTCGCCGTGGTCGCCAGGCCTCCAGCAGCAGGACGTACGGAAGCAGTGAGAGTGGCTGCGCCCGAGCGAAGCCCAGTTCCCGAGCACGGGCGGCCTGCGGGGCTTCCACCCTGACAACGAGGTGGCACCCCCCGGTACGGGCTTTCAACAGCCCCCCTCGAGCCCGGCCAGCTTCCGTCCCCCTAAGCCCTCCGCTCATGAACACTGCTCCTGGGGAGCCCTCTGCGCTTCCTGTGGGACCCTGGTCCTGCATCCATCGCTGTGGCCGCCCAGACTCAGCCCAACCCGGGGTCCGCCCCGCCAGCCGGGACAGGAGAGGGCCGCGCGGGAGACCGCACCCGGGAGCGGCAGACCGGGCAACAAGGACCCCGACAGGTAGACGCCCGAAGCCACAGGTACCTTTTTCAGAAACATGGCCGCCGTCTCTCTCTTTGTCGCTGTGATCCGCTTCACCCCGTCCGGGGACTGCACTCGGATGATCTGCGTGAGCAAGACAAGGCCATGACTACCGACGAGGGCGCCCGGCTCCCTGTGGCGGAGGCGCTCCAGCCGGGGCGGAGGCCTGCGGTCCCGCCAGCCCCACCCTCCCCAGGGCGGTGACCGCCCTCGCGTCCCAAAGACGGAGCGCGCCCGCGAGGCCTGTGGCCAGACAGGAGGGCGCCCTCGGGGTGCTGTCCGGGTCCTCGACTTCTCGACCCTTCCCTTTCACTCGGAAACACACAGCTGCAATGTTCAACCGTCATTTATAGAAAAGGTGTGCGTGTGTAGATGGGCACGTGTGTATACAGATATGCGTGTGCATGCACATGTGTACACACACACACACACACACCCTGAAACAATTTTCCCCTTTAGGTTGACAACGAAACAGAAAGAAGGGAAGGCCACCCTGCGCCACGGGCCGTGAATGGCCGGGCTCCTCACAGAAAGGCCCAACTCCACGCAGGATCCGCACGCAGGCACCGGGCTGACTGCCCTCCGGTCCCTCCCTGGCTTCTTCACTTCCTTTCCCGAGGGGCGGGGCGGGCGGCCCCCTCCCCGCAGGCCCCGCGCTGCGCTCTGGGTCTGAACAACGCCCAGGGGCGAGGACCACCGCAGCCGCCTCCTAAAGACGGCGTCACCGGCAGGCGACAAAACGCCACAGCGGCTTTCCGCTCCCACCTGCTTCCCCCTCACAGCCGAGGACTGCCCAGATTTTCCTGAAACGGCGTGACTGTCCTGCCTGCTTCCAGCGCCCGCACCTGCCGAAAGGCTGAGCGCCCACAGCGCTCTCGGCCTCTCCGGCGGCTCTGGCCCGCTCTGGCCGACCCTCGGGAAGCCCCAGCCGTCGGCAGCACAGCACCCTCTCCACTTCTGCTCCTTGACTGCAGCGGCCAAGGTGCCCCCTCGTCGCGTGGAGCGCGACTACAGAAGCTCTTAGCGGCTGGCCCCTGGCTCCTTCCTCTCTGGCTCCACTCCTGGAAAGACGCCCTGGGCACTAGCTCACTGCTTCCCTCGTCCATTTCTGAAGTGTCTCCCAGGCTGAGACACGTTCAGGGGGAAGAGCTTTCCTCTGCAGGGATTCTGGGGCGGCTCCTGGGCCTGTTCCCTGGGTGAGCACGGGAGCCGCCCACTCCGAAGGTCAGAGGTGCACGGCCCGGGACAGCTGTGAAGCTTAGGAAGTTACGCTACGCGACCGGCTGCAACATGGCTGCGTGGTCCCAGTTTCCGTGCTGAGCCCAGGATCTGGCTCCTACGGAGGGACGCTCTGGCTTGGCTTCTAACACAGGCTACAAAATAAGACACTCAACAAGCCTCAGACTGGCAGCCGGGACACACAGCCTCTTGGCAACTCAGGTTTCTGTATCTACAAGAAAATGAGCTCAGAAGACTTGGAGGAGTGTGAGAACTGGTGAGGTGGAAATCAGTTATACCCACAGAAATTCTTAAAAGACCTCTTTCTAAACTCCAGAAAGGAAAAAAAACCTTCTGAATCAACTTCCAAAGGGCCGGAGCTAACTCCTGCTAGTCTGAAAAACTGGCCAGGAGTGCCCCTAGCCCCCAGAGAGTCTGGCCTCATGCACAACAGCTGATTCGCTTGTGGGGGCGACTTCAATTCAGATCAGCCCGCTGCTGTAAAGAGAAAGCCTGAAAGCAGACTCAGGGGCCAAGTCTTAATCTACTCCAAGGACAAGTCACCAATGATTACTGACTCTTATTTTAAAGGAGTCAGGTTTCTCTCGGGCCACCTGCAGGTTGGGCCTGCTGGCTGGAGAGCTGAGCAAGGCGTCACGACAGGGAAGCTTCCCCTCCAGATGGGACGGGCGTCAGAGAGGACTCGACAGGGCGCAGACACCTGGCGCCGACACCTGGACCTGGGCCCGCGCCCGGCCCACCCCTCCGCCGGGCGCACTTGGTGGCCCAGGGAGCACCCCACCCCCAGGCCTCCACGGCCACCCAAATTCTCCTGTCCAGCGGGTCTGTTGATTTCATTTCCTGCCACGTTGACTTCGAAGGGGAAACCTTCCATGAGTTAACGCGTGGCCGGTTTTATGATTTTTCAGTGAGTTTTTCTGTGAGTGGTAGAAAAGTAGTGAGTGTGCGGAGTCCTAATTCCAGGAAGTCAACTTCTACAACGTTCCTTTATAGACAGGGGGCTGTCAACCCTTCCTTGCCACAAGGAGTCAGCCGGTCAGGCTCCCGTCTCCTTCGGCTCGGCGTCCTCCCCGGGGAGGGGTTTGCAAGGTCCCCGCGCGGCGGAAGCGCTCTGACTTCGAAGAGTCGTGACAACGCACCGACCGGGGCGGGGGCGGGGCGGGACGGAGCCCCGCGGGGGACGACCGGCGAGCCCCCGCCGCGGGGAGACTGGGAGGGAGGCGCTGCCGCGCCGCCAAATCCGCCGCCTTGCCCGGCCCGCGGGCGAGGACGAGGCTCCGGGACAGGGGCGAGACGAGCGGGGAGGTCGGGGACCCGGCCCAGCAGCCAGGCCAACGCGGAGGGCGGGCGGGCCGTGGGGGCCCCCACAGGCCGCGCCGGCAAATCTGCTGCCTCATCCCGGCGCCCGCTCCCGCCCGCCGCCCCACTCACGATGCTGTCGGCCATGGCGGCCACTCTCGCGTCCGGGCTCAAGCCCCGGGCCGTCGCCGCCGCCTGCCTCCCCACGGGCCTAGTAGTCTCGGCCCCAGCCTCAGCCCCAGCCTCCCGCCGCCGCCGCCACCGCCGCTCCAGCTTCGCCGCCCGACAGTCACAGCCGCGACGTCCGGTGCCTCGGCCAACTGGTTCCCCCGGCCGCGCAGCCCAGAAACCAGGTTCCGGCCGCACCAACGGCCGCGCCTGCGCACCGCGGCCCTGCGCCCGCCCCAGCTCCCGGCGCTGCGCCCCGCCCCTTCCCGCCCCGCGCGCGGCGGAAAGCCTGGACCCGGCCGCGCGAGGAGCAAACCCTTGGGAAGACAGCTTTACGTACATCTCAAACTAATATAAAGTAACACTGACTGTCAGCTGTAATTGGAATTTTCTAAGTCAAAAAAGAAAGAAGCCCTGGCCGGGAAGCTCGCTGGGTTAGAGCGTCGTCCCGATGCCGAGGTTGGGGTTCGAACCCGCTCCCCGGTCAGGGGACGTACAGGAAGCCACCGATGAATGTGTGAATGAGTGGGACAACAGAGCGATGATTCTCTCTCTCTCCGTCTAAAATCAATTTTAATTTTTAATTTTAAAACATTTTAAAAATGAAATATGACTTTATTGATGACGTGTGATTGTTATTAGAAACCCAAGCAACAGAGGAAAGTCCAAAAAGAAACAGAAATAACCGTTGGTGGGTCGTGACTGGGGACATGGCATGGCAAACACCTCGCTGGTCGCAGAGACAGGAATGACCTTAGGAGGGTGGCATCGTGCCTAAATGGTTTTTTTTTTTTAAGATTTTATTTGTTTATTTATTTTTAGAGAGAGGGGAAGGGAGGGAGAAAGAGGGAGAGACACATCAGTGTGTGGTTGCCTCTCGCACGCCCCCCTCTGGGGACCTGGCCCACAACCCAGGCGTGTGCCCCACCTAGGGAACTGAACTGACGACCCTTTGGTTCACAGGCTGGCGCTCAATCCACAGAGCCACACCATGTGGGGCCTAAATGTTATTTTAAAAAGAGAGGAGTTACTTTCCCTGCATGTAACCTAAGAAAAACACATGGATTTTGACTGTGTTTTAGATAAATGTTTCTTTGCCACGGAGATATCGTGTCCCACAATGGGCCACCAGCGCCAGCTCCCCACACCCGCCTCTGACGCTCCAAGGCCTCTCGATCCCTTCCAGGCTCCGCCTTCCCGTCTTCAAAAGGCTAATTTTGGACAGGAAGCTCCCAACTTTCATTTCTCCTCAGACCCTGCGTGTTTCATGCTGATGTCTGTGATTGTAAAAAAACTCATGGACACATCCAAAAGGCTAAAAATCTGTGCTTTTTAACCCCTGTGGTTCAATTTCCAATTGTATTTATTTAACTCTCATACTGGAAAAGGCTGGGAAATTGTCACTGTCATTTCCTCCCATCCCCACCTGGTTTTGTTGTGACTGGTACTGTGACAGTGCTTGGGGCACCGTCACTTCCACGGTCTCAGGCACAGCAGTTACTTGAACTTGACATATTCACTCCCTCGCCAAATACCCACGTTGCGTGCGCGTCATACCCAGGGTTATTATACCCATTAGTGTGTATGTAATCACTATACCCATGTATAATGCGCATCCTTATTTTCCCCTCAAAAATGTGGGCAAAACGGTGCCCATTATACAAGGCAAAATATGATACCTATTCCGCGTATAGGTTCTGCCCACAGTGGCCCTCGTGCTGGGGACAGAGCAGGAAAGAACCAGAGCGCCGCCCTGGTGGAATCCACCAGCAGGAGGCAGATCATACACAGGTCAACACAGAAGCACATACTGCCAGGTTCTGACCGGTGCCTTGCCCACAGCCCAAGGGGGGAGCTCTCCGGGGGCAGGCCTGAGATGAAGTGAGAGACGCAGGTATCTGAGGGAAGAGTGGACAAGGGTGAGGGGGAGCACGTGCAAAGGCCCAGGGGCCTGAGACGCAATGGGTCGTTTAAGGGACAACGGAGGCCCACACGGCTGAGTGCAGGGGAAGGCAGGGGCGGGCGGGTCCACTCCGACTGTTCCCTGTTCTTCTTGCACAGAATGGCCGCTGGCGTTTTCGCTTCTCTTGTAACCAAATGTATTTCTTCCAGAAGGGCAAGGACACTCCTTGGTGAGCCGCCTTGGCGTGGCCGTGTTGGGGCACTGCCCGGGGACAGCCATGCCATCCTATCACACGTTGCTTACCTTTCGTCTCCGTTTCGGCACTGCGGAGGAATTACACAGATTTTTCACGTGGTATTAGTAGCTGTGTTTGCGGGGCTGCCAAAACAGAAGACCCCAGGCCGGGTGGCCTAGCCTGATTGTCTCACGGGGTCCGGGGGCTGGGAGTCTGAGGCCGAGCTGCCGGCCGGTTGGTTTCTCCCAAGGCCTCTCTCCTCGGCTGGCCAGCAGCCACCTTCTCCCCCTGCCTTTCTCCTGTGTTCACGCATCCCTGGTGTCTCTCTGTGGGTCCCAGGTTCCTCTTCTTATAAGGACGTTGCAGTAGGGCCCACCCTCACGGCCTCATTTGAAGTTAATGACCCCTTTATAGGCCCTGTCTCCAAGTCACGTCCTGCGGTCCTGGGGGTTGGGACTTCGGCATATGAATTTGGGGAACACCGTCCAGCCCACAGCGGTGGCCATGGTGACTCCCTCCAGCCCAATATCAGGACAGCACTGAGATGGAGCGAGGGAGGTGACAGCTGGCACCCGAGAGCCCAGCTTTGGAACCAGATGCAGTCATTGATGAGGCTTGGGTGTCACCTTTGGGGAAGAGCTGAGTGACAGCTCGACTGTACAAGGTCTCTAATCTCCAGTTCCCACCCTTGCCCAGACCTCTGTCTGCTGTGCACGAGGGGTCCTTTTATTTTATTTTTTTAAAGATTTTATTTATAGAGAGAGGGGAAAGGAGGGAGAAGGTGAGGGAGAGAAACATCGATGTGTGGCTGCCTCTCACACACCCCCAGCTGGGGACCTGGCCTGCAACCCAGGCACGTGCCCTGACTGGGAATCGAACCGGTGACCCCTCAGTTCACGGGTTGAGCTTTGACGTACACACGGCAACCTCACACACCTCACAGAGGGGACAAAGGAGGTGTGGCCAGCCTGTGCCTAAGGTCTTGCAGAGCCAGTGGCAGGCGGGGGCTGGACGACGTGGGGACGAGGCAGCCTGAAGTGCGGCTGTCCGTGGGGCGGCCGTGTGCCAGGTGTCCTTTTGGCACTGGGCACGACGATGACCGTGACCAAGTCCTGCCCCTCAGGAGCGCAGAGGGTGGGCGAGCCCAGGTACCCGTGGCCAGGAAGGATGCGATCTCTCCAGCGGGTATTGTCTGGCTTTTACAGGGAATCCGTCAGGGGATAAGCTGGCAGTCAGCTGCAGGCAGGTGGCCTGGGACTGTCACCGTGAGCCAGTTCACAGGGCTCTGTGTCCCTGGGGGAGCAGAGGGGGCAGCCGCTGGAACCCCCAGGCCGAGGGTCACACTGGGCCCCGCAGTGATGGCCTTGGGCCAGCACCCTAACAGCCCCCCGAGCGTGGAGCCCACGGAGGGTAGCCCAGGACGGAAGAAGAAAGGCGACTGCATCTGCCCGGCCAAAGCCCGCCCTAAGCTCCAGAGCGTGACTCCTCACATGATCCCCCGTGACTGCGCCGTCCCGGTGGGGCTCACAGCTCACCCCGCCCTGGGCTCGCAGCTCCCAGAGCAGCCGGAGACACGGCAGCACCAGCCCCCCGGGCCCGGCCAGAGGCCAGCAGGGACCAACACACCTGTCCTGGTGGAGGATGAAGGAGGGGGAGAGGCGCCCCCTGCTGTCCCAGGTAAGCCAGCACCCTGGTGGCCTCCCCCAGCTGGATGGGGATGTCCCCGGGCCCGAGGCCCGTGGAGCTGCTAAGGTCGGGGGGGCGTCTCGCTAACCAGGCACTCAACCTCACCCAGCGCCCGGTTTGGGCTGTGTGCTGTGACCTGAACTTGCCCTTGCATCTGACACAGCGCCGGTGGGTCCATGCCCCCAGGAAAGCACACACCTGTGGGAAGGTGCCCACAAGGGCCATCGGGCCTCCCTCATATCCTGCCCCTCCCCCTCCATCACCCCTGACCCCTCACCTCCCCTGTGGCCCCGCCCCACTGCCCATGTCGCTCAGCCCAGTGCAGCCCCTGGACAAGGGATGGGGGGTCTTTGCAGATCTGAGGGTGCCCTCCGGCTCAGGATGCAGGCGGTGCTGGATGCGCATGCCCCTCCTGGTGGCCGTGTTGCTGCAGATGACCCCTCAGCCCACACCCATGGCCCCCTGCAGCCCGGGCCCCCAACCCGCAGGGCCAGCAGCCTGCCCTTTTGCTCCCACTGATTTTGGGGTCTGGAGGGCTGACAACAACCTCTTGTTCTCACTCCGAGTTCAGGATCCGAGAAGCATCAGTGCAGAGTCAGACAAGTGGGGGTTGGGGTCAGCGTCTTCCTGGTGGACGGCGTTGGAAGGGACCCCTGCCCGGGCACACGCCACAGCTCCCTGGCTCTTCCCCCAGCAGACGCCAGCCCTGGCAGGACCAGATGCCTGCGGTTGCCAAGCAGGGCCAGAGGGGCGGGCTGTCCCTCCCGCCTGCAGGGAGAGACCAGAAGGCCCTCCCAGACCTGCCTGTGGGTGGAGGGGAGCGGGCAGGTCTGAAACAGAGACTGTCCGTGATGGGGCCAAGCGGGACAGGCTCTGCGGCCTCTCCAAACCTCACTGATCAATGAGCCACTCCTCTGTGGGGGACCAGGAGAGGGACAGGTCCCCCAACATTCAGCGCCCCTTTACCCTCCACCTTGGCACAGCCAGGGCCCTGGGCTTGCCTGCAGGTCCTGTTGGAGGGCAAGGTGGGTCCCTGAGCAGGCGCTGCCCCTCTCGGAGCCTGGTCTCCCTGCCGAGGACCCTGCCGAGAACATCTGCACTCGAGTAGCAGGGGTGACCTAGTGCATCCTGGGACATCGGGGCCAGTGCCAGAGCGGGAGGCAGAGGGTAGCTACCTGCGCTGGCCCTCCGCCTGGCGGCCCCCAGCCTGGGTGGAGCAGTCCCCTCGGGACCACACCTTCATCCAGTAGGTGCAGAGGGGTGCGGGAGAGGCGTGTGCTGGTGGGGCAAGTACTTCCCAGGGTCCCTGTGACAAAGGAGCTGGGACGCGCCCTTTTCGGCCTGGAGGCTCCCACGTTCCTGGCTGTCTAGTCTCCCACTCCTTGGGTCAGAAGCCGTGGGGTCATGGGGTCGCACTGCTGAGATCCCCTGTCCCTCCTCCTCTGCAGGATCCTGGGGGCCAGGAGCCGCTCCTCACTTCCAGCTGCCTGGGTCCAGCAGGAGGGGCCTGGAGGACCTGCCCTCCAGGGGGAGGCCGGGCCCCCTCCCTCCCACTGAGAAGCAGCTGCCTCCAATGCCTGACCTTTTCCTCCAACTTCCTCTTCTCCCTGCTCGGCCTGCTGGCCCTGGCCATTGGGCTCTGGGGCCTGGCTGTCAAGGGCTCTCTGGGGAGCGGCTGGGGGGGCCCCCTGCCCACAGACCCCATGCTGGGGCTGGTGCTGGGGGGCCTGGCGGTCAGCGCGGTGAGCCTGGCGGGCTGCCTGGGCGCCCTCTGCGAGAGCGCCTGCCTGCTGCGCTGCTTCTCCGGGGGCCTCCTGGCCTTCCTGGCGCTGGAGGCCGTGGGGGCGCTCCTGGCGGCGGCGCTCTGGGGCCCGCTGCGGGACGGACTGGAGCTCGCCCTGCGCGTGGCCATCACCCACTACCAGGACGACCCTGACCTGCGCTTCCTCGTCGACCAAGTCCAGCTCGGGCTGCAGTGCTGCGGGGCCGCCTCCTACCGGGACTGGCAGCAGAACCCGTGAGTCCCGAAGCCCGGGGCGGTGTGTGTGTGTGGGGGGTGTCACTGCCACCCACGTGTGTGCGCCCACACCCACACACTTGCGCACACCACGTGTGCACACTCGTGCATACACACCTACGTGTGCACATCCACACCCACGCACTTGCGCACACCATGTGTGCGCACTCATGCATACACACCCACGTGTGCACACCACACCCACACACTCGTGTGTGCCCACGTGTGCACACTTGTGCATACACACCCACATGCACACCACATGTGCACACTCATGCATACACGCCCACACACTCATGCACACCCACATATGCACACTCGTGCATACACACCCACACCCGTGCACTCATGCGCACCCGCATGTGCACAGTCATGCATACACACCCACATGCACACCACATGTGCACACTCATGCATACACGCCCATGTGTATACACCCGCACCCACGCACTCACGTGCACCCACATGTGTGCACTCAGGCCCAGCCAGGTGGACATGTAGGAACCTTAGTGGAGAAGCGCAGCCAGCAGATTAGAAAGTTACTTTTGGGTGTTTTCTGGCGAGGACACCACAAAACATCAAATGTCAAATTCAGGACGCTCTCTGGCCACTGCGTGTGTGTTTGTGTCTCTGTGTGTTCATGTTTGTGTGTGTGTGGGGGTGCCTGTGTGTTGAGAACACCTCCTCTCGGCCCGGAGTTCCTCCCAAGCCTCTTGCCTTTGGTCACCGCCCAGTGCTGCCCCTCACGCCCCTGCTAGGACCCGCTGACCATGACGGAGGCCTCTGCCCACCTTCTGCCCCAGCTCTTCCTGTTCCGACCAGCTCAGCAGCATCTGGCCTGCAGGCTGCCTCCTCCCAAACCCCCAATGCTTCCCTCCCCTCCCCCATCTCACTAACAATGCCCCTTCCAGCCCAGAAGCTATGACCCCTGCCTGCATGTGCAGAGGGCCACTGCGTGCCGGGATCAACCCCAGGAAGCCGGGCGTGGCGTGTGTGCACAGTTAGTGTTCCCGTGCAGGTGTGTGTGGATCCGTGCCCAGGGCCCGTGTGGGCATCATGCGTGGGCAGTCCTGCCTGGGTGTGTTTGCATGTGCACGTGCCTGTGCCTGGGTGTGGCCTTGGAAGTGTGAAGGCGGGTAGGAGCCACCCCACCCAGCAGGAGAGTGGGCCCCGCCCTCCAGAGTGACGAGGGTGCCCCTTGCAGGTACTTCAACTGCAGCTCCCCGGGGGTCCAGGCCTGCAGCCTGCCTGCCTCCTGCTGCCTCGACCCCCGGGAAGCAGGAGCTTCCGTCAACGACCAGTGCGGCTTCGGCACCCTGAGCCTGCCGGAGGACGCGGCTCAGACAGTGGTGCACCTGGGGGGCTGCGGCGCGCCCCTCCGACGGTGGCTTCGCACGCAGGCCCGGGCACTGGGCGGCTTTGCGGTCGCCGTGGTGCTGGTCCAGGGGGCGGAGCTCCTGCTGGCCGCGCAGCTGCTGAAGGCCTTGGCTGTCCGCCCGGGGGCCCGGCCCCCCTCCAAGCAGGACCGGGGCTGACCCGCAGCCAGGGACACGTGCCTCGAACGCAGGGCCTCCCCACGCTGCTGTGCCCCGGCCCCCGAGGTTCCCCTTCCCGAGGCCCAGCCACCGCCTGATTCTTTCAGAGGCCTTTGCCCCAGGGACCATCCACAGGCGCTGCCCCTTTGCTTGCAAACTAACGTGGTCAGAGCGCTGGCTGATACCCACGGGCGCAGCCTGGGAGCTACGGAGGGTGCCCGAAAGGCGACCAGGCCAGAGGGCACCCCCAGCTCCAACTTCCACTGCCCGAGGCCACAGCCACCCCTGACCCCCACATCTGACCCCACCTGTGATCCCCACATCTGACCAGTCCCTAGCCTGCCTCTAAGACCCAGCCTCAGCCCCTCAGCCCAGCCCCTCTGACCACCACCCTGAGGCCCCGCCTCACCAGGCCTGCACCTGCCCTCCTGGGGGGTCAGCCCTCCCTGTCTGCTGTCCATTGTGGTGGTTGAGGGCGAGGCCCAGGCCTCTCCTCTAGAGGGCGTTTGGGGGCGGGAGTAAACTTTCTGCAGACGCATCATTCACACAGTAAATTGCATCAACCTCAAGTGAGCAGCGTGAGGGTTCTTCCCTATGTAAACGCCTGTGGACCGACCACCAGGTCAAGACGCAGCCCAGCCGGCTCCCTGGTCCCCTCACTGTGGTCGCCTCTGCGTGGCTCATCGCCTTTTGTTGTTAGGGTGGTCTTTTCCGGCTGTCACATAACAGGGTCGCAGAGGGGCCTTCCCGAGAGGCACCGCCTGGTCACCGCACTGGTCCCCGTGGGCGTGCACTTGGCAGCTTCCAGATGATGACTGTGGCTAGGGACCGTTTGGCACAGGGCCGCGTGAGGTGCGCCTACTTCTCCTGGGTGTGGTGTCAGCAGCGGAATTGCTGGGTCACGGGTGCCGGCCTGTCCAGCTCTGGGGGACACTAAGGACGGGCAGCCGGGCCACTGGACGAGTTGCCCCACGTCACTGCACCTGCTTCCTGCCCCGTGAGGTGGGGGTGGGAGCTCCCTCCTCCGCTGTGAGCTGCTGTTGGGCCTCGTCCACTATGCCCCCTCAGTGAGGCCAGCTCTGGCCGCTGGCCCGTCCTTGGGGGGCTGTTCAGCCACCTTCCCGGGTCTGCCCTGGTCTGGCCGCCCACGCCCACCGGCCTTCACAGGCCCAGGCTCCGCACCCCACAGGATTCCCTCCCTGTCAGGCTGGCCCGGCCCCTGTCACCCCCACTGTCCTGCGCTTCCATCCTACCCACAGCCCCAGGCTCTGCCCCACTCCCGACACACCCAGGTGAGCGAGTGGGGGCACAATGATTTTATTCTGAAACAGGGACAGCAGGCGTGGGCCATGCTGGAAAGGACCAGCTTCCCACAGGCGCAGGGGGTTTGGAGGGGTCTCGCTCTCTGACGCCCCCAGGACTCCCACCACCCACCACGCCCACCTAGGGGCACCAACTGGGAATGGCTTGTGGGGGCAGCTTGTCCTTGCCTCGAGACAGGCAGGACAGGGGCCGCGCTGGGAGGGACATGTCCGGGCGATCCTGCCCTGGTTTTCCAGCCGCAGGACGAGAGGGTCTTCGGGCCAGTCTCAGGAAGCCAAGCAGGCGTCCTGTGGGGAGGCGATGGGCTCCTGGTGTCCAGGGGCCTGAGGTCACGCCCTTTGAGGGTCTCCGGGCACCGGACACAGCCTGCGCAGTCCCGACACCCTGGAGCCTCTTTGCGGGACCCCTGAGCGGGGCTGGCTAGATGATGCCGTACTGGGCCAGCTCGTGCAGCTCCAGGTGGCTGAAGGCCTCCCACGGGCAGATGACCGTGATGTCTGCGGGGCGAGGGGCCAGCGTGTCTAGGAGGTCCCGGGCCCCGCTGCCCCCCTGGGGCCCTGCTGGCCACACCCCAAGTGGTGAAGACCCTCCTCCCAGGACACAGCAGCTTCGGGGATGTGGAATGGGCCCCCGCTCAGGAAGGCAGTGGGTGCGGCAGGCCCGGGAGAGGGGAGGGGAGGGGAGATGGGCCTTGCTGGGGGGGGGACGGCAACGCTCCTCCTCCTCTCCCAGCCGCTCCACGCACCAGGTGAAGCCGCTGTGTGGAAACCACCCCACTTTGGGGGACCTGAAGCTGGGTACTTGGGAGAAAACGAAGACCGGGCGGTGGGCGGGACCCTAGACAAGACTCAGCCTGGCCAGGCCGGAGGGGGCCGGGCCCCCGGGCGCTCTGGGCCGCTGAGCTGGGGGAACTTGGCAGACCCTAGCACCGTCATACCTGTCCCCAGGCCTTCCATTCCAGGGATGTCATCCCCAAACCTGCAAGGACACAGCGGTCAGGACGGTGGCCGGGATGAGAGCGGAGTGGGGTGTGTGTGGCTACGACAGTCCTCCAATGCAGGTGTCCAAGAATATGGAGTGTCTGTGGGTGTGCCCAGGTGTGCACGCGGGGGCTGTGGGTGAGTGTGCAGGGACCCACATCGGTGGGCTGTGACTGAGTGTCTAGAAGACAGCAAGCAAGCTTCCCAGACCCATCGGGCAACAGCGGCTGGAGAGTGACAGGAGCCCCCACCCCGGTCCCGTCCCGGCCCTCCCCCCTTCCCGTGCTGGGGGTGGGGCCCTGAGTCAGCCCCTCCCCTGGCCCTCGGAGCCTGTGAGAGGGCAGTGGGACCACCCCAGCCAGCAAAGGGTGGCTGAGGCCCCAACTCCCTGCTGTGCAGCCTGGGGCTGGTCCCTCCAACCCCCCCCTCCCCGCCCCCCCCCAGACCCGTCCCTCTTCCCAGCTCTGCTTACCCTTGGACACCTTTTTTGGGGGGCTTGCTCTTGAACTGCCTGGTTTGCCGCTGTTTAAATTTGGGGGGCCCTTTCCTGGGAGTAACGGGCCCCCCAGTCACCCTCGTGGCCGACCGGATCTCGGCCTTGGGCGGCTCCAAATTCATGGCCAGTCTGGCAGCGACCCTGTGGCGACCTTTGGCTTCTGACTCCCTCACGCTGTGGGCTGGGGGCAGAGCAGACGGGGGGCCCGGTCAGCCCTCCTGCTCCCAACCCGCTGACAGATCCTAAGCCACCGGAGGAAGCCCCGAAACCCGAGACCCAGTGGGTCCTGAGGGTGACCCAGATAGTAGCCCCCTCCATGGGGGCTCCACAGGGGTCACACAGGGGAGCGAGAGTGCCAGAGACCCCCGTGCACCCCTCCTCACGTGTCTCCCCTCCACAGTCCCTGGGGCTGGCAGCTGCTGTCTTATTCCCAGTGGCATGCCAGGCACCCAGCAGTGCCCTGCCGATGAAGGGGAGACCCAAGGAGGGGGTGCCCGGGCAGGGGAGCGCCTGGCTCAGCGGGAGCTGCCGCTGGGCTGAGCTGCGGCTCCTTCACCGGCAGGGTCTCCCCAGCCGTGCACTGCGCTTGGGGCCCCTCTGGGTGCCCGGGTCGCCTGCTGGCATCCTTGCACCACTGCACAGGTGACCTCCTTTCCTCCCCACCCCCAATGCCTTAAGCCCCAGTGACCTTGGCTAAGGTCAAGGGCAGCTCGGCTTCCTCCAAGCCTATTAGCACTGGAAGGAGACTAATCCCTCAGGGCCACTGGGGCCCAGAAGGTTCTGGAGCGAAGCATGTGACACAGACAGGAGCACTGCTCCCACACAGCACACAGCACGTCCCAGACACTGTCTCCTGGGTCCCCTTTCTCATCCCCAGTCTGCTGGGCTGCCGAGGGCTGCCTGCTGGAGCGTCAGGGCTGAGACCGAGAGAGACGCATGGACAGGTGGTCCCACTGACCAGGGAGGCTCAGAAGTGGGTGCCGGGCCCCTGGGGTTGGGGTGGACCCGCCATGGGCCTTCCGGCTGGCTCCCACTCAAGTTGACTGAGCGTGTGCAGCCTGAGACTCCCAGACCACCCATCGCTGGCCCTGGGGACAGCCTGCACCACCGGTTGGCTGGGGGAGCAGAGGGAGGGACCAGCAGGGCAGTGGGAGAGCTCTCACAGACCCAGGCCTCGGCGAGGCGGCGAGGAGCCCACCAGCTTCCCGCCCTCTGGGCAGATGCCCACCCACACCCTTGGTGAGTGGCCGCCAGGAGAGGCCACCGGGGGAGGTCACTACTCACCAGGCTCTGGGCCGGTCTCCGGGAGCCACGGGGGTGAGTGGCGGGCCTCCCTCACCAGGGAGTGCGCCGGGCATTTATCCTGGGACTGGGTAAGCTGATTAAGACTGTCCCCTGATGCCACGCTAATGAGATTGCCAGGGCCACTGGGGCGGGCACCACCGCTGAGGATTCTGGGGGGCGGGGACTGGGCTCAGGCGCAGTCAGGGCCTGCGGGAAGGAGGAGCCCGGGCCGGAGCCAGACCAGGGACGGGGTGGGGGGTGGTGAGCGGGAAGGGCCAGCAGGGCGGGACTGTCTCCTGCAGCAGCCCACCTTTGAAATGAGGACCAAACACTGTGGCTGCTGCACTGGGCCCTCACCCCACCCTGTCCCGTCCTCCGACTTCCGAGGACCGCCTTCTCAGCCCCCGAAGCCCTGTGTAGCCGGGCCCGTCCCGTTCTTCGGGCTCACCTTTCATCCCTGCCTCCCTGCTCTCCGAGGAGCCCTTCCCACCCCAGGGCCTTTGCTCCTGCTGCGCCCCCTCCCCTAGCTCTGTCCCCCCCAGACTGCAGAGCTCTGCCCCAGTATCGGCTCCTCGGGCACCCCCTCGGGCTGGCCCAGGTGCCCACGTCACAGACCTCGCAGCAGCCGGACTGTCCTCGCTGCACTGGGCAGGGAGTCGTACGTTTGCATGATTCTTGTTTTAACTGCATAGTCGGCAGGGACCATTCTGTTCGTTTCTAGTATACAGTGTTGCGACTCAACGTTTATGTCCCTGACGGAGCAATCACCCTGGAAACCTAGCAACCACCTGTCACCACACACAGTCACTATGAATTACTATTCTCCCTACGCCGCCCCTTACGTCCGGTGAGACACTTTCTCTGTGACCTGAAGCTGGCACCTCGTATTACCCACCACCTTCTTCACCGGCCCCGTGGCAGCCCCCGGTCTGTGCTCTGTGCTCTGGGTCCCACTCGTGTTAAATCACACGGTGCTGGTCTTCCTCGGACTCATTTTACCCCTAGGTCCGCCGTGCTGCCGCAAATGGCTGGGTTTGCTCTTTCTTCCGGCCGAGACCTACTCCACCGTGCGTCTGTCCCGCGCCTTCACCCACCCGCCCGTCAGCAGACACCCGGGCCGCTTCCGTGTCTCGTCTCTGTAACTAACGCTGCAATGAACTCGGGCTGCGTGTATCTTCAAATTAGTGTCTCTGTTTTCTTTGGATAAACACTCAGCAGTCAAATTGCTGGGTCATACGGTAGGTAGTTTTATTTATTTATTTTTAAGATTTTATTTTATTTATTTTTTTAGAGAGACGGGAAAGGAGGGAGAAAGGGAGGGAGAGAAACATCAGTGTGTGGTTGCCTCTCACGCGCCCCCTACTGGGGGCCTGGCCTGCAACCCAGGCCTGTGCTCTGAATAGGAACTGAAACTGTGACCCTTTGGTTCACAGGCCGGTGCTCAGTCCACTGAGCCACAGCAGCCAGGGTGGAAGTTCTATCTTTAATTGTTTGAGAACCCTCCGTGCTGTTTTCCACAGTGGCTGTTGGGTTCTGATGTAGGGCTGATTGCACAGGGCCCACCGGCTGGGATGTGTGCGCACACACACCCCCTGGCACCGGCAGAAAACCTTCTAGAATTCCACATTTTTGAGGAAAGTACATCGCTGAGCTCTGCGGCAGCCCCCCGCAGGCTCCGGGGTGCCGAGCTCTGCCGTGCTGCTGTCCACGGGGACAACCCCTCCCTCCCCAGCCCGTTCTCAGACTTGTGTGCGGACGGGGTCAGACCGGACGCCCTCTGAGACACGGCCTGACAAACATGTGTCGCTCTGACCACGGGTCCCTGAGCCGACCTGCGCTCGGAGCACTTCCGGGGGACGTGCCTTGGCTGAGCCAGGCAGCGGCCTGGACTACCGGGTGCCCGGCCGTGGCACGGCACCTGTGGCGTGTGGCTCCCTCCCCTCGCCCGCGGAGCCGCGTCCCTGTGGGAACACTGGCTGTGCACGGAAGGGAAGGGCTCTGTCAGCTCCAATCCCTTGTGAGGTTCCGACCTTAGCTTTTCCTGCACACGAGCAGATGAAGCTGCCATGAATTCATCTAACCCCTGCCCTGGCCAGGACACCGGTACCAGAGCCTGGAATTCATTGCTGGAGGGGGAGTGGGGCATGAGGTGGGAAACTCCACGGGTGAGGATGAGCGGGTGACTGGGATGGGCGGTGGGGGCTTGGGCTGGCGCCAGGACGCTGGTTCTGAGGTCAGTGCCTGAGGTCCCCTGGCCCTTCCGCCTCGGCCAGCTGCCCGGCGGGCTGTGCCTTGGGTGGGTTGGAAGGACTGGTGGCTACGAAGTGCTCAGGCCCCTGCTGCCTGATCTGCAGCTGTCTACTTGGCTGGCAGATTGGTGTCTCCCCAAGAACCCCAGCAGCTGGGCACAGAACGCAGCTGGACCAATGGGGAGCCTCCCAGGCAGCCGGGGGGCTTCCATGCCTGCCAAGGGCTTTGCCAACGGCATCCTCGAGGGACCAGATGATCCTCCCGCTACCTCGCTGTTCGGGAACCACAGCCAGCCTTTGGCGGGGACTTCGGAGATGCTAGGGCAGGGAAGGGGGCCCCTGGGGTCCTTGTCACTTGAACATTCACAGAAATGAATCTTATTTCCCCCTCACAGGCTGATGCAGGTTGTACGGTACTCAGGGAACCTCTTGTGACAACCCGTTCCTGCCCTTTGATGAGCCACGTGAGTCTTTCGGACAGCAGCACAGAGAACTGATTTATTTTCAGGCAAAGTCAATAAATAATCCTTCCGATCCCACCTGACACAAGCCGCACCAGGGGCCGCGGGTGGAGGAGGCCGCGGCGCTGCCCGGGCAGGAGCTCCGGCCGGCTCAGCCCCGGCTCCTCATGCGGAGCTGGATCTCCGTCCGGAGGAAGGCCCTGAGGTTCTCGTCGGCCACGTGCTCCTGCAGGGCAGCCAGGGCCCGCTCCCCGCCGTCCTGGTAGTGCCGCAGCAGCGCATCCGCGTAGTCCACCCACACGCAGTTGGGGCAGCCGCTCATGCAGCAGTTCGTGGGGGGCTGCAGCTCAGGTGGCGAGGGGTACGGGGCTGCTGGGGTGCCCCTGCCGGGCGGGGAGGGCTTGGCACGCCTTGTACCGTCCGTCCCGGTTTGGGAGCCCTCGTCCACATGGTCCTTCCCGAACTCTCTGCGGCCTTCGCAGACTGGGATCCGGGTGCGGTGCCCGTGGGGAGCGCTGCCGCCTCCAGGAAGCCGGTGGCAGCAGTCCCAGCTGCAGAGTCGGCCGGGCCCCTAAGAACGCAGACAAGCCTTGTGGGTCTCCAGGAAGCTGGTAAGGCCTCGCCTGCCCCCGGCGCCAGGGGAATTTCGGCCTCCTGCCAGTGGCTTCCTCACTCCCTGTGTGACCTCAGACAAGGCACTCCACCTCTAGACCCGGTTCCCATCTGTTAGACGGATGTGACAGCTGGCATGAGGACGACAGGGTACGACCTCGAGCCGGGCTGGGTTCAGGGCCTCGCACTGGGTGCGCACTGCATCGGATGGGGGGCAAGGCTGAGGAGGAAGCTGGGAGCCTCCAGCTAAGACGACTCTGCTCCACAGTGGACAGGAACGGGGGCGGGGCGGGGGGGGGCGCGGGTTGGAAGCCACCTCTCCCTCTCCAACCAGTACAGACTGCCCGTCCCTCTGCCCATCTGACTAATCCCTTTGTCAGGCAGGATGAACAGCAGTCCTCGGCCTGGTCCGATAGAACTGCCAGGTGTCCCGAACCCCACAAGGAACGCTGTTAGCACGGGAGGAGGGAGCCCTTGAATTCTATGTATGGTCTCCACTAGCTGGGAAAGAAAACCTTAGAAACTGTGCTTTCATCCCAAGGTCTACAAGGGGGAAGGGAAAGGAAGGGAAGGGGGTCCACAGTGCCCAAAGGAAAAAACCCATATGTAACTTTGATTAATTTCCCATCTCTGGTCACTATCTGGTTTATGAGGGAGTCCCTAATGCTTACAGAAAGGGCCATAAACAATCTCAGGCAAATGCCCCAACTTTAAGTGCCTCCTGTCACGTGTCTGTTTCACAACAAGAAGTGCACATGCAGTCGGAGTGAGATCAGGATTCCGGCTAACAGACCCCCGCACACACCTGCGTTTGTGTGGTCATCCCCCCGGGTGGAAGCGGACACCACCTTCACCCGTCGATCAATACGTAACTTCTTCACTCCCCTCCCGCCAACTACAGAAGTTCTACTCTAGCCGCCCTTACCTTGCCCTGCCCTGAACCTATGCCTTTCACCCCCGCCCCCCTCGGCAAGGCCCATTCTCTTTACCGCTGATAAACCTTGGTCGCACGCTAATACACCTGCTGATCTGGAATTCTTTACTCGTCGGCGAGAAGAACCGAGTTTCTCCCCTAACAGGCATCTCTCCCCGCTTAGTCCCGGGTTCCCTGCCACAGAAGCCCAAGCCGTCCAGGTCATCCCCGAAGGCCTGTGTGCAGCCCTCCCCGTAGCTCCAGCCCCAGCCTAGCTCCGGAGACTCCTTCCCGGCTCCGCGTGTCTCCAGGGCACTGAACCTGCCGGGCTCAGCCCAAACCTTACTTATTTCCCTAACTCCTGCGCGGAGCATCAGCTCCTGTACACTGCGGGTCCCCAAAGGGCCCGCATACAGCGGACGCTCCAGGGATATTTCCGGTGAACGAGCTCAGAACCGGCTGGCGCTCTCCCGGGGCTCTGTCCAGTAGCAAAACCCCTTCTCGCAGACCCGCAGCGGTGCCTGGCGAGGGCAGGACCGACGAGCAGCGAGGCTCGCAGGCCCTTGCGCTGCCCGCCGGGGGCGCGAGCCCTAGCCTATCCCGGACCCCGGAACGAGTCCCCGCGTCCGCCACTGCAAGTACTTACAGAGCGGAGGACAGCTGCTGCCACCGCCCGGCCTCCCGCAGCTACGCGCCCCAGCACCATCACCCGCGGCCCGGCCCACGGCGCACGCGCGTCCCAGCCTCCGGGCCGTGAGTGGCGGCCTCCTTGACCAATCCGGGCTCGGCTGGGAGATGCACCACTCCAATGAGCACGGGGCTGAGCGCAAGAAGCGGAAGTGGCGGTGGTGGGGCGGGACCGTGCACAAGGGAGGAAGTGGCTTCTCCGGGACGGCGGGGTGTGCAGATGGCGCGAGCGGGACGCCGAGTGCCGGTCCCTGCAGGGACAGCGGGGCCTGGGGGCCCGGGGCGGCCGCAAGGGCGGCAGCAGCAGCCGCAGGGGAAGCAGCGCCCGGCGCCGTGGCCCAGGCCGCGCAGGTGGGTCTCACCACCCTGAAGTCTGCCCGTGCCTCTCCCCCTGCCGGGGCGCTCGTCCTGCCCTGTCCGTGCCTTTGGCGTGCAGGAGAGCGAGCGGAGGAGCGACGGAACGTCTCTGGCGTGGCACTTGCCACCATCCAGGGTGCCATCTCTGCCACCCTGGACCAGGTCAGGGAGCGACGGCCCCCGGGGGAACTCGGAGCGTTCTGCGAGTACCCAGTTCAGGGACAGCCTCCCGGCGATGATGCCGCCTTGGCCGGCGTGCCCCTCCGCAGCCAGGGTGGCCTGCGGAGCTTTTCCCAGGCCCAGCTCCGGCTCCTCTGACTCTGCTTCTGCTGGACTTGGGACGCGCTTCACTCCCGTGTTCTCCTCCTTAGCAAAGAGAAGAAGAAAGTGAATTGCAAGCCCAAGAACCAGGATGAACAGGAAATCCCTTTCCGGCTCCGAGAGATTATGAAGAGCCGCCAGGAAATGAAAAATCCTGTCAGTAACAAGAAGAGAAAGAAAGAGGGTAACATGCGGGCTCACGTGGATGGCAATAAAGATTAATTACGCAGACATCGTATGGCGTGTCAGTGGTCCGAGGGTGCGGGAGCGCGGGGAGGACCGACCCAAGCCCCGCGTGTCCCGGGCCACAGCAGCTGCTGGGGGCAGTGTGGTTTCAGATGAGGCTCCGAGGGAGCCGTGAGCCTGGTGCAGGGAGCACTGATTCTGCACGAGCAGTGGAGATCCATCCGAGCTGACGCCGGGTGCAGGTTTATTTACTTGGAGGAAAGGTCACTTGTAAGCACAGGAGAAAGCTGCACATTTTCAACAGGTCTAGTGTCCTGGGGTTTTGCTTACAGAGCCCTGGGGGGCTCCTCTGTGTCCCCTCTCCACCTGGGCAGTGAGTCTCTGTGTGAACACGGGACTCACTCAGCGGTCACCCACTGGTGGACACTGAGCTTGTTTCCTGTTTCAGCTGAGCTGCAGTGACAACTTCAACACGTCCCCAAGGGCTGTGGGGACGCCGTTGCTGTGGGTGTCCCAAGATGGGCATCTCAGAGCCCCTCAGCCACTGTGGTTGGCGGCTCCCTCTTGAGCCCGGCCTTCTGTCCTGTGGCCTTGGGAGGGAATGACTGTGGGACAGCCGTGGGCCACCCCTCTCAGGCCCTATGCCCCATCCCCCTTTGTCCTCAGCCCAGGCGGCCTTCAGAAGGACGCTGGAGAAGGAGGCGCAGGGCATGGACCCGGACATCGCAGTCCCCAAGTTCCAGCAGCGGAAGGGGGAGTCCGATGGGGCCTACGTCCAGCGCATGGAGCAGGAGGCCCAGCACGTGCTCTTCCTCAGCAAGAACCGGGCGGCCCAGCGGCCCGAGGCGCAGGCGGCTCCCAAGGAGAAGTCGGGGCGGAAGAAAGCGTGAGTGGGGGCCGGGGGGCTCGGGGTCCCCCGACTGTCTTCTGCAGTAACAGTGTTTGGTCACCTCCGAGGCTCAGGGGGGCTCTGACCCACGACTCTCTGAGGGCCTGGTCTTGTCACTGCGTTTTTCTGGAAAATCATCAAGGCGTGCAAGCGTCAGAGTGGGTCGCGGCCGGCTGCTGCAGGGCGTGGAGACAGGGTGAGGCTCTGTCCCCCCGGGAGGGCTTGCTGCCCGGGGACATGCCTGCCCCGTGGAAAGCAGGACTGGCGCGCTGCTGGGGGTCCGGGTGGGCCTGACACGCAGGCCTGGGACTCCCCTTCTGGTTGGCAGACCCAACCTTCTCTCCCTGGATGTGGACGGGGTTCTGTTCCCAACGTCACCTTTCCCGTCCAGAGATTGGAGAGCCCTCGGCAGTGACCCATGGGCCGTGGCTCCTCGTTTGTGAAGAGGTGCGGGTCCCCTCTCACAGCCCTCCGCCTGCTGGGTTCAGCGCCCTCTGGTGGACAGCTGTGGGGCGGTGGCAGGATCGGGGACCTGGGTGCACCCGCCCTGGCTCTGCCTGAGGCTGGGTGACCCCCGCCGCCCCCTGAGCCCAGTGAATGACAGTTGGGAATCTGGACGGCGCTGTGCTTTCCTCCCCAGGTTCCAGAAGCGGCGACTGGATAAGGTCCGGCAGAGAAAAGAGGAAAAGGCAGCGGAGAGGCTGGAGCAGGAGCTGCTCCGAGGTAGCTCCCCGAGGGGACTGTCAGCCCTGGGTGGCGGTCGGGGGCCAGTGGCACCTCTGTCCCCTCCTGGTCAGTGGATGGGCAGACGGTGGCTCAGGTGCTGGGACTGGTGGTGGTGTGTGGGCCTCAGGCACGCCCCTTTGCCCCTCCAGACACGGTGAAGTTCGGCGAGGTCGCCCTGCAGCCCCCCGAGCTGACTGCCAGGCCCAGGATGAGCATGAGCAGGGGCCAGGTGAGCAGGGGCGGGGACTTCCCTGTCACCGGTGTGATTCTCACTGCCTTAGCAGCTGTCAACCGGGCTCTTTGTCTCCTGACCACTCCCTGAATCTGCGCCACACCTCGTGTCTCTGGTCCTCAGCCCGGCAAGAAGTCGCTGATCCTGGGGATGCTTCTGAGTCCTGGCGGTGTGCCCCAGCCTCCAGCCTCCTCGATGGCCCGACGGCGGATTGTGGCGGAGGAGAGAGAGCGGGCTGTGCAGGCCTACAGGGCGATGAAGACGCTGCGGCGGGAGCGGCGGGAGGCTCAGTCAGCCCGCCGCCCTCCCAAGAAGCAGCCAGAGACCGGCCTGTGATGGCAGGAGACGCGAGCTGCCGCGCTGGGTCGGGGAGAGTGGGCCGGGGGCCCAGAGATCCAAGCCCTTTCCCTGGACACAGCCCAGGCCCTGGAGCCTGGTGCACCAGCTCCCAAGTTCCGGAAGGGGCTCCAGTGTCCGCTGTCCTTTTTTCCTCCTTGGACACTACTTTCCTGAGTGACCATTGCCAGGCCTGTGTCTCACGCTGGACACCATCTGCCCTGAGCCCGTCAGTGGGGCCAGCGCCTGGATGAGAGAGCCAGTCACACCCAGCGTCATTCCCACGAGCCTGGCATTGCCCCCACCTCTGTCCCGAACACAGGGGTCCAGGCTGAGACAGACACAGGCCCATCCCATTACCCTGCCCCTCACTGCCAACTGTAGAGTGGGCGGAGCCAGCCCGTCACAGGCTGCCTTGGATTCCACGGAGCGGCACAGCTGGGGACACGAGGCAGGGAGCAAAGAGCCCGGGCGAGGGCTGCTCAGTCCGCCGCTGAGTCCCCACGAGCATTTCCGAGGGGAGCTGTCTTTGGAGGAGGGCTGCCCTGGCCGTGTGGTGGTCGCCTGCAGTGGCCGCTAAGCTTGGTGTGTGGACTCGGGATTTTACCATAAATCCCTGTAGCAAACCCCAGGGGCTGGTTTTTAAGTTTTTGGAGGCTCATGGTTAGCGTGAGTGGCCCGACATCTGGCCAGTGGAAGATACTGATCTGACGCTGATCTGAGCCTCAGCTTGACAGCGTTCCCACAGGGGGTGCGCCTTCCGATTCTGTGAGGGCCAGCGTCCCTCCCAGTGGGGGTGCGGCACTGAGCCGGGAACCATGAGCCGGGTTCCAGAGGCGCTCACTGACGCGGGGGTGTCATTGCTTCCAGACCACGTCTGCAGACAGGCCTTGGAAACACAGAAAACAAGACACGAATAACTTCAGATACCCGAGTTTATGTTGTTTTTTGCTATTAAAGTTTAATTGGTTTTTCTTCTGTCTGCATCTTTTACCCTGAAAACGCCTCACAGATACAGTAGCTCCCCCTGCAGCACGCGCGCGCGCGCACACACACACACACAGTAGGTCTGCTGTGAAGAGCGGACACGGTGGGGTGAGGCTGAGGCCTTCGGTGGTTCTTCTTCAGCGAGAGCCGGCGGACTGGCTGTTGGGCTCCGATGGCACCTCGGGAGGTTCCTCCCAGGGTTTCAGTGGCTGTTTTTACGTTGATTTAATTCACTCTTTGAATGAACATGTAGAACATGGTTTACACAATCCAGGAGTTTGCAGTAAAGGGGGGCCTCCGGCCTGCCCTGGGGGCCGGCCCCAGAGCTCACACCGTGCTCCCCACTTCGCTGGGGTTCTTACCCCTCAGCTGAGAACCAATGGGTTACGGCTTAGAGCCCCTTCCAACACTTCATGCTGTAACTGGGCTTTGCTCACATCCTGAAGTCGGGGGTCTGGGAGCTAGGAGGACCCGGCCTCCGGGTGGGGATCTTCCACGCGGACGGCTGCTCAGCGGAGCAGGTGGGAATGACCTCGGGGCGAGTCTGGGGGGCGCCCAGCCGTGGCGCAGGCTGTGCGCAGCGAAGGGCCAGAGGCACCGCGAGGCCCGACGCTGCCGACCACGCTCGGGCAGTGCGTTCCTCGCCCAGCCGAGTAGGTTGGATTGTGGCCCCCAGACCATCCGTCCAAGTTGTAACCGCCAGAACACGCAAATGCGACCTTTTTTGGAAACAGTCTTTGCCGATGTAATTACATCTCAAGGGCACCCTGGATTTGGGGTGGGCCCCAAGTCCAGTGACAGGTGTCCTCGAGAGAAGGCCACGTGAAGACACAGGCAGAGATGCACGTTTGCCCAGCCCCGGGCCAAGGACCCACAAGTGTCTGCCGCTAGGAGCCGGGGGACAGACCAGGGACGGCCCTCCGTCGGGGCCTCCAGGGGCAGGGCCCGGCCCAGCTGACACCCCGGCTGCAGCACCTGGGTTTCTTTTGACCTCTGGCCTCCAGAGCCGTGACCAGAAACTGAGGTGGTTTTACGTCGGTTTGGGGTCATTTGTCACGGGTGCCCCGGGACACGTCCACCCGTCAACAGTCCTCCTGCCGCCTCCCTCAGCCGGAGTGGAAGGACACGGTGAGCGGGACGCTGGCCCGGAGGGCCTGGCGCCAGCCTGCCGGCCCCTGTGCACCACCGGCACCTCCCCCGGCCCTCCGGGCTCCTCTGGCTGCTCAGGAGGGCCAGTGCTCTGGTGGGCGGTCCTGCTCTCCCAGCCCCGCACAGTCTTCATTCCAGCGTCAGCTGTCACGAGTGTTTGTAACCTGGGTGCCCCGGTCTAGCCATCACCGCAGCCCAGCAAAGAAGCCCGCCGTCTTCCTAAGAACAGACCTCCGAGGCCAAGCAGGGCCGTCCTCTGCCTCCTCCGCACGGAGCTGTCCGGCCACTCTCCCCCTGGTGGTCACCTGCCGGTTCTGTGGGTGTCCTGCAGCCAGCGCAGCACCCCTGTCAAGCCGGTGCCAGTCCGGGCACTGACCTCTGCCACAGTGATGTTTTGCTTGGCACAAGCGATGATGTCCGGGAGCCTGATCAACGACTTCATCTCCTCCACGGTCATGTAACAGGGCAGGTCACTGGGGCAAAAGGGGCACCTTGTCAAAGTGGGCCCCACAGGCCCACTCCAACCCCGCTGCCCCCTCCCCAAGGAGCCACCCTCCTGGCTACACTCCACGGAGCTTCTCTGCGGGCACCCTCTGCACCCTCTCGGCTCGAGGACCCGTACGTTTTATTGAAGACCACCAGGACCGCTGCTTCCGCAAGCGGCTCTGCGGAAAGGAGGCCCAGGAGCTGCACGCAGGACGCAGAGAGCTGGGTGGGGTTGGAGGCGTCCACCACGAACTGGGAGGAAGGGAAAAACGTTTAGGGCCACTCTGATGGAGGCACCCCTTGCAAACCTCCTCCCCGGGCATCACAGACCTGGGTCGGGAAGAGCAAAAGGACCGGAAACAAAGGACCCGGGACAGGCAGAGGTGGAAGGAAACGGGGTGTGCGGGGATGACCAGGTGTCAGTTGTTGCTGCCCACACAGAAGGCTCTCCTCACATGCCCTCAGTTCTCCCAGGAAGGACCCCAAAACCTGGCGCACAGGCCTTGCCAGGATGAGACAACCCCAGGAATGTAGGGTTCGAGCGTAAACAGAAACACACCCACGGCCACAAGGGAGAGGGCGGGCACCAGGCAGGGACCCGCAGTCACCAGCACTGCCCTCCGAGAGCCCCCCTCGAGCTCTCGACCAGGCTGGGTCCCCAGAAGGAAGCGGCAGCAGTGACCCTGTTCCCTGGACTCGCAGTCGCCCAGAAACCCAAACTCCACCCTATACACAGTGAGGCTGGGGACTAGGCAATACCGACGGGACAAGCTGCCCTAAAGGAGTTCAAGGAGGATGACTCACCAGGAGAGAACGGCAGTTTCCATAGTAACTGGGCCAGATGGGGCCCATGCACCCCCCCAGCTCCCGGATGGTGATCTTTCTGTGGGCCGTGAGGTCGGTGAGGTCGGTGCCCACCTGTGGGGAAACACACGCGGCGAGACCGCCACGAGCTCTTGCCATTAGGACTCCTGAAGAGCAACGTGCCCTGCCCTTTCCACTGCGGCCTGAACCCCAACAGGCCCTTCCTCAAGGTCTGAGACCCTCAAGCAGAACCCATAACGAAGGGGGGCTTCCAGGAGTTCTGGGCCCTACCCGTCCCGGCTGGCTGTGGCAGAGAATCAACGCCCACCAGTAGGATTCGCCTGTGGGGCGACCAGCGACAGGGACCTAAACAGTGTGTGAAGGGGGGGCTCGGATCCGCTGCCATGCACCCACCTCCACCGCAGCTGCGTCCCAGGGGAACCCGCTCCTTCCCGTGACACCCCACTCGCTTCTCCCGGGCTCTAACGCATCCACCAGCTGGATTCCAGTTCCGGCTTAACAACGCAAACCACTTTGCAAACCGAAAGAGGTACCGCTTCCCCCTAACCAGCCGAAGGGGGACGCCTACCGTGGGCCGCGTCGGGGGAGGATCGCCCAGCTCGCCCTTCCCATCCTGAGAACTCAGCTGTGCGCCGCAGTCAAGGACCCCAAGCCGGGCAGAGGAGGGCGGGCGGCGTCCAGATCCCGCCCCGGCTCTCCCCGGATTCCCACAGGCTCCCTCTATAGCCCCCAAGGCGCCCCTGCCCCCGACCGCCCCACGAGCATCCCGCGTCCCCTCACCCCGTTCACCCCAGACGTCCCCAACAACCGCACCCCGGCCTTCCGCCCCCAGGTGCCCCCCGTCTCTCCAGTCCCCCTCGCCCGGCGGTGAAGGATAGTCTGCAGTCGTTTCACCAACAGCGACTTCCCCACGCCGGTAGCCCCCAAAAGGAGACACATCCCAAAGCCTAGCGCCGCTCGGCACCCGTAGCTCCGCCCCGCGAGACTCAAGGCCCGCCCTCCACCCGCTCTCATTGGATAGGGCTGGCCCCCGAGATATTCATTGGTCTTTGAGACTCACCTGTCAGCAGGCGAGATCCAATCGGCGCACAGCGCGAGGCGAACGGAAAGCCACCTTCTAGCGGCTCCAAGTTGGACCGGGCGTGCGCGTGACCGTGGGGAAGGCGGAAGCGGAAGTCGGGGGCGCGCCGCCTCGCAGAGAAGGAGGCCGCGGCGTCGGGTCCGGCTGGGGTCGCCATGGGGCGCGGCAGCGGCACCTTCGAGCGTCTCCTAGGTAACGCGGCCCCCGCCCCTCGCGACCGACCCGCGGCCCGGGAGCCGAGCGGAATGTCCGCCGCGCAGCGTGGGCCCTGGGTGGGCGCGCCGCGAGCGGGTCTCGGCAGTGCGGGGCGCGGGCGCTGGCCGGGGCCGGTGAGGGTTCACGGATGAGCCGGGCCTGGAGCCCGCAGGTCCCCAGGAACCGACCACGGGCGTCTGCCCTAGCCGACCCAAAGTCCTGAGTCACGACAATGGGTGACTCGATCGAATAGTAAAACCTCTTGAAGACGCACCCTTTCCCCCCGCAAAAAAAACCCGCCTAGGTTGCCTGGGGTTTGGGGCTGTGACATCTCCCTGGGACCTGTCACGCGATTTTGAGGACTGCTTCTCTGAGGACCAGACCAACGCCGTCTGTCCCCACCTGCTTGGGGAAGTGCCGGGTGGTTCAGGAAGGCGTTTCCTCCATCTGTCAAGTGTCTGTGGCCTCCTGGGGGTCGCAGATTTTTAGGAAGGAAAAGGAGTATTTCTGGGCACGTGCCCCTCCCTCCAGGGAAACAGTGGGAGCCGTCTGGGACAGACGCTCTGGCTACTCCAGTTCATCCTCGTTTTTTCTTGAGTGTATGTTGGGAGGAGACAGATGAGACATCATTCTTGCTCTTGGAAGGTGCGGGCTGAGGGACTCAGCCACAAGGGGTGATTCAGCCTTTCTGGGGTGGATCCAGAAGTCACCTCCGGGTCATCCCTGGCAGTGGACCGGCCTCTGAGGTTGTTCGTGGTGTGCAGGGAGGTCTGCACCGGCAGGCCTGGGGCCGCCACACCGCAGAGCCCGTCTGTCTGAGGCAGCTGTGAGGGAGGGCCAGGTGTCAGGAGGTCAGCCCTGTGTGGCCACACAGGACACTTGAGGCGGAGGACAGGGGCCCGTGCTGCATCTCTGAAGCCTTGTCCCAGTGGAAATGTCACCAGCTGGGTCCTGCTTCTGAAAAGCAGGGACTCCGAGGGGCGAGGTGGCAGATAATGTCAAGAAGCAGCCAGCACAGCGCGGAATCCTAGCTGTCCCCAGCAAGCTGTGCCGCTCTGGGCAGTGACCGCGCCTCTGCCTCAGTCACCTGCATTGGGATGGGATGAGCTGGGAAACAGGGCCTCGGCCAGGAAGGCCGTGCGGGGAGCGAGTTCCCAGAGGGTGTGCAGGGGCGCGCCTGCGGGCAACAGGCTTTCTCCATAGTCATAGTCGCTTCCAGTCCGTTCACCTGTTAGGACAGGACTGCGGTCTGGCGGTCCGTCATTCCCGCTGCATCAGGCAGGGCTTCCCCTGCATCCAAATGTTTAAAATGCAAACGAGGCGGTCCCTCCTGCTGCCGCTAAGCTGGGGGCCCCCTAGGGAATCGGCAGGGGGAGCCCCCACAACGGCGCGTTTCTGCTGCAGACAAAGCGACCAGCCAGCTTCTGCTGGAGACCGACTGGGAGTCCATCCTGCAGATCTGCGACCTGATACGCCAGGGGGACACGCAGTGAGTGGGGGGCGCGCAGCGAGTGGGGGACGCTTGCGGCCCGGGAGAGCCGGAAGGCCTGCACGCGGGGCTCTCGAGGGCTGGGGGCCGGCGGAGGGAGCTCCCTGTGCAGCTCGGGGGCCAGACGGTGGCCGGCCGCTTCTCGGTTCCCGAGACCGTTTTCTCTTTTCCCGTCTCTGTTGCTGCCGCCGCCAACGCCCCTTCCTTTCAGGGCCAAGTATGCCGTGAGCTCCATCAAGAAGAAGGTCAACGACAAGAACCCCCACGTGGCCTTGTATGCCCTGGAGGTGACTAGCGCCCCGCACTCCCACCCTCTCAGGGGCCCCCCGCAGCCTTGCCCACTCGCCTGCACGCAGCCAACGGCGTGGGCACCGAGCGTGGGGCGGACGTGCGCGGCCCCGACGGAGCTGGGCCTGCACTGCTCCCCCCGAGGCGGACACTCAGGGCGGGGAGCGTGACCTGGTCTCCGCCCTTGGTGACCACAGATGGAGTTAGGAGGGGCCCGGGCGGTGCTGGAAGCCGCTTGCCTCAGGCTACCGTGGGCCCAGAGGGGCCCCTGCCCTGACCAGCAGCCCACCCGTTCCCCACCCTGGCCTCGCAGGTCATGGAGTCCGTGGTGAAGAACTGTGGCCAGACGGTCCACGACGAGGTGGCCAACAAGCAGACCATGGAGGAGCTGAAGGAGCTGCTGAAGGTGGGCGCGCTGTCGGCCGCGGTGCGTCTGCAAGGCGAGGGGGCTGCCGCCGGCCCGCCGCCAGGCCTCCGCCCTCCTGGGTCTCTGCTGGCACCCGCGGCAGGGGCGCGGTGCCCCAGCGCGCCAACCCCAGCCTGGTGACGTCTGCACGCAGGAGCCCCTCTTCCTCCAGGGTGGGGGATGGCTTCCCGGGCGCTGGGCTGGCAGCCCAGCCTCCAAAGGCAGGGCGCACTCACTGAGTGACGGGGAGGGTGGCAGAAGCAGCCCCGCGTGTGAGCAGAGCCCTGGGGAGCCCCAGGGGCGGCTGGGCGGGCGCCAGCGGCGGGAAGGCTCGGGGTGGCAGGCACGGAAGCCCGACCTGTTCGTGGAGGGAGAGTTGGGGGGCCGCTGGGGATTGGGCTTTAGGCCCTTCTCAGGCTGAAGAGCAGAAGTCCCTCTGAGCCCAGACACTCTCCTGAGTGGCACCTGCCTGTGGCCTCCCAGGCTTGCTCTGCCCGCTGCAGGGATTGTGATGTGGGCAGTGACAGCGGAGGGTGTGTCACGCAAAGCCGGGTGGGGCAGCCGTTCTCAGATGGGAAAGGGCACCCCTGGACGGGAGGCTGCCTGGGTGGCCCGGAGTAGTGAAGCCCCGGGCACCGTCGCGCTGCCTCCGGTGGGTCAGGCCGCGGTGTCCTGGTCCTGTCGCCTGTGGGCACACGGGGCCAAGAGCCCGCCTGGGACCTGAGCTCACAGCCAGCCGCTCCAAGGCCTGCTGTGACCTTGGCCAGCCCTGCTCTGGCCTGCCGGGAAGAGCAGAAGGAGTTAGAGGCCGCCTTCCTCCTGCATGGGCAGGCGGCCCGTCCCGCCCCACACGGTCCACGGCAGTCAGTCCCCCTCGGAGACAGGAGGGGCCCACTGCCTGGGCACAGGCTGCAGGGAGGACCCGGAAGCCCTGTGCTGAGCAGTGGCTGGCGTCTCCGTTAAGCAGCTCCCCTGTCCCGCCATGCTGCTGCGTGGCGAGCGCGGACGGCACCCTGAGGGCTCTCCGAGGGTGGCTGGCTGTGCTCCGAGCTGGTGGAAATGGCGGCTCTGTACATAGGGACGCCCCCAGAGTGGCTGTGACCAGACCCAGGGGGCCGGTGTTAGGCAGGGCCAGAGTGGGTACAGACTGAGGGGCTCCCAGCTGGTCAGGGGGTGGGCGGGGAGAGATGCGGGTTGTGCCGGGATCGGGCTTGGAGAGCTTTTGCTTCGGGGGCCCTGGCTTCTCCTGGGGGTTACAGGGAGGCCCTGGGGGGCAGACAGCTGCGGGGGGCTTGTGCTCAGGGCTGGGCCAGGGGAGATTGGTAGAGGCCCCTGCGCCCCGCCCAGGGGCCACACCTCACCTCCGCCCGAGTCAGGCTGAGAAGCCCTGTGGCGCCTGCTGCCCCCCAAGGCCACTCACCCCCCGCCCCGCCCCGCCCCACAGAGGCAGGTGGAGGCCAGCGTGCGGAACAAGGTCCTGCACCTGATCCAGGCCTGGGCCCACGCCTTCCGGAATGAGCCCAAGTACAAGGTGGTCCAGGACACCTACCAGATCATGAAGGTGGAGGGTGAGTCGGGCCTGGGGCACCGCCTGTGGCAGGCAGGACCGAGGGGGACTGTGTCCGCGCTGGGCCCGGCCCCTTGCTGAGTGACAACGGGGCTCGTGGAGGGGCACCCCAGGGCGGCACCTGGGGTCGGCCCCTGAGCGCAGTGTGAGCGGGCCGAGCCTGCTGGCTGCGGGTGGGCTGGCCTCAGGCCCTGCACGGTGGACGCTGGGCCCGGCCGCGGGCTCACGTTTGCTGTCCTGGGAAAGAGCGTCTGAAGCGTGGAGGGCTCCCCAGGGGTCTGTGCCTCCACAAGAGCTCGGGGACCCCGACTTTGAGGGCACTTGGCCAGGAGCTGGACAGGACACCAAGGGGACACCCGTGCGGCCTTGGCGTGGTGGGAGCGGGGCCTGGGTCCACTGCGGCCCCGGGCCAGCGGCCCGTGGGGAGCCACCGGGGTGAGGGCTGGCCTGCCTGCTGTGCCTCCTGGAGGTCTGGGGGTGGGGGCGGGGGCCGAGACCTGCAGGTCAGGGCAGACTGGCGAGGTCCGGTGCGGCCGTGGGGGCCTCGCACCCCAGGGCGGCCTGGAAGCCACTGCAGCCTCCTCTTCCCAGGGCACGTCTTCCCGGAGTTCAAGGAGAGCGACGCCATGTTTGCTGCGGAGAGAGTGAGTCTGGGTGCTGGGGTGGCGGGGGGGCTGCTCTGGGGAAGCTGGAAGAAGCTGGGGCCGAGGGTGAGCTGCCGGTCACCTCGCAAAGGGGACGTCCAGTGTGGCTGAGCAGAGCGAGTGCGGGAGACAGGAGCACAGTCCAGGGGGTCCTTTGCCTTGTGGGCTCAGGGGCAGGTCGGTGGTCCTTCAACCCTGTGAGGCCTCGGCGTCTTGCTCCGGAGCCCGAGGAAGGAGAGAGCCGGGGAGGGGCTCCTTCCTTGTGTCTGCAGTGCCTGGGCCTGGCCCTTGTGGGGGCTGGGGAGCGGGGTGGAGGCGACACTGTGGGGTCCTGACTGTGCCGTCCCCCAGGCCCCCGACTGGGTGGACGCCGAGGAGTGCCACCGGTGCAGGGTGCAGTTCGGGGTGGTGACCCGCAAGGTGAGTGTGCCCGGTGGTAGCGGGGTCCTGCCACTCGCCATCACAGCCACACGTGGTCCCTTCCCTCTCGGCTGCGGTCTGGGGACAGGGAGGGAATCCAGCCCCAGCCTCGTGCTGGCTGTCGCCACCAAGGGTTTGGTGTCTGTGGTCGGTGCTGTCGGGGACAGCTCACGCTCCCCAGGCCGGGAGCACCCAGGTGGGGGCTGGGGCTCCGGTCCCACTGCCTCTGCCCCTCCGGCTCAGACCCTCAAGCCCACGGCCCCACCCGGCACGGCCCACACCCCTTCTCCACGAGCCTTTCCTTCCGGGGTGAGGCCGTCCCGGGCGCGGTGGCTGCGGCGACGTCCCGGCCTGCGCCCGCTCCCCAGGGCCTGCGAGGCCGGCCTGACCGCTCTTGAGGGGTGCGCTGGGTGGGCTGGAGCGAGGGTCACTGGCCCGTCACGCAGCCGCCGCCCCCACCCTGCCACAGCACCACTGCCGGGCCTGCGGCCAGATATTCTGCGGCAAGTGCTCCTCCCGGTCCTCCACCATCCCCAAGTTCGGCATCGAGAAGGAGGTGCGCGTGTGCGAGCCTTGCTACGAGCAGCTCAGCAAGTGAGTCCCGCCGCCAGCCCGTCTGTCCCGAGGACGCGTCTCTGAGGGACCCTTAGTCAGTGGGGCCCTCGGTCAGGGTCAGGGTCAGGGTCAGGGTCTGCGCTGCTGGCAGGACCCTCTGTGGGGGGGGAGAGGCTGTGTCCTCAGTGCAGCGGGTGCAGAGGCTTGCGCTGCGTCCGTCTGTCCTGGTGTCCGTGGGGGCCCGACCCCTTTGTGCAGTGGCCGTGGCCACGGCACCGGGACGTTCCCTTTCCGTGGATGGCCGTGGCCCAGCCAGGTGAGGTGGTGAGCCTCACTCCCAGGAGACAGGGCGGTGGCTCGGGCCAGGAGACGCCCCGGCTGGCGGAGGGCTCTGTTTCCCTCCCGAGTGTGGCCTGGGGAGCCCACGGTGGTGCTGGAGGGAGGCCCCAGGCTGCACCCTGTGCTCCTCCTCCGGGTCCTGTCTCCCCAGGAAAGCGGAAGGCAAGGCCCCCCCCGCCACGGAGCTGCCCGCGGAGTACCTGACCAGCCCGCTGTCGCAGCAGTCCCAGGTACAGCCCGGCCGCGGGTCCCCCTGGGCGCCCCCCCCGGGCCCTGCTCACCAGCCCACCTGCCCGCAGCTGCCCCCCAAGCGGGACGAGACGGCCCTGCAGGAGGAGGAGGAGCTGCAGCTGGCGCTGGCCCTGTCGCAGTCGGAGGCGGAGGAGAAGGAGAGGATGGTGAGTGGGGCGCGCCCAGGTGTTTGGGGCGGGCAGGGGCGGCTCCGCCCGCGGTGTCCCGAGCTCCCCGTGAGACGCGCTCCCCGGTCCCCCTGCAGAGACAGAAGTCCACCTACACCGCGTACCCCAAGGCGGAGCCCACGCCCGTGGCCTCGTCGGCGCCCCCCGCCAGCAGCCTGTACTCCTCGCCCGTGGTGAGCCCCCGTGGCCAAGCAGCAGTGGCCGGGCCTGCCTCCTGCGGGAGGCGTGGGAGGGCCGCCCCAGGAAGGGCCTCGCCGTGTGGCCTGGCCTCGCCACCCCTACTGGCTCTCGGCTCCCCCAGCCGGGGACCCTTGTGGGGCGGGGATATTGGAAAGACTGGGGACCCCACTAGTGAGAGCCCTGTCTCCTTCACAGCCCTGGAGCCCTGGGGCCAGGGCAGCTGCCCCTTTCTACCCTCGGCCGCAGCCACGGCCAAGGGCGGAGATCAGCCCCACCCCTACCTGTTGGGGACCCTCTGCACAGTGGATGGGAGGGTGGGCTGGTGCCCCCTTGCACCTTGTCAACGGTTGTGGAGTCCCGAGGGCCCCCCTCACACCAGCCCCGGCCAGACTCCAGGGTCCCCTGTGGCGGCTGGGAGGAGCTGGGGGTGTGGCCCGTGACCCCTCAGACCCCCTGTGTCTCCCCAGAACTCGTCGGCACCGCTGGCCGAGGACATGGACCCCGAGGTGAGTTCCTTGCACGCGGCGCCCCTCCCGGCCGCCCCCCGGCCGTGGGATGACCTCTGGTCGCCCCCGCAGCTCGCCCGGTACCTCAACCGGAGCTACTGGGAGAAGAAGCAGGAGGAGGCGCGGAAGAGCCCCACGCCCTCCGCTCCCGCGCCCCTGGCGGAGCCGGCCCCCCCGCCGGGGGAGGGGCACGCTGCCCCCGCCACCCCCGCAGAGGTGAGGGGCTGCTCCCCGTGCCTCTGGCCCGTGACGCGTGCCCTGGGGGTGGGGGCACGGGGATGGGCCGGCCGGCTCACTTTCTAGTCTCTTCCAGGCCCCCCTCCCGGAGACAGACTCTCAGACTGTACCTCCCTCCGGCGGCCCCTACAGTGAGGTGAGCCCCGTCTGGGGGTGGGAAGCAGCCCGCGGAGTGGGGCGCCAGGCCCCAGGCCGGGCCTGTTGCCTGCAGCGGCCGCCCGGAGCGGGGCCCAGCCTCCCCCTACTCTGCCCCGGACAGACCACGCCCCGGGCCACCCGCTCAGTCTGTCCTGAGGCTCCCGGGTTTTGTTGGCCATTGGAGTAAGAAGCCAGGGCCTCCCTGGCCAGGGTGGCTCCGGGGGCTGGACCTCAAACTGGAAGGTCACCAGTTCAGTTCCTGGTCAAGGCCTGGGTCGCGGGCCTGGTCCCTGGTTGGTGGCACGCGAGAGACAACCAATCCGTGTTTCACCCGTTCGTGTTTCTCTCCCTCTTCCTCCCGTCTTCCCTCTCTCTAAAAACAAAGAAAGAAAATCTTAAAGCAGCAGGCAGGGCCTTTGCAGGGAGGCAGGCCCCGTGTCGCCGGCGGCGGGGGCAGGCCCGCAGCCTGCCCGGGCCCGGGTTTCTGGCCGGGACAACCCCCGTGGGACCGGAGCGCCAGGTCAGGGCAGGTGCAGCGGGCCCCCCGCCAGGGAGGCCGGCCCTGACGCGGGCGCCCGCGGCGCGTCCCCAGCAGCAGTTCCAGAACGGGGAGTCGGAGGAGAGCCACGCGCAGTTCCTGAAGGCCCTGCAGAACGCCGTCAGCACCTTCGTCAACCGCATGAAGAGCAACCACGTGCGCGGCCGCAGCATCACCAACGACTCGGCCGTGCTGTCGCTCTTCCAGTCCGTCAACGGCCTGCACCCCCAGCTGCTGGAGCTGCTCAACCAGCTGGACGAGCGCAGGCGTACGTCCTCCCGCCGGCCTGGCCGGCCGGGTCCCGCTGCTCCCGCTGGTGCTGTGGGTGGCCTCGGCCCGGCGTCACCAGCCAGCGCTGTGTGAGGGGCCCCGCGCTGGCTGGAGGCGGTGGGCGGTCCTGGGGACGGGGCTGCAGCTTCTCGGGTTCCGGGGCAGGTGGTCCCAGCGGTGGGAAGTGACCCACCAGGCGCTGGACGGCCAGCCGAGGGCAGAGGCCCGAGCCCCAATGCCAGCCGCGCCCCGCCAACAAGCCGGGCGGAGGCAGGCGCCCCACACGTCCGTGCGATGCCAAGGGCCCCGCTCCGCCCCGCAGTGTACTACGAGGGGCTGCAGGACAAGCTGGCGCAGATCCGCGACGCCCGGGGGGCGCTGAACGCCTTGCGGGAGGAGCACCGGGAGAAACTGCGCCGGGCGGCTGAGGAGGCAGAGCGCCAGCGCCAGATCCAGCTGGCCCAGAAGCTGGAGATCATGCGGCAGAAGAAGCAGGTGCGGCGGTGGGCAGGCGGGCAGGTGGGCTGCAGGGCGGGCCGGGGCTGACTGCCGCCCTGTGGCCTGCAGGAGTACCTGGAGGTGCAGAGGCAGCTGGCCATCCAGCGCCTGCAGGAGCAGGAGAAGGAGCGGCAGCTGCGCCTGGAGCAGCAGAAGCAGACCATCCAGATGCGGGCCCAGATGCCCGCCTTCTCCCTGCCCTATGCCCAGGCACGCGTCCCGCCCGCCCCATTCCCGCCGGCTCGGCCCGTGGCCGCCGGGAGCCACGCTGACAGCCCTCCCTTCGTCCCCAGCTCCAGGCCATGCCCACTGCGGGAGGCGTGCTATACCAGCCCTCTGGCCCCACGAGTTTCCCGGGGACCTTCAGCCCCTCGGGCTCGGTGGAGGGCTCCCCCATGCACACCGTGTACATGAGCCAGCCCGCCCCCGCCGGAGGCAGCCCCTACCCCAGCGTGCCCGGGGCCGGAGCAGGTAAGGGGCAGCTGGGCGGACCAGCTAGGATGAGCCTGAGACCGTGCCCTTTTTCACGTTTATTGTGGCAGAACAGGTTTACAGATCGGGCTCCCCAAGTGTGAACACGGCACCCCCGAGTCCCCCTGCCTGCACTGACACCCTCCAGGCCAGGGCTCAGGCCCCCTCCCCGCCCCGTGGTGACCGGCTCTCTGGCCCCAGAGTTCACAGGAAGCAGTCGCGGCCGTGGCAGCCCAGGCCGCCGTGAGAGTTGACATCTGTCCGTTGTCCCGAGTCCGGGTGCAGGTTCCAGAGTCACTGGCTGCACTGTCCCCATCCCTGCAGTGTGCTCTGCTCAGTGGGACACAGCTGGGTTTATGCCTTCTTACTCCTCAGCTCTAGGGCTCCTCTCCCACCTCGTCGGCCTCGCGCGCTTCCCTGTGCTGAGAATGTGAGGCCGGCGCTCGGTCCAGCCCTCACAGCACGGGACGCGCTCCCCGGCCCCAAGGTCTCAGGCCCGCTCTTCCTCCCCAGACCCCAGCATGGTGAGCGCCTACATGTACCCGGCAGGAGCCGCTGGCGCACAGGCCGCACCCCAGGGCCCAGCCGGGCCCAGCGCCAGCCCCGCCTACTCCTCCTACCAGCCCACCCCCACCCAGGGCTATCAGGTAGGTGGTTGAGGCTGCACCCCCTGCCCCCTCCCACCACCACCGAGGCCCCTGTGAGGTACCCGGCCGTCACACTCCTTCCCTCTGCAGAACGTGGCCTCCCAGGCCCCACAGAGCCTCCCGGCCATCTCCCAGGCCCCGCAGTCTGGCAGCATGGGTTACATGGCGAGCCCGGCCGTGTCCATGGGCTACCAGCCCTACGGCATGCAGGTGAGGCCACGTGCACGTCCACAGGGTGGCCCCTGGGCAAGAGGCTGGGGGAGCACTGGGCGGGCCAGGCCCTTCTGGTCCCCACCGCCTCCCACTCCACTGGGCTCCCCTGGCTGGGGTTCCCCACCTGCCGGGTTACAGGGTCCCTTTCTCACAGTCGGGGTTCCTGTCATTCTCTGCAGAACCTCATGACCACCCTCCCCAGCCAGGACGCACCTCTGCAGCCCCCTCAGCAGCCCTACATCTCGGGGCAGCAGCCCCTGTACCAGCAGGTGAGCCTCTCCTGCGCTCCCCCTGGGGACCTGGGCCCTTGGCAGGGGGCTGTCCTGGGAGGACTGGGCAGTGCCTGGACACACACAATGACCTGAGTTGGCCGAAACCCTCAACTTTGTGGATGTGGCCGGAAACTCCAGGTTGTGGCCCCAGCTGGGGCATGAAGCCTGCAGGAGCCCGTGACAGATGGGGGCTCCCCCCAGTGTCCTGGGTGGGGCTCACAGGACAGACCTCCAGGAGCAAGGCGGAGGAGGGCAGCTCTGGAGAAGCCACTTGAGGGTGGGGGCTGGGGCCTGGGGGAGGAGGACCAATGGCCCCTGCCCTCCAGATGGCGCCCTCTGGTGGCCCTCCCCAGCAGCCGCAGCCCGTGGCCCAGCAGCCGCCCGTGCAGGGGCCGCAGGTGCAGGGCAGTGAAGCCCAGCTCATCTCGTTCGACTGACCCCCGGGGGGCCAGCTTGCCACCCAGAGTAACACTACGCTCCGAGACCACCGCCTCTCTGACTAGCACGTCTCCCCCTTCCGCTCTCCTGCCTCTTCCTGCCCTCCCCCTCCCCAGGCTGGTCCCTCTCTGACTTCTCTCCCCGTGGCTGGGCCGCAGGCACAGGGCAGACTTGAGCCTCTTCTCTGACGGAAGCCCCGGCCTGCTGAGTGGGCTCCCTCTGCCCTGGGGGCCTCCCCAGAGCCCTCTAGTGCGACCCTGGCCCCCAGGGGAGGTGTGGGGGCTTGTCTCCAGCTTCTCTGCTTCTGTGCTGTCCTGTCATCTCATCCAGTGCTCCCAGTAGACGGAATGAACAGCGATAATAAAGTCTCTTTAACCAGGACCCAGTGTCTGCTTAGAGGGAAGGCGACGGGCAACTGTCCTGGCTCTGGACGGGGGTGTGGGGTATCCCTGCAGGCTGGCCTGTCCTGTCCCCTGCCCAGGCCAGCTCCATGGTCAGGCCTGTCTCCTCCGAGGCTGTCCTCTGAGACAGCACCGCGGGGCAGGTCCTGGGACTGGCCTGCAGGGCCCGGGCCCTCGTCTGACTGCGGTGCAAGTTGTAGCCTGGAAGGAAATGTTACCGCAAATGTCAGACGCTCGGCCGTGCGCATCCAGAGTTCCCAATGCCACCTTAAACACGCAAGCCTCGCAGGGACAACACGAGCTCTTCCATGAAGGCATGGACTAGTTTAATAGGCACAGAGGCCCCCTGGGCTCAGGTCAAAGGCAGGGCCCGAATAACGGCGGGTGCAGGGAAGCAAAGCCCCGCCTTCCCGTCCGCTCCAGCGGCCCGGCTCCTAAAATATCGCCTGTGGCGGGGGGCTGGCTGGGACAGACTTGCCTGTCTTGCTCTTCCGCTTGCTGCGTATGAAGAGCGGAGGCTCAGGACCCTTGGGGCGACGCTGCGGCGGGCTGAGCAGGACACTCCTCGGCCGGGAGTTTGGAAACTGGACCAAGAGGCGGGCAAAGCGCAGAGGGTGCGGGTGTGTAGAGACAGAGCCGGGACTTACAAACTCTCCATCCCGGGACCTGGAAGCCCTCCCGCCCAGGTGCCCATCAGTCGGCCCTTTCCGGCCTCCATCACAACCCTCGGCGAACACTACGCAGAAGCCCGAGTCCAGTTTCCCAGGACGCGCTTGGTGCCAAGGAAGGAGGCGGCCTCACTCCCGGAGCGGCCTGGACCGAAAGACAAAATGTGGTCCCTCCCGTGCTCTTGCGGGAGAGGCTGCCGTTGTGGCGGCGGAGAGGGCGCCAGGCCGAGGGCACCGGGGACGGGGCGCGCTGGGTGACCACGGTCAGCAGACGCGAGGCTGCGGCAAGGGTCCCTGCACTGGTCTATACAGGCCAGGTCCGCCCCCAACTCGGACGGAGCCTGGCGCCAAGCTTCGACCTTCACTGGCCGCCGTTAGCCCCACAGAGAGAGAGCCCGAGTCGGTCACCGAGTGGCTGCAAGAACCCACCGCCGACGCTTGCATGGCCATGCGCCTGCGCGGCCCGCCGCCTTGTGGGTAATCTCGGCGAACGAGAGGAAACCAGCGCGAAGCGCGGCTAGAGCGTCCTCCCCAGCGCCTGTTCTCGGCGGCTCTGGCGGCTAGAGCGTCCCTCCCCGCGGGAGCCGCGTGTGACCTTCCCGCCCGCGGAGCGATGCTACCGGCTGCCGCTCTCCCCCTGTGGGGGCCGTGTCTCGGGCTTCGGGGCGCCGCGCTCCGCTTCGTCAGGTACCGCGGGCTGCCAAGGGCCGGGCGGGCAGAGCGGGTGCCCCCGGCCGGCCACCGATGGTTCGGGTCGGGGCGGCGGACGAGAGGCCACAGAAACTCGGCGGATCCCAGCAGGGATAGGGGGCGTGGGGACCACCGCCTGCGAAGCCCGTAACCGCGCGGCCGCGGAGAGTGCCGCGGCGGCCTCAGATGACCTTGGACGGGTTCCGGCCTTGCTCCGGGCCTCGGTTTCCCCAGGAGCTCAGTGACGCGGTGGGTCCCCCTTCAGTGCAGCCGGCGTCCCGCCCTCGAGGGACCCAGGTTCTGGAAGGCCTTGAGCAGCGAAGGCATGTGTGATATTGCATTACCCCCGTGAGCGGCCGCGGTTCATTCAAACCAGGAAGTTAACGTCGTGGGCAGAGTTTGCAATAATAACGTGGGTTTCTAAGGATTTTGAAGAGCGTAAAGTAGACCCTCGAGTCTGAGAACCCTGGGTTGGGACCAAGGGGCTAGACCTGAGCTCACCGGCATCTGCCTGCCTGGACCGTGGCGCCCACACGTGCGGGGCTGACGGCTTTGTTTTGGGGTTTAGGCAACAGGTGCCACGCGTCTGCACCGTGCGGCTGATGAGATGCAGCAGCCAGCGAAGGGGGGAGGCCCTCGCCGGTGCACCCCTAGATAACGCCCCCAAGGAGTACCCCCCCAAAATCCAGCAGCTGGTTCAGGACATTGCCAGCCTCACGCTCCTGGAGATCTCGGACCTCAACGAGCTCCTGAAGGTATCGGGCCAGACCTGGGCAGTGAAATCTGGGGCCTGGGCCTTGTTCCTGGGGCACTCGGGGCATTTGGTCAGTTGTGGGAAGTGCTCCCCGAGTGCAGGGACGTGCCAGCCTAGTCCCTGAGTGTGTTTGGGTGTGACAGCCGGCTTCTGAGACTGCTCTCCTCTGTCCCTGCAGAAAACCTTGAAGATCCAGGATGTGGGGCTCATGCCGATGGGCGGCATGATGCCCGGTTCTGCCCCTGCCGCCGAGGCCCCCGAGGTGAGCCCAGGACGTGTGTCCCTGGCGCCCGGTCCCCAAGCTCCCTCATGTCACATGGCCAGGTTCCCCCCGCCGCTGTCCCTCGTCTCGGCCCTGCGCCGGTCAGTACACCCTGCCGATCTGCGTGCGCCTCTGCCTGCGGCCCCCGTCAGCGCCGGACCTCCTCCCTGCCAAGGATGTGCGGGCCCCTGCCCACCGGAGACCGTGTTTCTAGTGGAGGGAGACGGACCGTGAGCCCGATGAAAGGAAAGAGGCAGAAAGGAATTACGTCGAGTCCTGAGACGTCCTGAGTGCTGTGGGAAAGGCGGAGGGGAGGGCTAGGAGCTCAAGGAAGGCACTAATGAGCGAGTGACACTCGCCCGAGCGACTGTCTGTCGACTTTTAGAGGGAAAGGGACAGAGTGAGACAAACGTCAGTTGGTTGCCTCCCGTACGTGTCCCATCCGGGGCCCAAGCCCTCAGCGTGGGTGTTAGGCGTGTGCCCTGACCTGGGATCGGACCCTCAGACTTCGGGTGCGCGGGACAGCGCTCCGACCGAGCCAGCTGCCCGGCCAGGCCAGCAGGCGGCTCTTGAGCAGAGCGGCCGAGCGCGAGAACGAGGCATTCCCTGCACAGGGGTGGCGGGTCCAGGGCCTCGAGGGTGGGGAGGCAGAGGGCGGCCCCCTCCTCCGGGTGAGGGTTCGCGTGTCTGTGAGGAAACCAGCAGACTGGGAGCCACCCACTCAGTTTTCTTCAATATTTGTTATTTTAAAAACCTCCAATTATCACAAGCAGGAAAAATAACACCTTCACTCCTGTACCCCTAGCCCGGTCCTCGTCATCATTAACATCTGGTCCCACTTGTGTCTCCTGCCCTGGGAGCCGAGGCACACCTCTGACAGCGCACGGGCCGGGGGGCCATTTGCACGAGGGGATTGGCAGTGACCTCCCGTCCCAGCCTATTCGGCTTCAGTTCCTCTGTCGCCCCCTGCTGTCTATTGCTGGCCGCGTGGGGAAGGGGGCAGAGGCTGGCTGTCCCTTTGTCTAGTCCTGAGGCACAGCCTCGGGCTTGGCCGAGGACCGAGTGGCGCTGCATTTCTGCAACATTGCACGACCACACAGCACCTTCGCTGTCGTGCTGCCTTGTCTTTTGAGTGGCAGTTTTTCAGGGAGGAGTGCCGGGAAGGGAGGCGGGGCCGAGCAGGCGGCCTCTGCCTGGCCCGGGAGTGACTGGGGGTGGCGAGGCCCAGCCTGGCTCCTGTGGGAATCCCAGGCTCTGCGGGGGCCTTGCCTCTGGGTCACGGGGGGACGGGTGGCTCAGGAGCAAGTGCACCTGTGGCACAGCCTCCCTTCTCACCTGGCGGCCCTCTCTCACCCTCCCCCAGGCAGTAGAGGAATACGTCCCCAAACAGAAAGAACAGACACATTTCACCGTCCGCCTGACAGAGGCGAAGCCCGTGGACAAGGTGAAGCTGATCAAGGAGATCAAGAACTACGTCCAGGGCATAAACCTCGTGCAGGTGAGTCCCGGGGTGCCCTCCCAGGCCGGGCCTGGTCCCGGGGCCCGGGCCCGGCGTCTGACTGTGCTCTCCGGCAGGCCAAGAAGCTGGTGGAGTCGCTGCCGCAGGAAATCAAGGCGAACGTCGCCAAGGCCGAGGCGGAGAAGATCAAGGCGGCCCTGGAGGCGGTGGGCGGCACCGTGGTCCTGGAGTAGGCCGGCGCTGAGGACTTGTGGACTGGGGGCCCTGGGCCCCGGGCGAGGCCCCGCCCGCTCCGCCGAGCACCCAGGCTCAGCTGACGGCACGTCGGAGCGGAACCCCACACCGTCGCCTCGGGGCAGCCCGGTTCTGGGACAGGCATGGACCCACTGAGGCCCGAGGGGGCGGCTGCTGCCTGTGAGCACCCCGGGGAGGACTCTGGAACGTGCCCCCAGTTCCCGTGCGCCCCCTGGTGGCTGCTGAGAAAATACACAGTTCAGGCCACGCATGCTGTGTCTGGGTGGTGGGATAGGCGAGGGTCAGCCCGCGATCGTTTGGAGGTTCCGGCAGCGCCCGTCCTGCCCGGCGGGTGGCAGCCACTGCGTGGCCGACGCCAGATCTTCACTCGGGAGCCGGCTGGACCCTGCCCAAGCTGGTGGGGTGAGCCGCATGCCCCGGGCAGCCCTGTGAGAGACGCCCTGCGTGCTCGGCTGCCCTGAGGGAGGACGGCGCGGGGCCTGGGCCTAGGAGCCAGGGAGGCGAGGGGTGGCCCGGTGTCCATGCGTGGCTTTTATTGGTGGCCACGGCCACCGCGTGACAGCAGCCCTGGGGCCTTGCTCTGGGGACCCTGGGCCTCCTCTGGGTGCACTGGGTTCCCGCCCCCATCCCTGAGCAAGAGGACCCTGCGGCTTGGGGCAGAGAGCAGGAGGGAGGGAGGCTGCACTGTGGGTTGAGTGGCCATGAGCCCAGGGGCCTCTGTCCGCACCGTCCGGAATCCCCACGTCCTGCCCTCCACACCCCGAGGCCCTGTTGGAGGAGTGACCTGCAGGATCAGCGCTGTGAGGCCTGCAGGGGCGCTGTGCCCTGGGTGGGAGGCTTGCCAGCCTCCCGCGTCCCGTCTGCAGCCAGGGCCTCCCTCCCTGTGTGCTCCCTGCCGGGCCTTGTGGGTCGGGTCCAAGGAGGCGGAGGCGGGCTGCTCCCTGACCCAGAGAGGCCGCCTGACCAGGTTAATGATTCTCCGCCGCGGATCTCTGGGCACAGCAGCTGGGCCACCTGAGGCTGGGAGTGCATGGGGCTCAGAGAGGGCCCTGGCCTGCGGGCCACAGGCCCTTGTCCAGCGTTCCCAGGGGGACAGCTAGGGCAGAGGGGTCCTCTGCTTCATCCTGGGCTTCCTGGGGTGGCCCTGCACCTCGGGGCCACGTAGCAAACAGCGTTCCACCCCCACTGCCCCAGGCTAGGACAGCCTCGGTGTCTGCTTGGCACCCTGCACACGACCCCACTGTCAGATTCCTGAAGGCGCTGAGCAGACCCTGGACCTCCAGATGGGGGTCCTGGCCCACCACTCCCAGCTCCCCGTGACGTGCTGCAACCGCGGCCGGCCCGCAAAGACGTGTTTGGGGCCCTGCCCCGGGGGTTGCCATGGTCCCAGGAACCCGCGGGGCCATGGTCCCAAAGCTCCGCACTGGGAGGTGGGCCTGCTGTGCTTCCTGAGCCCCCCTGTTGGCGCCCCCATGGCTCCGCAGGGTCCCTGGGATGCCAGCAGGAGTGGGCTTGTCCAGCTTGGTGCAAGGGCCCCGGGACAGGGCTGAGAGCGGGCTGGCACTGACTCACGTGTCTCCTGCCCCAGCAGCTCCCCTCTCCGGGACCGTTACTCCGGCACCTCCCAGGTTCAGGGGACCGGGAGTGGTTTCCCGATGCCCCTCCCCCTTCCCCACTGGGGTGGGCGCTGCAGTGGCCACACTTGGCCTAGGTTCTGCCCTGGGGAGGGTCTGGCTCTGCCCGCCATGAGACAGGAGGCTGTCCCCACAGAGAACCCTTGGGTCCCCATGGTCCTTCTGGAAAGTGGCCCTGGGGACATGGCCTTCACTTTGGCCCAGGAGCCCACCTGCACTTCCTGTTGTTTGCTGGGGGTGGGATGAGAGTGGGAACCTGCTATACAAGGTCTGTCCAGAAGGTGTCCAGACACGCAATGTGAAAGATAGACATTTATTGAAGAGACAAGACACAAGAAACACCATACACAGGGGGCTGACACGGGACCTCAGCCCCCTTCAAACTGGGACCTCACACAGTTCTCCCAGTCGCCATCAGCTGCCCCATCTGATGTATGTTCCTGAATCTCATCGATAGTCTGAAATCTCTTCCCTTTCAAAGGTGATTTTAGTTTTGGGGAAAGCTAGGAGTTGCAGGGCACCAAATCTGGGTTGTAGGGCAGCTGAGTCACCTGGGAGATTTGCTGTTTCGCAAAAAACCCTGCACCAGACGTGATGCGTGAGCGGGCACGTTGTCCTGGTGCAGCTGCCAATCACCAGGTGCCCACAGCTGCGGCCCTCTGAATCGCCCACGTAGTTTCTATGGAGCAGTGTTCAAGCTTAACACAAAATTTGATGTAGATTCATTTCTCTACTTGCTCAGTCATTTTGAATGTGACGGCCACACAGTAGCCAGTGCACAGCGGCATGTACTGTCCCCACCTACCAGTACAGTGACGTCATCATTGTTCACACATGCGCATTCCAGCCCCGTCACCTTGCCTGCCAGGTCACATCGATGCCACACCCAGACCGTTCTGATATTAACAACAGCTGGACTTTTTCCGCCCAGACCCTGTGCACACAGGTGGGCACCTCCCCCTGGGGCCAGACCCTGCTTGCTGACAGCCAGCCCCGGGAGTCCGAGCCAGGGTGCCGAGGCCCAGACCTCTGCCTCCCAGGCCTCCAGCCTGGGGCTGCAGGTCAGAGGGAGGCCTGAGCCTGGACTTGGCTGGGAGAGCTCCGGCTGGAGGTGGTGTGCAGGGGACAGGGACCGTTGGTCTCTCTGAATTGCCTTTTGCACTTAGTTTTGACTGATTCCAAGGAGGGTTTTGTGGTTTTGTTTTGTTTAAGATTTAATTTATTTTCAGAAGGGAAGGGAGGAAGAGAGGGAAACATCAATGTGTGGTTGCCTCTCATGCGCCCCCTGCTGGGGACCTGGCCCACAACCCAGGCATGTGCCCTGACTGGGAATCAAACCACCAATGCTTTGGTTCCCAGGCTGGCACTCAGTCCGTGAGCCACACCAGCCAGGGCACAAGGAGGGTTTTTGCTACTTCCTTTTTTAAGTGATTTATTAATTTAATGGTTTAGTCTTGTATGTGCCCTGAAGGGGGATCAAACCCACAACCTTAGCATGTCTGGAGGATGCTGTAACCTGGACACTGGATGCAGGTTCGGGACCACGGCTGGGGTGGGGGTTTACTGCCGAGACAGGCTTCCGGTAGGTGGAGTGGGGGACCCTGGCAGAGCCCAAGGGAACGGCCTTGCTGTTCGGACATGTGCCCTAGGCGTGGAGTGGCCCTGGCGTCCCGGTTGGGGAGGGACGCCAGGCTCCTGGGAGCATTGGTGGAGGCCCACGCACCAGATCTCCTGAAGCCGCAAGCCCAGAAAAGGGGGACAGTAGGTTCCACCCGGTACCGCTTCCTGTCTGAGAGACTGTGGCCCCTTTAAGGCTCTGGGGGCGGTGTCTCTTAGGCCGAGCCCCCGGCGTCGACCCCGCCCCGGATCTAGACACGCCTCTGAGCGCGCGGGCGCATTGGTTGCGCCGGGCGCGGGTGGCGGACGGCGCTTTGAACCCGGTGCTGGGGTGGCGGCGCGGGCTGGAATCGGGGTCGGGATCGGGATCGGGGTCCAGGGCAGATAGGACCCGGGCAGCCGGCGCTCCTCCGGGCATGGCGGCCGAGGCGCGTGTGTCGCGCTGGTACTTCGGGGGCCTGGCCTCGTGCGGGGCCGCCTGCTGCACGCACCCTCTGGACCTGCTCAAGGTGAGGGTGGCGCGGGCCGGTGCTGGGGGGTCGGGCGGCTGCAAGGGGCCCGGGCTCCGCGCCCACCCTGGCTCCACGCCCGTGGAGCACTGGCCCGCTTGACCCTGCCCTGCCCGGAGGGCCACAGTACGTGGCTCGCTGCTTCCCCGCGGAGATGCCGCACGGAGAGGGTTAGAGGGGGCCCCCTCTGGCCCTGCGGACCCCAAGATGAAGCAGCCCCGGCGTCACGGGTCCCAGCCTACTTCTAGCTCTTGGCGGGCTCGTCCCCGGCCTTAGCTCTGCTCTTTACTACCTTCGTGACCTTGGGCAGTTTCTTGGCCACACCGAGCCAACTTCTCCCACACCCCTGAGGACGCTTGTCCTGCCTGATGAGAGTTGAGAGGTGTTCTGTGGGGTGCTCGGCACTAGCATGCCCAGGACATGGACCCAGCTGTCCCCCGCCGGGTGGGGGTCCTGGCACAGTTGGGAGGGAGAGGGAATGAAGGCTGTGGCCCCGGCGACTGCAGTGACACAGGCACCCTGCCTCAGCTGCTGCTGCTGGGCTGGGCGGACGCCCAGAAGAAGCCTTGCAGGCCCTGCCCTGTGAGGGTGAGCATCTCAGAGCCCAAAGCTTTGACACTGTTAGGTTTGCTTAGTGCTTAGGGGGGCAGGACAAGATATAATTTCCTGGTCTCCAGGACAAGCCCTGTGAGTTGTTTTCTGCCCTGTCTCACCCCAAGGAACAAAAAAAGGGCCGGAAGCAGAAACCAGTCCACCCAGGCAGCTGGCCCTGCGTCACGCGGGGCCTGTGGGCAGGGGGCAGGTGCCCGGCCACCCCCTTCCGTGCCGGCACCCTGTGCTCTGAGCTCCCTGTGCCCACTCTGACCACCGCGGAGGAGTTGGCTCCTGTGGCCTGGGCTGACCTGGGGCCCTCAGGGGTCTCCTGTGCTCATGTTGGCAGCCTTTCTCCTGAAGGGAAGTCGTCGCTTCTCTAATTAGTAAGAACGGCAGCCACTGCAGGACTAGCAGTGGGCGTGCCTGCGCCCCGCTCTTCCCGGGAGCGCCCCCAGGGCCTCTGACCACCAGGCGGCCGGATAGTGGGTTTTGGTCTGGAGGAGGAGGAGCCCCTGCTGTTCTGTTTGCCTTCCGGATGCCCACGCAGGTCCCCACGTCCCCCACCGCCACCAGCATGGGGCCCTGAGTGTCAGGCTGACGGGAGCAGGCACAGCCTCCTGGGCCCTCGGAGCCCTCCCGGCCCTGGGCTGGCCCAGTCCCACGTCCATCGTCCAAGGCCTGTTTGGGCGTCACTGCCCCTCGCTCTGCCTCCCAGACGCTGTTTTGCTGCAGAACGCTGCCAGGATGGGTCAGGGGAGGCGGGCGGCCACAGGAATGCGGCCGCCCTCTGGCCCAGGGAGCACGCGGCCCTGTGCCAGGGTGTGGAGGCCGGCCTTGGAGGGAGGCCCAGGCTGGGGCTTTTACCTCCCAGCAGGGTCACCGGAAAAATTATTTTAAAGCTCCTTGATCTTTCTCTGCCTCGTGTCCTGACTTGATCCGCAGACTCTTCTTGCCGGGACAGGAGCTGCTGCCCGCGTGGCTGTGGCCATCCTGCCTGCAGGCCCAGGGCCCAGGGCCCAGTCCTGCCCGGCTTCGCTCAGGCGGCAGGAGGACGCCGCTCTCGTCACCCGGCCGGGCACGAGGGCCCACTTCATCCCCACCTTCGCCGCCCTGCTGCTGAGCCCCTCCTTGCCTCTTTCAGTCCCCCGTGTGTCTGCAGGCGCCCTAGTGGCGTCCTGCCTCGGTTTCCCATGTGCAAAATGAGACTGGGGACCCCGCCCCCAGCAGGCGCCCAGAGCACTCCGGCAGCTGCGTGGTGTCACCCACAGGCCTGGTGGTGTCGCCTGTAAAACACTGTGCAGCAGAGGCCGGTGCCAGGCGTGGAGTGACGTCCCAGTGCCGCCCCCAGCGGGGGGCCCTTAGGAGGCCGCTTTGCCTCCCTGTGCCTCAGTTTCCCGTCTCTAAACGGGGGTGCAGTAGTAGCCCGTGCCCTCCAGGTCATGGTGGGAAGGGCTCAGCGCAGCTGCAGGCCAGCTGGCCGCTCTGAGCGGCGGGCCGCGTCCCCCACAGGTGCACCTGCAGACGCAGCAGGAGGTGAAGCTGCGCATGACCGGCATGGCGCTGCAGGTGGTGCGCTCCGACGGCGTCCTGGCGCTCTACAACGGCCTCAGCGCGTCCCTGTGCAGACAGGTACCTGGGGCCCCGCCTCCCTGGGCAGGTCCTGGGCCCAGAGCCTACGCTCTGAGCAGCCGAGCAGGCGGGAGGGACGGCCGGCATGCCCCATGCCTGGGCCTCACCGCCGTGGGCACCCGCGGGCATCAAGCAACCTTCTTTCCAAGGCTGCATGGGAGGAAGGCACCACGGGGTCCGCCCTGGCTCACAGCTGGCCGGGGACCCCCCACTTACAGTTGGGGAAACTGAGGCCTGGGCACCAAAAGGGGTTTGCACGTTGGCTCAGCCACTCGTTGGCCACGTGGCCTTGGGAGGGCCCCTCCGTGTCCCCGTGGTCCACAAGTGACGGCCGTGCCCCTGGCCGGCTGGGGTGAGGGGCCCAGGGGTGCAGGCTGCACCAGCACCCTCTGAGCTGGGCACCCCCCCCCCGCAGATGACCTACTCCCTGACTCGGTTCGCCATCTACGAGACTGTGCGGGACCAGGTGGCCAAGGGCAGCGAGGGGCCCCTGCCGTTCTACAAGAAGGTGTTGCTGGGCTCCATCAGCGGTGAGCAGCTGGGCGGGCCGACAGCCAAGCGGGGGTGGGGCAGGCGGGGGGCTGCACTTGGGTGGGGCCACGAGGGCAGCCAGCCAGTGGTCCCACGTCGGCTGTGGGGTCTGTCGCCCCAGGTTGCATCGGTGGCTTCGTGGGGACTCCCGCAGACATGGTCAACGTCAGGTCAGTGGGGCTGCCCGAGGTGAGGGTCCGTGCTGCCCCCAGACAGGGTCAGGGCCCAGCCCGGAAGGAGGCCCTGGACCTCGGCGTTCTGGGCACTGGGCGCAGAAGCCACCCAGCCTGTGGGGGTGAGCTGAGGGAGCCCCGCTGCCTCCTGGGTCTGTGGGGGCGTGGGGCCCCTGCCGCCCCTGAGCCCGTGTGGTTGTTTCAGGATGCAGAACGACATGAAGCTGCCCCAGAATCAGCGCCGGAAGTGAGTAGCGGGGCCGAGTCTGCTGGTGGGTGCAGGGGGGCCCAGGCCAGCAAGGCCCCAGCCACTGTACGGGGACTCAGCTGGGACTCCGACAGGCCACCTGGGGCAGAGCAGGGCGGCCGGTGGCTCTCGGAAACCTACACCGAGCACGTCTGTCCTGGAGTCGGGAGGCGTCCCCAGGACCTCTGAGTCTCCCCGGGGAGGAATCTGGGACCAGGGACGGAAGCTGGTCACTCCGGCCAGGCCAGGGACCGTGGGGAAGGCGGACCGAGGGCACCGGTGGAAGGGGCCCGGCAGGACGTCCGGCCCTCCCGTCCTCAGGAACAGCCGCACTCGGGCCCGGCCTCAGGGCTGGTGCCCAGGTGCCCTCCTGAGGGTCTCGGGGGGGATCTGCAGGTGCTGAGGTTCCCTGAGGGCAGGGGAGGCAGTGCCCAGCTGTCAGGCAAGCCTGTGTTGGCCCCTGCAGTGCTGCTTTGGGGGTCTTGGGGCTCTTCCTGGGGACAACCCTCACGGGGCCCTTTCTGTGTCCCCGGCAGCTACGCCCACGCCCTGGACGGTCTGTACCGTGTGGCCCGGGAAGGTGAGGAGCAGGCCCGTGTGTGGCAGGAGCCTGGGGCAGCCTCCAGCTCGGCCACGGAGAGTCCCGAGGAGGCAGAAAGGGTGGGGGGCATTGTCCAGGACCGGGGGGAGGCCCGACGGATTGGGGCGGGCGCCCAACCTGCCCCCTTCCTCCGGCAGAGGGGCTGCGGAAGCTGTTCTCAGGTGCGACCATGGCGTCCAGTCGGGGGATGTTGGTCACCGTGGGCCAGGTAGGGCCCCTGCCCAGGCAGGGCTCTCAGAGGGGCATCCGGGGTTCCTGGCCCCGCCCCACCCCTAGAGGTCGTGGGGGGAGCGGGGGGCCACAGAGCACAGGTGGGCACAGGTGGGTCAGGTGTGGGACCTGACAGGGCTTCGCCTGCCCACGAGGCCACAGTGCCGCGCAGGGGACTGAGGAGCAGGGGTGTGGCCAGCCTGGGCGGTGTCCCTGTGGGCCCCTGTCTGCACCCCCTCAAGCGGGGCCGTTCTTCCGGCCCTGAGCACACGCCCCCCTCCACAGCTGTCCTGCTACGACCAGGCCAAGCAGCTGGTCCTCAGCACCGGGTACCTGTCTGACGGAATCCTCACACACTTCGTCGCCAGCTTCATTGCTGTGAGTGCCGGCCGCGGCACGGGGCGGGGTCCCCGGCCAGCTCGGAACCCGAGGGCCAGGGCTCAGGAGGCAGCTGAGTTGGTGGTCCCCCCTCAGACCGCAGGTCCCCCTGGTGCCCAGGCTAGAGCGGCTCCTGGCGTCCTCCTGGGGGCTTGGGGCTGGCCTGTGGGGGCCCAGAGGTGCCCCAGCTTCCTGCGCGGCAGGCCCATCCGTGACGCGTCTCCCCCGCCCAGGGCGGATGTGCCACGGTCCTGTGCCAGCCCCTGGACGTGCTGAAGACCCGTCTGATGAACTCCAAGGGCGAGTATGGGGTGAGTGGGGTCCCCCCACCAGGTGTCCCCGCCCTGCTGCTGCCGGGCTCTGGGGCCGGTGACCCCGTGTGCTAACCCTGGGCGGGGTGCGGGCCCAGGGCCCGGCCCAGCACTGCCTGAACGGTGCCTGTGGCAGGGTCTGTGTCTTCCCGGCGCCTGGGGCCACGCCCCTGCTCGACCCACCCGCCCAGTGCTCGTGGGTCAGCCTGCTGCTGGGCACACTGGGCGCAGCTCCAGGGCCCGGTCTGCTGCATCAGCGGTCAGCCGGGGCAGCCGTGACCTTTGTGCTCACTAGTCCTCCCCTGTTGAGCTTTGAACGTTGCCGGCCACGCTGTGTGCTGGCCGCCCAGTCACCTGCTCCCATCAGCCTCCGGGGCCGCCGGCCGGTGCTGGGGGGCTTGTGTGTGGTTTGTGCCTTTTGAGTGAGACGCAGCTCTTCCTTTTACTGTCTCTTCCTGCAGGGTGTTCTGCACTGCACCATGGAGACGGCAAAGCTGGGGCCGCTGGCCTTTTACAAGGTCCGGGGCGGGGCCTGTGTGGGCGGGGCGGTGGGGGCTGGGAGGGCCCCCAGCCCCTCACTCCTCCCTCCCTCCCCCCAGGGCCTCCTGCCCGCTGGCATCCGCCTCATGCCGCACACCGTGCTCACGTTCGTGTTCCTGGAACAGCTTCGCAAGCACTTCGGCATCGCAGTGCCGTCCTGACGGGGCCTGCGCCTAGCGCCACGTTCTTCTCGCACGCTGGCCAGACCGAGCTCCGCCTCCCACCCCCTGGCCCAGGACCACCAGGCCCGGATCAGCGCGCCTCCCAGTGACTGCGTCCCTCCCTCCCCCAGGCAGCCTTGTAGCTTCACTCACGCCCCAGGCCCCGCCCCGCCCACTGGAGGGGGCTCCAGCCCAGGGTCTCTCTCCTCCCTCGGTAGGCGGTTACACTGGAGGAGGGAGGGGCGGGCTGTCCAGGTTTCTGGGGGCCCTGGCCTGAGGTTTCTTTCACGGGACAGCTGCCCAGGGCCCTCAGCACTGTCTTCCAGCAGCTCCCATCCAGGACCGGTGTGCGTGTGCGTGGGCACATTTGCCTTAGAGGGGAGGGCCAGGGCTGCATGATGCTCTCCGGGTGGGGGCTGGCCGGGCCCCCCTGCTGCTGGGCCAGGGAACAAAGGAGGCAGGCTCGGGGGGCCTCTGAGCTGGGGTGTCTCGTCCACCCTCAGTTGCTTTAACAATTTCACCAAAAACCTCTCAGCACCCAGAGGCCACAGCTGTCTTCAGGGGCAGTGCAGTGTCCCTCCCTGGGCAGTGCGGGCTGTGGTGTGTCCTCGGGGCCCCTCTCAGTGTGGACAGCGGTCACCCCTCAGGGCCCCCAGCAGCTGGTCAGCCAAAGCAGCCTATTCCCCACCAGCAAAGCTGGGCGCTGCACCTGCCTGCTTCCCGGGGCCCCTTGGGACTGTGTCCCCTCCCCGGCAGGGGCCCCTTCTGCAGGGTCAGTAATAAAGGACAGTGAACTGCCCCCCGTCTGGTCCCCGTCTGCATCCAGGCCGCTCAGAGCTGTCCAGGGGCAGCCGGGCCCCTCTGCACCCTCCAAGGCTCTTGTTTGTGGGGGAGGACCCAGGACGGGAGACACGCAGTCCTAGACCCGTGCAGTCGGCAGCCTGTGGGCAGGGGGGCTGGGTGTGTGAGCCCAGGGGTCTGGTCAGCACTGAGTTCCCCGATCCTGGTCACTGTGCCCCCCTTCTCAGCAAGCATCCCCCTAGCCAGGCTGGTGGGCCTCCCCGGGGAGTCCCCTTGCTGGCGGTGGGACGTACCCCGAGTCAGCCCTGGGACAGGTGCAGGGGGCTAATCAGAGCACTGCCCTGCGGCCTGTTGATACCCCAGGACAGTGGGAGCTGCCTGGGGCCTCTGCTGCCCCAGCTGGGAGACCAGCAGGGCAGACGGGGCATCGGGACCCTTGACACCCCCGCCCTGGCGCGCTGGAGCATGTAAAGGGGAGGTCGCCGTGGCCGCACAGCTGTGACCACTCTGCTGAAAAGCAGCCAGCTCAGCCTCAGCAGGGGGCACGCCCTGCAGACCCCTCCCGGCCCTGGGTTATCCGCGGCAAGTCCCAGACGCTGCCTGTGTGGATGGGTGCTTCCTGAGTCTGTGACAAGGGCCTTTAAGAAGCCGGAGCTGCAGCTCCAGCCCTGCGGCTCCGGGATCGGCACTTCGTCCTGAAACACCAAGGCTGCAGCCCCGCCCCCAGCCAGGGCGCACGGTTACCGGCCAGCGCAGCTTGAGTGCAACAGCTGATTGGCATCCCCCCCACTCTCGAGATCAATTTGAATATTTTGAAGTTTAAGCTACGATGGTCACTGATTGTGTGTAGGGGCACGACGGTCAGTGGACTGTCTCGGGGTCCCGGGGCCGCCGCGCTGCCGGGAGTGGGTTCACCGGAGCCCCGCCCCTTCAGGGCCACATCCTTCTTCCCATTGTCTCTCCCTTCGGCTGTGGCCCTTGGTCCTGTTCTCAGTTTCCGAAAGCTGGCAGGTAGCCTGGATTCGGTCTCCCGTGAGGGACACAATATCTGGTGTGCAGGGTGGACGGGTGGGTGTCCTGCTTCTGGGGGTGTGGCCAGGCCTGGAGCCAGACTCCCAGGCCCCCCGGGCAGGCGAGGGGCTCGGGTCGTGGGTGGGGCCTGGCTCTGGGGCTGGCACACCCCCCGGGAAGGGCTCCGAGCGCCCAACTCTGCCGGGGCACAGGGCCCACACTCGGGCCGAAGGCCTCGGTGGGAAGCCCCCTGGGGAGGGTGGAGCCCGCAGCCGGGGCAGTGACCCTGGAGTGGGAGGGGTGGCCACGGTCGGGGAAGGCTGCCGCTTCTCCCGGGCCCCAGGCGAGTGGGAAAGGCAGCGAGTTGCAAGTGCAATGTCAGAGGAAGACAGCACCACGTGAGTTCACATATTTGCAGGCTCGAAAGAACAAAATAAAGAGAGAAAACAGAAACAAACTCATACAGAGAACGGACTGCTGGTCGCCGGAGGGGAGGGACGGGGGTGGGAGGCTGGAGGAAAACGGCGAAGGGACTGAGGACAGTTGGGTTGTCACAGGTCGGCCCCGGAGCCACACAGTCGGCGATGTCGTGAGAACCGTGGGTGGCGCCGGGCGGGCGCTGGAACTGGGGGGGGCTCAGTAAACCACGTCACTGCTGACCACCATGTCACCGCGAAGCACCACGCCTCGCACCTGAGACTGACACCGTCAGTTCTCGGGCAGCTGAAGTCGGAAGGGAAAGGCAGCAGGTTCCAGAAACTGGCTGCGTTGTCTGCCCCTCCTTAAAGCTGCTGTGGGCGGCCCACCTGTGCGCAGGTGCAGCCGGCACGCCCCAGCCTCCCCCAGCCAGGCCCATTGTGCGACCCCCCCTGGACCAGGACCCAGGGGAGAAAGTGCCCCGTCTGGTTGGGCAATTTGGCAGGGATTGGCCTGGCCGGGGACCAGTGCAGGGCAGAGGGCAGAGGGCGGGGCGGGTGGGACTGGATGTGTCCCGGGCCCTGGGGAGGGCAGCTGGCAGAGCCCCCCCCACACCCCGCCCCTTGGCTTCCTGGGAAGGCGCAGGCGCAGCCCCAGCCCCCAGTCCGGGCCCCCACCTGCTGGCCCTTTGCTCCCACCTGCTGGCCCTCTGCCCGCAGGGGGAAGCCAATTAGCATTTCATGGGTCAGCCTGGGACTTTATTTTGAAAAAAAGAATCTGTTTACTAAAGCGGGGGACAGGGAAAGAGGGAAAGGAGGAAAGGCACCAGGCGGGGCTTTCGGGTTCTCAGCCACTGGCCACCCACTGCTCCCCTGGCTGCCAAGTCTCGTGGGGACCCTTGGAGTTTAGGAGGTGCTGCCTGTGGGGGACGAAGGGGGACAGGGAAGGCACAGATGTGCTCCCGGGAGGGAGAACGCCACCCCCAGGCGTCTTTCTTAAAGAAAGCGGATGCTGTCCTGGCCGCTGTGGCTCAGTGGATTGAGTGCAGGCTGCAAACCAACGGGTTGCAGGTTCAATTCCCAGTCAGGGCACAGGCCTGAGTTTCAGGCCGGGTCCCCAGTAGGGGGCGACGTGAGAGGCAGCCACACACTGATGTTTCTCTCCCTCTCTTCCCCTCTCTCTAAAATAAATAAATAAAATCTTTTTCAAAAAGAGACAACCTTTTACAAAAAGCTGCACAATAAGTATTGGCTGTCGAGAAATTTCAACAAGGCCTCTGAGAAGATTCCTCGGGAGAGTGGTCCTTTCCACAAGCGGCGTGGACGACTGAGTGGCGCCGAGAAAGAGCGACCTTGGGCCCAACCGCACGCACACAGGGGTGAGCTCTGAACCACCGGAGCGCAACGGCAGAGCTCGGGCGACGAGACGGGGGAAGCGAGCACGCCGCCCAATGAGAACACGCAGAGGCCTGTGCTCAGCGCTCGGGACGCCGGAGGTGCCCTGTGGCCCCGGACCGGCCCTCCCTTCCAGTCCCTTCCCCACAGTCGCACCCTCGGTCGTGCACGGTCAAGGCCTAGGCACCGTGTCTGTGGGTGACAGCTCCCTCCCTCAACAGTCCCCTCCCTCGAGTTGGGGGGGCCACCCGGGTTGCAGGGCTCAGAGGCCGCAGCCTGGCTGGAGGAACTTCTCGGGGCCACTGACCTTGCGCTCCCAGGGTTCTTATAGCTGGAGTCACGCCCAGGTGTAATGCCCAGGTGTAAGGTCCAGGTGTAACCTCGTGAAAGGCTCTCTTTGCCCCAACCCCGCCCTCACCATTGTTCCTGCGCATCCAGCCAGCACAGCTGTGGAATGCGGGGAGCAAGGCCTCTCCGAGGGGGCACTGGCCCCCCAAACCGTCAACTCTCCTGCAATCTGATCTGTCACCTGCCCCGCGTCCCCTCCTCAACCCAAACACAGAAAAGAAGCTGCAGGCTGAGGCTCTCCCTGGCGTTTGGCGTTAGTTATGGCTCAAACAAACGCATGGAAATCCTCTGCGGGCTGGTCGTTACGTCCACCTGCGGTTTCCACCCTCACTGCCCGCCGCCAAAGGCTGGGTGGGGGATCAGGCCCCGGGGCCCCCGTGACCCCTGAACCCGGAATGTCAGTGACAGCCAGGATCAGCCACAGGACGGGTTGGTCGGTCACTTCTCCCTGAAGTAGCCGTCCCTTTGACAGCAGACGGTCTGCCCATCCCTGGAGGACGGTCTCTGTCCCAGAAGGGTTCCCCGCCCCCGGGGCCCTTCTCCAGGGGGGTCTTTGTCCCCCACACCTGTTATCTGCTGGAACGGCCTTCCTCTCCACCCCTGTGCGACCCCTCAGCCTTCCCGCTGGGCTTGTGGCCACGTGGGGCCGGTCCCATTGTGTCCAGTCTGTTTCCAGGCTCTTTGAGGACCCGGCCAGCCGCCCAACACCCGGCCCTTTGTTCCCAGGCGTCTGCTCCCCGCGGTGGCGGCTTTGTGCCCCTCCGCCAGCGCCGGCGGCTGATTGGAGGAAGTGCCTCTGATTCTGTCTGAGTGCCCTTCCCTGGGGTCAATTTTCCCCAGATGGGGTGCTCGTTCTGTCCCCACAGCTGGGGCTTTGTTTCCATTCCTTTCCCCCTCTCTCCCCTCTCCTGAGTGTGCGCAGCCTGTGGTGTCCCCTCCCCCTTCCTGCTTCCTGTTTTTGGACAGCCCCAGGCACCCAGTGGCTCTGTCCCAGGCAGTTCAGGGCCCCGGCTCCCCCAGGGTTTGGTGACCCGCTGCCCCTCCCCCCAGCCCAGGGCGCAGTGGGGACCAGAGCAGGGAGCGGCCCTCCCAGTGGGCCTGCCCCCCGCCCCCGCCAGGCCACGCTCCTGCCCAAAGCTCAGCTTGGCTGGCTCCCTGGAGCCGGTGGACCGAGAGAGGGTGGCGCTGCCCTAGTGACCGGTCCCAGGTCGGTCCCCAGGGTGGGGAGACCTGGAGGGCTGGGTGGCATGGGGCCGAGTCCTCTGGACTCAAGGGAAGACCCACAGCCCCGCCCAGGCAGAGCCGTGGCCACAGCCGCGAGAAGGACTGTGGAGAGACCCAGTGCAGATCTGACCTCGGCTGCACCGGCCCCCCACGGCCAGGACTAGTCAGCACCAGCCAGCTCCCTCACTTCTGCCCGTGCTCCCAACAGGGGGGCCAACAAGCAAAGCCGAACCCGCTCCTCCTGAACCCCTCCCAGGGGCAGCCCGCTCCGTGCTGGCAGCCCACAGCTTCCCCAGGCCCCAAGTGGCCACGCCTGGGCCCCCTGTTCACTGGGAAGCCTCCCCCTCCCCCGCCCGCTTTGAGTCTCTGCCAGAACATGGCGACAGTGGCCAATTCCCCGCTGCAAGGGCTCCGAGTACAGGCCTCTGCTCCTTCCGGGTGGTCCCAGATTCACACCCAAGGTGCCCCGCCCCGCGGGTTTCACAGGTGGAGGCTCTGCCCCTCTGTCCGTCTGTCTGTCCATCCCTGGAAGCGAGAGATCCCGCTCTCAGCCTCGCAGGGAGGCAGCAGGAGCTCGGCTCGGAGTGACCATAGAGACGCTGGTCACATCCGTGGCCGGAGACGCAGAAGGCCGACGTGAACGGCGAGGAAGCCGAAGGAAGCGACGTGTGGATGGCGGCGGGCCCCGTGACCACGCCAGCCTGTAGCGGGACTTCAGAGTGACAACGTGGCCCCTTACACACGGGAGGGGACCACCCACGGCCACCCCACAGCGGCAGAGGGAGCGCAGGGCACGAGTTAATGGCCGCGTGCGATTCTTAGAAACGTCCCCGGAGAGAAAAACAATCCCGGATCTGCTGCAGGGCATCCCCTTGAAGAGGCAGAGCCAGGGCTGAATAAACAAACATCTTTAAAAAACTAAAGCTGTGCATTGCAAAATGTTCTATTAACAAGCACACATACAAACAACCCACTGGGGAAAACAGCGGCTGAGGACGTGACCAAAAGTCCTCAGCGTGCTCGCTACTCACGCCTGCAAATCGCTGTGGTGAGCACACAAACAGTGCAGGTGGTGTGCTGTGTTTGGGGGCTGTGCACCTGCCACCCACGTAATTTTAGAGCCAGTGTCACCCCAGGAAGTCAATTAAAAGAATGAAATAAAACTCACCATCTTAACCACGTTAAACATAGAAAAGCACAACCTAGAGAAAAGCGGGCTGACGGCTCATCTTCCGTGGGCCCGAGGCCCTGCACTAACCGGGAGCCTCTGGGTCACGAGGCGCAGTGGCCGGTCTAACATGGGCTGGGGGGGAGAGGAAAGGTGTTGGCTCACAGAACTGGAAGGCGTGGGTGTCCGGCTGCAGGTCCGGCTCCATCCAGGTGCCTCACCCATCCTCTTTTTCTGTCCCAGCCTGGCCGTCGTCCGCATGGCGTCACTCCCGGGCAGCCTCTCCTCCAACCGTGGCCGCGTTCCACCAGCTCCGATTCCCCACGGGGACGGGAGGGAGGGACCTGGATGACATTTCACTGACCCCGCCTGAGCACCCGAGCCGTTTGCCCACCTGCATCAAGCTCGGGCTGGCCAGCTGAGCCTGGGTGTCCAGCACCCCCAAGCCCGAGTGGGGGCGGAGCCCCCAACAGCACAACCAAGACGCTGTTGACAGAAAAGTGGGGGAGACTGGGGAGCCCTGCCTACCACCGCCCGGTCCGGGAGCTAAAACCGCTCTGGGTCCCCTCCTGCTGGAAGGACTTGTTCTTTTGCCTAAGGATGGGGAGCTCCTGCTGTGCGCCCTGAAACCCCAAGCTCGCCCTCCAGGGGCCTCCAGGCCTGGACGGTCCTCACACAGACTGCAGGCAGGGGCTCGGGAGCCGGCTGGCCGGGGCTGAGACCCCGACAGGAGCGGAGGAAAGACCCGGTGAGGCGGCACAGACAGCTAGCGGCTCCCAGCCTGACGAAGGAAGGAGCCCTGGTACCCGCCGCGCCGGGGCCCAGCGTGAGGACCTTGGTCTCCGCCGAGGACAAACGTCACCATCCCACGCAGGCGAGGCCCTGGCACGGGCAAGTTCGCCCACGGGGAGTGTTTCAGCGGCTGGTTAGGGTGGGGGGCGCGGCCCAAGCACAGGGGGCTTCTTTCTGAAGTGAGGAGATGTCCTCAGACTGGCTGGTGACAGTGGTGTGACTCTGCAAATGTGCTAACGACCGTCACCTGCACCTTAGTGGGTGAATTATGTGACATGTGAGCTACCTCTCAACAAGCTGTTTTAAAAAAAGGGGAAAAGGTCACTCCTTGCAGCTGAGTGAAGAAGGGAGGGAGGGTGGAGGGTGGCCCCCTGGGGACAGCTGTGTCCAGGGGCGATTCGGCCGCCTGCCCCTGCTCCGGTGAGTCCCCCGGCCCAGCGTGCGCCCCAGACAGGGCATCAGGAGCGTCCGTGAGGCTGGAGCGGGAGGGAGCCCCCGCCCCATCCATCTTGTCCACGTTCTGCTGGCGGAGCAGGGCTGAGACTTCTGTGTCGCAGCGGCCACAGGCCTGCCCAGCTGTGCTCAGGCCGTGTGCCCAGCGAGTGAGCGGGCAGGGAGGGAAGGACCCGATGGGAGAAGCCCTGCAGTGGGTGGGCCCACCTGGCAGGCCAGCAGCCCTGAGAGAAGCATGTCATGCCCCGAGTGGCCACTGGGTGGCAGCCAGGTGACGCCGATGGCCAGGAGGGCCGTCCCCACGGCTGAGGTGACCAGTGGATGCTGTGGCTGCGGGCGGGGCCTGGCGGGGACCTTCCGGGGTGGGGGTAGTAAACAGGAAGGGTGGGCAGCAGCGATTCCCAGGGTTGGCCCGGAACAGTAATGGTCTGTGGGACACACTCTGGAAAACTCTGAGGCCCAGACCCGGTCCACACCGCCCACCCGGTGGAGGAGCCGGCACCAGGGGGCCTCAGAGACGGGGCGGCTGGGCGGGGGGGCACACCGAGTTGCAGGCTTCATTCAGACCAGCGTGCCCTCCACCCCGCGGCTGCCCGCTCCCGGCCTGACACCAACCTGCCCCTGCTTCTGGGAGCCTGGGGCAGACACGGGAGGAGGGACCAGGCAGGGTGCACAGGGTGACATGTGGTGGCGCTGGAGGGACACTCTGTGTCTGTGTGGCCTGAGCCACGCTGGGGACGAAGGAAGGGCAAGTCCAGACCGGGCGCAGTCTGTCCTGCCTGCAAGTGGGGGCTCCCTCGCCCCCCGAAAGCCAACCGAGTGCAGCTTTCTTTTCCTGGAGACAGCACCAGGCCCCACGAGGGTTACCCGGGAGCCCTGGACCCCGTCCTGGTCTGTCCTCTCTCCCCAGCACTGAGAGTCCCTAACACTAGCGGGGACTGGAGGACCAGCCACCACCGCCTCCGCTGACCCCCAAAGCCACTGCCAGGGCCACACCTCCCACGACAGGCCCGGGAGCCCAGGTGCCCCCCAGAGCCCATGTTCCCTGGAGGCCTGGGCCCTGTGGGCTCCACAGGCCGCCCCTCCTGGGGTGGTGCCCTTTGGGCTCAGGCCGGACCTGACCCTTTCCTGTCCAGGTCCACTTGTCCCTCCAGCCTCCTTGATTTGAGTTTCCGAGGACACACAGCCAGCTGCAGCCCTACCCACGCGGCCCATTTCCAGACACCGGACACGTGGGTGCAGGCCGAGGCGGGGCGCGCGTGCAGCCCGCTCCCCGGGGAGTGCTGAGTGCCGAGCTCGCTGCCCCTTCCAGCCCAAGGGTCGCCTGTCCTGTGCCTGCGGGGGCCCGCTGCTCCTCCCCGGGAGGGGCTCCTGGCCGGTGACCCAGTGGGCGTTGCGGCCCAGAATGAAGCAGGGGCACCGCCTCCCCGCACCGGATGTCTTTCAAAATCTCTTATCGCGCTAAAATACAATAAAAGACAATGAACACTGAACAGCGCAAACATGTAACAAGCCTGAACTCGGGCCGCCTCACCGCGTCGTGCACCAAGGATGCTGCGCATCCATCGAGGTCCGGCCGACGCCCCGCCCGCGAGACCCTCCGGCGTTCTCACGTCCGGTGCCACGGTTTGGTTTCGCACTGCGGCACCCTCGGGAGCCCGCGGTACGGTGCAGGCGTCACCGCGACGTGCGCGGGGAGGCCCGGACGGCCGTGGGGTTGGCTCGCCGTGACATCGCTACATCGCGGTCTGGAGCCAGGCCGCAGCACCTCCGGGCGCTCAGCACCGCGCGCGGTGACGCGGAATGCGCCCTCCCACCCATTCCCGAGAGCGGCGCGCGGCTGCAGCCGGGGTCGGGACGCCCTGCCTTTCCCAGGCCGACTCCCGTCCCGCAGCGTGGCAGCCGCGCGGTGTCCATCCGCGTCTGTGCCGGTCCCTCCTCCGGCCGCGGAGCGCACGGGTGCGGACGCCTGTGTGTGTCTCAAGTCCGAGGGCGACGCCAGCCTCTGCCTCTCGCACCGCCCCCCCTACGGCGGATCAGCTCATAGCCTTCTCTGGAGTTCTGGGAAGATCCGAGTGGCCCCCACTGGCCGGGGTGCAGCGGTCTGAGACCAAGCAGGGCTGAGGTACTGGTGAGGGGTCACCCACTCGTGACCTTTACGGGCTGGAGGTCAAGCAGCCCCTGCACAGCCCTGGCAGCCCCACCCTGTGGAGTCCCCCCCCCCTACCCCGCACCGTCGCCAGTACAGGCTGCAGCCTGATCTTCGCAGGAATCTGCCCTCTGGCTTCAGGAGCAAGGACTCCGGATGCCGCCCTCGCCGTCAGCAGGCCCCGCAGAGTCGAACTAGGCAGCCTCCAGCCGGCGCCATGGACTCAGGCCTCTCAGAAGGACGGTGGCGGGGGGGGAGGGGTCCTGGGGCCTCCAGCTTCGAGCGGTGCCAGGCTTGGGTCAAGGCAGAGTCGGGGCGGGGGGACCGGTGGCTCTGGCAGGGGACAGGTGGGCAGGGACACAGAGCAGGTAGCATGGCAGGAGGCCCCTTACCCGGGAGCTCAGGGTCTGGAGGGAGGAGACAAGCCACAGGCCCCATCTGAGCCGGTGGGCTGGGAGGCGAGCCCGGGGCGGGGTTCCGGGGAGACAGGCTCCTGCAGAACCAGCCAGGCCAAGCGGGGCAGGGCGGGGTGGGGATGACATTGGGTGAGATGGGGAGGGTCCCACGGCGTCCCGGGGGCTGGGGTGAGGGCCTGTCAGCCGATGGGGGAGTTAAGCTGGAACTGCGCCGAGTTGGACTCACCCAGAACCACAGACCCATACGGGTCTTCTCACTCCCTCCCACCCCGTGCCGCGCACAGCCCCCTAAGGCTCCCCTGTGCTCGGGGACCAAGGCCCCTCCTAGTGCAGGACGGTGGCTCCCTCCACGGCCTTGGCCGTGCTCCTGTGGCTACACACTCTGCTGACAATCTCTGACCTGCACACTTCTCAAGGTCAACCTTTCTGTCTGTAAATCCCGCTTCGATACATCTGACTGTTAAGACAGGCTATCAAATCAACACTTACGTGCATTTGGGAATAAACGAGGCTGTTGGGGAGGGTGTGCCCAGGAGCTCTTGAGCCCTGCGGGTAGGACCGTGACTTTGCACAGCCATCCAGCAGAGCAGACGGGCAGGGCACACCACCACAAGACAGCGGTCCCCTGCCAGGAGAGGCCCGAGGTGTGTGGCGGGGGTGGAGGGGGGACACCTGAGCAGGGCGGGTTCCCCACGGCCTGGAGCATCTCGCGGCAAGTCGGCGGACCGAGCTCGGGGCCCAGCACGGACGGACGGCAAAGCCCCCCCGAGCCGAAGAGCCCGCTGTCTGCATCGGTGCCCCGTGCCCTCAGGAAGGTCCCGCGGATGTGACGCACCATTTCCACACGCACAGGTGTCATGGGTGTGGGAACACCGAGAGACCCAGGCCCGAGGGGGGGGCGGTTGGTGAGCGTCAGGGCTCTGGCTTCTCACGATATTGTCACTGATTTCAGAGAGAGGAACATCCGTCTCCGTTTGCTCGTCCGCCCCCTCGTTGGTTGGCTCCCGTATGTGCCCCGAAAGGGGTCGAGCCCGAGACCTTCGTGTGTCTGGATGGCGCTCTAACTGGGCTGTCCGCGCAGGCAGCTGGCACTTCCTACACTTTTGTTTGTCTGAAATGTTTCACGATATTCTTAAAAGAAACTATCTAAAACAGATACAAATACATAATAGGTTAAGTAGTACAATCGCCAGTGATAAAAATAGTCAGGGGAGCCCTGGCTGGTGTGGCTGAGTGGATTGAATCCTGGTCTGCAAACCATAAGGGTCGCCGGTTCGATTCCCTGTCAGGGCACATGCCTGGGTTGCGGGCCAGATCCCCAGTAGGGGGCGCTCTAGAGGCAACCACACATGATGTTTCTCTCCTTCTCTTTCTCCCTCCCTCCTCCTCTCTCTAAAGATAAATAGATCTTTAAAACAATAATAAAGTAAAATTGAAGTTCTCTAAAGATAAATAGATCTTTAAAACAATAATAAAGTAAAATTGAAGTTTCTTCACTCTACCTCCTTACCCTGCTCTGTTTTCCCTTCCAGCCCTCACCTCATCAGAACCCATTATGGTTAGGATGTGAGGCTTCGTGCTGTCCGTCCCTGCCCACTGTCACCTGCCCCCTGTCCCCCACGGCACTCGGCCACAGTCGGCGCTCAATCAGACTGTGCTGTAGGCCTGGCCTGGGCTCCCCGGCGGCCCAGTCGGCGCCGTGCTCTCCCGTGGGGTTCACGGTCCGGCTCACACCCTCACGGTGGGAAAGCCGCCGTGGAGCGCGGTGCGCTGGGAGCGCCCGTCCTCCGGGGACAAGAGCTTGTGCTTCCGACAGAAACGCTGCCCAGCGCGCCTCCCAGCCGGTCATTTTAAGTGTCTCCGAGCCACGTCCACAAAGCAACGAGGAACGGGCAAAGTCAGTTTTCGTGATGCCTTCTTCGGACCCCTACGTCAGAAAGAGCATTTCGGCATGCGGTCGGCACAGGAGTGATTTACGGGCGGTTTTACGCTCTGGCGTTTGGACTAAGCCTTCGAAATCCGGTGTTTACCCTGCAGGGCGCTGCTCCATGAGGGCCCGCCTGGCCCGGGTGCGAGGCTGACTCTCCGGCTTCCAGGAGCCTCGGCCTCTGCCGGTGACCCCAGTCTGCCCTGGCACGTGGGCAGTGTGCCCTGGGGGTGACAGCCGGCTGTCCTCCTGACCACGCTCGGGCCGCGGAAACCTGCTTCCTCCAGAACTCCCGGTGCCTTCCCTTTGTTCCGGGTGCTTTGACATTTCACCACGACGCCACTTGCCACGTTTTTTCTGTGGCTCATCTTTTCGCTGTTTCTTCGCACTGGGCCCCCCTGGCCACGCCTCCGGTTACTCTCCTCGGCGCCTCCCCATTCCCGGATCCCTTTTCAGAACCTCCGGCAAGAGTGCCAGGCCTTCCTCCGGGAGCCACACGTCATCCCCCGTCCTCTCTCCTCCCCTCCGTCTGCAGCGTCTTGTGCCGTCTTCCGAGACCGGTCCTCGGCTCGTCCTTCCGGCCGCCACCTCGCTTCAAACCCTGCAGACAGCACATCTCGGTTTCCGAGGGCTCCTTCTCGCGCTCTGCCTGCTCTCCGGAGTGCCCGTCGGGGTGGGAGGGGTCCTTCGTCTTTCCCACCTCTCTGAGGCCAGCCGCGTCGTTAAGACGTTTCTGGAACTTTCTTCCGTTCCCTGTGCCAGCTGGTTCTTCCGCTGCCCTCTTCTCCGCTGGCTCTCAGCCTCTCGAACGTGTCCAGGGCCCTGAGTCTCGTTGGCGGGGCGCAACTCGGTGCCCGCGGGCGCAGGCGTGGGGTGCCAGATCCCTGCCGCCCGTGCTCAGCGGGTGAGGCCCGAGGGGCCCGAGCACAGCGACGAGCCGGGGCTTCTTCAGAGAACGGGATGCCTGTGCTGCAGCTCGTGCCGAGGAGAGCCGGAGAAAACCGTGTCGAAACTAACGGGTCAGGGCACAGTCAGGGGGCAGGGCACCATCTCCTCCCTCTCCTCCATCCCTGCAGCCTCCCAACGCCGGTCCCTCTGCCCCGGTTTCTGCCGGCACCGCCCGTCTGGCCACCTCTTGCTTTGCTCCTCACCATCCTCTGCCCCGCAGAACAGGAGGGTGGGGTGTGTGGTCCCCGGGGCTGGCAGGCAGGCAGGTGCCAGGCCTTGGGGCAGTGCCAGCCCCAGAACATGGTGGAACGCCCAAGCCCCCAGGGCCGACGGTCAGCATTGGGGGGCCAGGGGCGAGGCGGGCAGGGGAGCTCCACACCCCGACCTGCCCTGGAGCACAGGGGCAGCTCACCTCCAGGGCTGCCACCCCCAACAGGACCCTTGGGGTCAGCAGGGGCAGCGCCTCCCTGGTCGCCGGGTGCCCAGGCTGCTCTGTGGGAAGGCCCAGCCCCCCGCGTTCCCAGGCCCGCTCTGTTTACGTGTTATGAATTTAGTTATGTAAATAGAGGCGGCCCTGCCCAGGACGGAGCCCCCACCCCGCAGGCCCCCGTCCCCTTCTGCTCCCCACTGGGACCACACGTTTCAGGTGCTGCCCCCCCTTGGCGCACCCACACCGGTTCTTCCACCTCCCTTCCCGCTGCGCCCCGACTCCGCCATCCCCTGCCTCCCCAGGTCGGTGGGCCCGGGCCCAGCCGGAGCCGTCCTGGGGTACATGCGGCCCAGAGAAGGAGGGGCCACCCAGTGGGGACCACCCGGCTGCTCAGACCCTCACGGCCACCCCACTCACTGGTGGAACCCACCCAGGCTGGAGGAAGCTTCTGCGCTGACCCAGACCTGTGCCGGCCCCAGGGGTGCACGGTCCCCCAAGGCGGGGCAGCGGGAGGAAGGTGCGGAATAGGGGACAGGGGACAGGAGGGGAGGGTCTTTGGGCACACGCTGGGGAGACCCCTCCCCCCACCCCAGTGCCCTGCCCTTGGGCTGGCAGCCTTTCTGCCGGCGGGACCCAGCTCCCTGACCTTTGCCTCTGACCTTTGCCTTCTGGCCATCCCCTGAACTGACACAGAGAGGCCGCTCTGGGGGCAGGGCTTCGGGAGCATGGTAAGGACGGGGGTCTGGGGCGCACCCCCAGGAGTGCCCCTCCTCCTGGGCTCCAGACGGTGGCTGGACACAGGTGTGCTAAGACACCAGCCACCTGCGGGAGCCAGGACCGGCACCGGCTCAGCTCCGTGAGCTGGAGGGTGGGGCGCCACAGGAGGGGGCCGCGGGTCCAATGCCCCTAAAACAGAAGGGGGTAGGGAGAGGGACCCTGGAGACAGAGCCACGAGCAGGGAGCCCCAGGGGGCGGTGGCCAGACGGTGGCTGACAGAGCAGAAGAGGCCCCCACCCCACCAGGGTGATGCAGGGGGAGGGTCGGGATGTGGTGGCTTCAGGGCCACTGCCCGGCATCCCCGGGGGGTGAGGCGCACCCAGGAAATGGGAGCAGCTGCCCTGTGGCCCTGGCGGCATCTGGAGACCAGGGTGGGCGCTGTGTGAGGGACAGTGGAGGGGAGTGCCACCCTGGGAGCCATGGCCCCGGGAGAACTTTCTAGAAGGAGGGCATGGTGTCAGTGTCCTGGAAAGCTGAAAGGCCAGAAAAGACGGGGCCCTAAAGTACCGGCGGGGTTGGTGGCCCTGAGGTCCCTGCACCCTGAGTGGGACTAGGGGGAGCGGCTGGCAGGTGAGGGAGGGGAAAAGTCCCAAACAGGGGCTGGCGTGCGGGCTCTAGACCAGGGGGGCGGGGAGAGGCGAGGAGAGAGCGCGCTCACGAGGGGTCTGGGGAGACGCGTCTGGGAGTCGGGGTCAGCGGAGCTGCTGAGTGAGCGGGGCTGGACGGAGAGGACAGGGGCCCTGAGACCCCGGTTAATGGGGCGCCCTTGGGGCTGCCCTTCCCGCCCGCCTGGGCTCAGCCAGCGCAGGGCCTTGCCCGCCGGGTCTGCCCCTGCCCCGTGGTCCGGCCTGCTCCGCGGCGCGCTGGGTGCAGGCGTCACCAGGAGCCGCCGTGGGGTGCGTGGGGGTTAGTCCTTCCAGCAAATCAGCGCTACGCCCGGGGCAGCAGCGGTGAGGACAGGGAACGAGACGGAGCGAGAGGAGGGGGCGCCGCGTCCCAGCCCCACCGCGGCCGCGCGCCCCCCACCTGTGCGTCCTGTGGCTCCTGGTTCGGCGTCTGGGCGCCACGTCCGCCGGGACCCAGCGGGGCCAGACCGCGAGGCAGGAGCCGGGGCGCCGCCGGGAGGACCGGGGCAGGAGCGCGGACCCTCCGTCGCCGCTCCGCCCCGCCCGCGCCCCCGCCCCCGCCGCCCAGCGTCGCGGCCGGAAAGTTTGCGCGCGGCTGGCTCGGGGCGCGGGCGCGGAGCCGGCGGGGAGCGCGGAGCCGGACCGGAGCGGCGCGGTGAGCAGCGGGGCCCGGCCCGAGGGGACGCTCCGGGAGCCCGCGCGGCCCGGCGCGGGACGCGCAGAGTGGGGGGCGCGGGGCAGGCGGGGACCCCTGTCGTGGGCCGCGTGGCCTCGTCCAGGTCGGACACCTCCGCTCCCAGCCCCCGGGGCGCGCCGTCCGCGCGCGAACGCGGCGGGCGGGCTGGGGGTCTCCGAGCTCAGACCTGCTTTCTCCCCGGGGAGCGCGGCCAGGGCGGGGGTGTCGGTCTGACCCGCTCGGCTCCGGCTCCCGCCTCGGGCACCCCTCCCCCACAGGCACCCCGCGGAGACACCCCCAGGCGCGGGTCCTCCGCAGCCCCGCCACCCCCAGCAGTGTCCCAGTCCCGGGAGGGGGCGAGGGGCTCAGCACCCCGCGGGTCCGCTGTGTCGCGAAGCCCACGTTTGTCACTTTGACCCGCTGAGAGGGCGAGTGATCCCCTGCCCCGCCGCTCCAGCCGTCCCCACTCCCGCCTCTGGGCCGCGGGGTTTCTCCTTCCCCCGACCCGACCCGACCCCGCTGACCCCTGGCGTCTGGGCGCTCACGTCCAACGAGGACTAGCACCGGCCAGGGCTGTTTTTCAGACCCCATTGCTGGGGGACTGTAGCCTGGCCAGCGCCCAGGCCGGCCCGCCCCGCCCCCACGGGCTGGGGGTGAAGGACGCAGGACTCAGGAGTTGTCAACAGCCCTGTCCCCTGGTCCACCCCCGCCACCAAGTTTCAGCATTTGCTCTGGTTTCACAAAACCAACCCCCGTGTCATACCTCGGAGACTGGGAGGCCTCAGCCCTGCCCACTCAGACTCTGGGGTGACCGCGGGGACCTCCTGACCTCCCCTACCTTGGAGTCCCTTCCCCAGGTCCCAGAGTCCCTCCGCCATCCCCAGTGGAGACTGGTGGACACTGGCCAAGCCGTGAATCCTCAGGAGTGGTGCCTTCTGCCAGGCATGGGCCAGCCCAGCAGGTGGGGGGCAGGTGGGGCGAATCCGGGGGCACTCCGAGAGCTCCCTGCCTGTGTCCACGTGAGCGCCCAACTGCCCCCCACGTCTCCAGTCCTGGGCTGACATTGGTGTGGGTTCAGTCCTGGTCTCTGAAGGGAGAAGGGTGGTCCCCCAGCCAGCCGCGGGGAGGACAATAAGGTGACAACAGGGAGCCCCAGAGCGAGCCTCGGTGGCGACTCCTCACCGTTCGGGGCTTCCGTCCTCTGGTCCCTCCAGCAGATCATCCTTCTGGCTGCTGACCGGCGGCCGGGGGGCCGGGGCTCCCACGGCAGGGAGGGGCCTGCCCTTCAGGTGGCAGAGCTCACTCCTGCCGAGGAAGCAGCCTCCCCACCCACGTCACGAGTGGGCAAACTGAGGCTCCAGGAAGTTAGACAGTTGGTCCTGATCCCAGGAGTGAGCGCTGTGATGGTACCATCCCGGGGAGCTGGCCTCACCCCTCGGTGCCCTGGGCAGGGGCCCCCGAACCTCAGCTTTGCACCCCTATTCACACAGTGTTTAGAATCTCCTTGCCTGCACTCCCACCGAAGGGACGGAGGACCCGCCCCCTTACGCTCCTTGTCCTGCTCCAACAGGACCCTGGTGGGGGTCGCCTGCAGCCTTCCTAACCCCACCGCCAGACCAGACAAGGGTGGGCATGGGGGACACAGAGCCCCCCTTTTTTGGCCATGGCTGCCGAGAAGAATAGTCTGGGAGGGGCAGAAGGAGCCCCAGGGCAGCCCACCCGGCTCTCCCCTCTCCCCTGGGTCCTGCTTCTCCCTGGGGTCCCCAGAACAACTGGCCACCGGGGGACCTGGCTGCTGAGCCCTGACAGGCCTGAGGGCCGGCCCTGAGGCCGGTCCGTGTTGGGTGCAGCTCTCCGAGGACTGGGCCGTCCAGCAGCTTCGCCCCCACTCCCCCACCCCCTCGCCACGGGGCCTCTGAGCAGGGAACAGCTTATCGGGCAGTGTCCTTCCTCCCGTGTCCCCCTGCCTGCATCTCCTCTGTCCATTTGGCCCCAGCCAGCCCCTCCCTTGATCCTAGAGCCTCTAGCTGCTCCAGCCACCCCTGGGCCCTGAGCCCGCACACCCACCACCCTCCCACACCAGCAGCGGGATGGCGGGCCTGCAGCCCCTGGCTGCTGCTGGCCTCCCGAGCTCAGTGGGCGGAGCCGCAGATGGGCTGTCTGGTCCGAGCTGGAGATGAGGACCCTTTCCACTGAACTGCCCCTCGCCCTTCTGCCTGCCACCTTCTCTGCCAAGAGCGCCCACCACGCTGAGGCTCCCCTCCCCGTGCCTGCTGGCCTGGCTGCTGTCTGGCCTGGGGCTGGGGTCAGGTGCCCCAGAGCAGGCTGTGACTCACGTGTCTGCCCAAGCCACTCAGCTCTCGCCCTGCATGGTGGCATCTCAGGGTCCCATTGGGATGAGGGGTGAGTCTCAGGGAGACCCCTGGTTGAAATGGACTCACAGGGACCTAGTGGGACTGATGGGAGGAGGCTGAAATCTGGGGTGTCCCGAGACACTCCACCTTCGGGCCACAGCCTGCACCCCCCTGCCCCCCACTCCTGGCTTCTCCCCAGCAGGGCCCAGCCAGGCAGCTGTCCCATCTGTCCATCTGTCCGTCGTCACTTGCCCCCTCCATGCCAGTGTGCCCAGAGAAGGGCGTATCCAGAGCCCCGGGGTCCTGCACCCAGGCCCCGAAGGAGGCCCCTCCCTCTGCCCCCAGGGGACTCAGTCTGAGCAAAGGAGGGCTCTGGAGGCCTGGAAGGAGGATTTATGGGGCTGCTGCTGCCCCAGAACCCCGGCTCAGACGGGCTCAGCCCAAGGCCTGGCCCCTCGGCCCCCCCGCAGGCCCCGCAAGGGCAGGGCCCGCGTCTGGACCCAGCGGCGCTAATCTCGAAAGAATGTGCTGCCAGCTGCCTGTACACTGGGCCCCCCGGGACCCAGGGGGCCCCCTAGAGACTCCAGCCCTGGAGAAGGGGGCGTGCCCAGGACAGGGGCCACCCTGGGAGGGGTCCTGGTACTCCTGGCCCCTGGCAAGGCTGGGAGCTGGCCCGGGGCCACCCCGGTGATGCTGGCACTGGGGGCTCGGTGATGGATGGCCCCAGCACCCTGCCCTGGCCCGGCAAGATGGCTTTCCCAGGGACTAAGAATAGGTGGGGAGGCTGGTGAGGGCTGAGGGGAGCAGAGGGCTCCTGGGGACACTGCCCGACCCCCTGCCCCAGCTTTGGGACCAGCCACCCTCGCAAAGGGGCGGGGCCCCGTGTGCTCAGAGCCTCCAGCAGCAGGCCATGGGAGGCGGCTCAGCCCCCAGGACAGGGGCAGGGCCCACAGGGAAAGAGCAGCCGCTCCCCCCACCCAACCTCATGGATGGGCCCCCGAGGCTCAGACGGGTGGCTTTAGGGGGGCAGGACGCCCCGGTGGCCACAGCAGAGCCCAGCTGAGTCTCCTCACTCCGGGGGCCTCTCCCCAGCCCCTGCTGCCCCAGGAGCCTGCGAGCCCACGAGGACCCTCTGCCCCAGCTGTGCAGCCCCAGCCAGATGTGGGGGGCGGCAGCCCAGAGGCATGCCCCCCACCTGGCCTCGCCGCAGCCCCCTCCTGCTGCTGCTGCTGCTGGCCTGCCAGGTGAGCCCGCGCCCCCTGCCCCCACCCCTCGGCGTCCACCCTCGGGCCTGCCCGTGCTGACCCTGGACGCTCCACCCACCCTTCCCTGTCCCCAGCTGCAGGCGCCGTCTGCCCAGGTGATGGACTTCCTGCTTGAGAAGTGGAAGCTCTATGGGGACCAGTGTCTCCACAACCTGAGCCTGCTGCCGCCCCCCACAGGTGAGCCCCCCAGCTCTGCCTGGCCCTGGCTAGGCCACGGAGCATTCCTGAGCCCTTACTGTGGGGAAGGCCCTGGTCAGGGGAGGGGAGGGGCCCCAGAGAGGCCGGGGACTTGCCCGCGGCCACATGGCAGGGGAATAGAAGAAAGACTGGCCCCGGGGCTGGGGTGCCTCGTGCCCTCCCCTGTCTGCTTGGGGGGGAGCAGGCAGACCTCACGTGGCTGGGAGGGGGCAGGGGAGGGCAGGGACCGGGTAGAGCACAGGGACCAGTTCTGAAGGTCCCTGGGGGGCAGAGGGACTGAAGCGGGAGGTCCAGCCGCTGCCCAGACAGAGCAGGGCCCTGCGTGGGGCAGAGGGGCGGGGGGGACCACAGAGTTGGTGTCGGGCTCTGGAAGGGTGTCAACAGAATTGGGGTTCAGTCCCCAGAGAGGGAGGCACTTCCAGAAGGGAACTGGAAAGGGGGGCACCCCATTGGGTTGGGGGCAAGTTGGAGATGCAAAGTATGCCAGAGGGGCAGTGGGGGCTGGAGCTCAGGACCAGGCAGGGCTGGGGGTTCGGGACCTGGGGGACAGCTTGTGCTGGGGAGCAGAGGACGATGCTCAGGGGTCCCGAGAGGGGGCCAGGGGGGCCACTGGGCCGGGCTGAGGCGCCCTTGGCCCTGCCCCCGCAGAGCTGGTCTGCAACAGAACCTTCGACAAGTACTCCTGCTGGCCCGACACGCCTCCCAACACCACCGCCAGCATCTCCTGCCCCTGGTACCTGCCCTGGTACCACAAAGGTAACCGCAGGGGGCCTGTGGGGGCGGCCGGGGTCCAGCCCGCGGGCGGGGCGCTCACCTGAGCCTCCCCCCAGTTCAGCACGGCTTCGTCTACAAGAGATGTGGGCCCGACGGGCAGTGGGTGCGTGGGCCCCGGGGGCAGCCGTGGAGAAACGCCTCCCAGTGCCAGATGGACGAGGAAGAGGTTAAGGTCCAGGTCAGCCTGCGGCCGGTGGAGCAAAGGCCGGTGGGGGCTGGCGCGGCCGGGCGGGGGGCTCCACGCAGCCCGGCCTGACCAGCCCCGTGATTTGCAGAAGGAGGCGGCCAAGCTGTACGGGGCCTCCCAGGCGATGTACACCGTGGGGTACTGCCTCTCGCTGGGGGCGCTGCTGCTGGCCCTGGCCATCCTGCTGGGCCTCAGGTACGCCCACCAGCCCTGCGCGGAGGGGCCGCGGTGGGTGGGGCGTGGGCGGGCGGGTGCTGACCCCCCGTCCCGCAGGAGGCTGCACTGCACTCGCAACTACATCCACGCGAACCTGTTCGTGTCCTTCGTGCTCAGGGCCAGCTCCGTGCTGGCCATGGATGCGCTGCTCAGGACCCGCTACAGCCAGAAGATCGGCGACGACCTCAGCGTGAGCAGCTGGCTGAGCGGCGGGGTGAGCGTCCAGACCCGCGTCCCCCGGACCCCCGGGGCCCGGAGGCGGGCGGCTGCGAGACCCCGCTCGCTCACGCCCGCTGCTCCGCGGCCAGGCGCTGGCCGGCTGCCGGGTGGCCGCGGTGTTCATGCAGTACGGAGTGGTCGCCAACTACTGCTGGCTGCTGGTGGAGGGCGTGTACCTGCACAGCCTGCTGGGCCTCGCCGCCGGCCCCGAGAGGGGTTTCTTCGCCCTCTACCTGGGCATCGGCTGGGGTGAGTGGGCTGCAGCACGGCGGGGGGTGGGGGGGCAGGCCGATCGCAGCCTCGGAGACACAGCTGCCGCCCCCGCAGGCGCCCCCATGCTGTTCGTGGTGCCCTGGGCCGTGGTCAAGTCTCTGTTCGAGAACGTCCAGTGAGTGCGAGCTGGGCGGGGCCCGGGCCGCCCGCTCCGGGCGCGGGGCAGGGCCTGCGGGCGGCGGCCATGCGGTCTGGCCCCCGGGCAGTGGGGGGACAAGCAAACCGGGTGCCCAGGGTGCGGGTCCTTGGTGACTGTCTCCCTTTCTCTGCCGGGGCCCTCGTTAGATCCCTGGGGCTCGGGGGCGGGCGGGGGTGGGGATGGCAACAGGACGTGAGCCCCACCCCCAGGTGCTGGACCAGCAACAACAACATGGCCTTCTGGTGGATCCTGCGCCTCCCCGTCTTCCTGGCCATTTTGGTGAGGACGGGACGCCCCACAGGGAGGAGTGTGGGGCCATGGGGTCAGCCTGCGGCCCCCCTTTCTTGTGGGGCTGTGGTGGCCCAGGAGAGAGACAGCATCCTGCCTGGGCGGACAGGGAGGGAGGCCCCGGCACTCAGCCGGGACACTGGCCGGCGCCCACCAGCCCGGGGCCTGCGGAGCCGGGAGGCGCGGCAGGGGCCCCGGGCCGCCCTGAGCTGTGCCCTCCGCCTGCAGATCAACTTCTTCATTTTCATCCGCATCCTTCACATCCTCGTGGCCAAGCTGCGCGCCCGCCAGATGCGCCGCACGGACTACAAATTCCGGTGGGCGTGCCGGCGCCGAGGGGGAGGTTGGGGGGCGGGGCGGGACACGCCCCGTGCCGGCGCTCAGGCTCGCGCCCCACAGGCTGGCCAAGTCCACGCTGACCCTCATCCCCCTGCTGGGGGTCCACGAAGTGGTGTTCGCCTTCGTGACGGACGAGCAGGCCCAGGGCACCCTGCGCTTCACCAAGCTCTTCTTCGACCTCTTCCTCAGCTCCTTCCAGGTACTGACCCGCCGGGGGCCGCCCCGCCCCCCCGGGCTGCTCTGACCCCCCCCCCCTCTCCGCAGGGCCTGCTGGTGGCTGTCCTCTACTGTTTCCTCAATAAGGAGGTAGGCGCACAGGGGTCGGGGGCTGGCCCGGGGCCAGGCAGCTGGCCCTCATGCCCCCTCAGCCTGGTCCTCGGGGCCTGTGCATCGAGGGGTGCCAGAGGTTGGGGGTCCTGGGGGGCAGGGGCGGGTCCTAGGCCCGACCCCACCTGCTGGCCTCCCCCAGGTGCAGGCGGAGCTGCTGCGGAGCTGGCGTGGCTGGCGCGCGGGCAAGGCTCTTCGGGACGAGCGGCAGGGCGGCAGCCACCCGGCCTCCACCCGGCCCACCAGTGGAACCGCCACCGAGAAGCTGCTGCTCCCCAGGGGCCGGGCCGGCAGTGGGGCCAGCCAGGACCCCTCTGCAGGGACCCGCACGGCCAGCAGCCTCCCCGGGTTGGCCGACAGCCTCTTCTGAAGCCCTCGGAGCCCCACCTGGGGCCGGACTCAGGAGCCGAAAGGGCAGCAACGAACAGTTCAGACCTCAGCCCGCTCTCCCAGGGGGGCTGGGGGAGCTGGAGGGGTCCCAGGGCGGGGGTCTGCGGGGCGGGTTGGGGACGGGTGTGGTGGGAGTGCGTGCGGTGGGTCCCGTGTGTCTGAGAGCCGGTGCTGGGAGGAAAGGCGGGTCCTCCGAAAATAAAGAGCTTGAGCTCACAGGGCTGCGGTGCACGCCCCGGGCCCTGGGCCGAGGGGCGGGGCGGGCGGGCTGGGCCCAGGGCCTCCCTGGGAGTGAAGACGGAGCAGTGGCAGGTGGGGGTCTGCCCACCCCTTGAGCTGGTGCCCCGTTTGTACAGATGAATTGGAGCTAAAACACCCGAGGAGACCCAAAGTGTGGGTGGTGGCTGGCAGTGCCCCTCCCCTCCAGGTCAGGTGACCTGACCCCCACCCCAGGCCAGAGTGGAAGTCCCCCATTAGCTTAGGCCCCCAACCCCCAGAAGGTCACCATTTGCCAGCAAGAGGCCCTCACAGGGGTGATGGCTGAGGGAGGAACTGACATCACACTTTCCCCGGCGGCTGTGGACACCCACCGGGGCTGGACTCGGGCTCGGTGGGGGTGCCGCCACACAGTCCCCGTCCAGGTGTCCTCTTGGCCTCTGCTTTGCCCTGCCTGCAGCGACCGGGGCAGGTCCCAGGCGGCACAGCAGGATGAAGCGGAGAAAAATGGGTCCCCCGCCGAAACGGCCCGGTGAGGGTGACGGCAGTGCTCCCCAGGCCTCTGCACAGCCCGGCGTGCTCACTGGCGGAGGTGTGGCCATGCCGTCCTTGCCCACGAGGGCAGCTGTGTGCAGCGAGGACACTGCCATTGCGGGGTGCTGGGTACCCTGCTTGGCAGGGGGGGCGGGGCAGGGGCTGACGCTGCCAGGAGAGTGCGGGTCGGAGAGAGACCCGGGCGTGCACTGGGGGGTGGGCAGTGGTCCAGGGTGCACCGCAAGGTCCAGCGGCCACCGGGCGCAGCGAGCCTGACAAAGGGGCTGGAGGCCAGGGCAGGGCAGGGAGCCGCCTGGGGCCGCAGTCGGTCGCCCCTCCCAAGTGCCCCCCGCAGCAGTGCCGGGTGCCTGCTGGGGTGTGTGTGTGGTGTGGAGGGGGGTGCAGGGGCGAAAAGCAGAAGCCAGGCAGGCTAGCCAGGTGTCCCTGCTCCTGGAGCTGCCAGGAGGCCTCGCTGGGCCCTGGGGGAGGGGTGCCCACGGCCCCTGCAGCCACGTGGGCTGGGACTGCTCCGGCTAATTGGAGCAGATGAGAGGACCGGAGGCCTCTCGGGAAAGGTAAATAGAATTACTAACCAACAGGCACTGGGGCCCTCCTGGGGGGGTCTGCACCCCCAGCCGCCCAGGCCCGCCCCCGGCAGCCCCCCCGCAGGCCGAGATGCAGGAGTGGGGAGCAATGAGGAGAGGGAGGCTCCCTAGGGGTGACCAGGCTCCCCGAAGTCCTGGGGCACGGCCAGAGCCCGTGACTCGTGGGACTGCAGCACGGGGCCGGGTGGGGGGGGGCAGTGCCAGCCGAGCAGCAGGAGGACCGAAGCCCCTGGCCTTACGGCTCAGGCCCCCCCCCCCCGCCCTGCTCTCCTCTACACCCCGCCCGCAGCCAGCCCTCGGTGCTGGGAAGCCGGCGCCGGCCACCGGTGCAGGGAGGTGCAGGGACGGCTCTGGCTCTCCTTCACGCCAGCTGAGCTCGGGGTTGGCGCCTGCCTGGGGCTGTGTGCTCACCCGGGGGCCTTCCGACGGCCTCCCCGCTCCAACTCCCTCTGCCCTTGTCCTCCTTTGCCCTGTCTCTGTCCCCAAAGGAACTAGAGCAGGCCAGTGGATTCAGGCTCAGAGGGCCAGGCCTGGCGGGGGCTGGGCCTGCGCAGCCAGCGCACCCTGGTTCTGACTGGGCGGCCCTGCAGGTGGGTGGAGGGGGTGGGGGACCCGCTTTCATCCCTCTATCCGGAGACGGACCCCTCAGTTCCTCTGCCCTGTCCCCATCTCTACTGCCCCCCCACCCCAGTCCTGCCCCTCAGGCCCTTCCCCCAGAAGAATGACGGAGCTGCCCGCCCGCGTGCACACGCGTGCTGCTGGGCTGAGAGTGGACACCGAAGGGGAGGAGGGCGCGTGCAGGTCGAACCTGGGAGCACCAGGGCGGGTGCCCGTGGTGGGGGCCAGGCCCAGTGGGTCACCGAGCAGGGCAGAGGCTGCAGGGGACATGCGCGCCAGTGGGCCAAAGTGACCGAAACACCGAGAGGGGACTTAGCGGGCCTGGTGGGAGTCAGGACCGCAGGGGTATCGGTGCATAGGACACTAAGCAAAGGGAGAAGAAGGCAATTAGTAACTATAAGGAAAACAAAGTTGGGCGGGAAAGAAAAACCAGCGTTTACCACATGGCTGAGCTGTGAGTGCAAACGGTGTGAACCCCACGGAGATGCGGACATGGAGGGGAGGAGCAGTCTGGGGGGCGGCGGGGAGGGCACTGGGCTCGGCGCAGAGGGGGGTGAAGTGGGAGAATCTGCTCTTTGGAGATGGAAGCGCAGGGCGAAGAGCCGTCTGCAGGGTGGAGGTGGCTGCCTCTGGGGGGCGGGGGGAGACGCTCGGCCAGTCCCTCCCCCTGGCCGAGGTGCCCAGGGGTCCGGCCCAACCCTGCTCCCTCGTTCACGGAGCTCTAAGACTCGATATCCGGACGACCCCCGGTCTGCACCTGCAGCACCAGGGGGCCCTCCCTACGCCGCACCTCGGACCCCGCTCCCAGGGGGCACCTCCGTCCCCACGCGTGGTTCACATGAGCCCCCACCCCCGTTTGCTCGGGGACCCCGCCTGGCAGGTCTCCCTGCTTCTCCTGAGCCCCGCAGCCCACACTCGGCACGGGGGCAGGGACGTCCTCGATGCCCAAGGCACTTACAAAGCCCACTGAGCCAAGCCCTCGTGTCTCGGCCCGCTTCATGGGCCGAGGGGACGGGCGGGCCTGTCACCGCCACAGGGCGCAGCTCACCAAGCCCACGAGCTGGGACACCCCACGCCAGTGCGGAGGCGGGGGTGGGGGGCGGGGAAAGGAGGCCTGGAGGGGAGACAGGCCCGGGTGCCGGCTGCTCACCCTCCGTGCACACGGCGGGCTCGGCACTCACTACGCGGACACGCGAGGGGCGTGTGAGCGAACCAGAGTGAGGCCACAGTCAGCAGGAAGACCAGGGCAGCTAACCTGCCCCCGGAGCTGTCCGGCAGGGACTCCGCGCTGTGGAGTACGGCGTGACAGAGATGTGCATGCGCCCCGGGGCCACCAGGACAAGGCCGCACCTCCACCGCCCTCGCCGCATGAGGGGCAGTGTGGGGGCAAACGGAGGGGACGGCCACGCCCCCTGCAGTCCTCCCTGCAGGGGCACAGTCCCACTCCCACTGGTGACCACACCAGGTGCCTGCCCGCGGGGACGCTTGGACGTCCGGGCATTGAGGGATGAAGGGGCCCTGGCACGGCAGGTCCGCTGAGTTGGGGCTCCAGGCCCCCCCACAGGAAAGCTGAACTGGCAGGAGTGTGTGTGTGTGTAACAGCCTGAAGGTGTCCCAGGGGCCCACCCACGTGGGGAGGGGGAGGGGGTGGGGGAGGGGGTACAGGCCCAGCAGGCCCATCACTAGTGAGGGGGGTGGGGAGGGCCAGGAGCTATGGGCAGGGCAGGCTGCTTCCAGGGCCGTGGGGCTGAAGGGAGCCCAGGCTGGGGTCTGCCCCCCCGCCCCAGGGCAGATGGAAGACCCGCAGGGAGCTTGGCGTTGAGTCAAGTCCACTTTTAAATGTCCCCAACATGCCACCAGGAGGTGCCAGCACCCTTCGGACACCACGACCCACATCTGCGTTCTCCAGAATGGACGCTCCAGCTGGAAGGTGGTGTGACGCCTCCAGGCCACAGCCGGGCAGACCCCGCCACCAGCAGCAGTGGTCCAGGCCCCTGAAGTCCCGTGGGCTGTGCCCACTGTGCCAAGGCCAACGGTGTGGTCAAGTGCACCCACGAGGTGGCCCACAGTGGCAGCAGGCACTAGGCCAGGGCAGCACCCTCAGAGGTGGGCACCCCCAGTCTCCATGAGAGGAAACTCAGGCTGAGACGTTGCTCAGATCACACCGGCAGCAGAGGGTGGCTGGGGTCCGGCCCACTGCCCGTCGCCCCAGCAAGACCCCTGCTGGCCACCGAGGGCAGCACAGGGGCTGGCCTTCGGCCCCGCCTTGCTCCACCCCATCCTCCGTGGTGTAGGTGGGGTTGGGTGTGTGACGTGTACCCCAGCTGGAGGGCGCCCACACCCCTTCCCAGCCCCAGACAGTTGGGGACAGCTCAGGCAACCCAGCCTGGCAGGCATTAAAACCCCTACAGGTCCCCGGGTCACAAAGGCAACCATGGGGTTGCGGGGACTGAGCGAAAGCCAGCACCCTGGGTGGCCATGCATTAAGTGAGCCCGCCCACCCTGGCTGGGCGGCTCCGAGGTTGGAGCACCGTCCAGTCCTTCCAGGTTGTAGGTTCGAGCCCCGGGCAGGGCGCACTCAGTAATCAAGGATCGCATCAGCAGATGGAGCAGATCCACCATTCTCTCTCCCTTCCTCCCTCAGTAAAACCCATTAAAACGCACAAGAACTGTCCTTCCTGCACTCCAGCCCTGGGGAACCACCCCCAGGGAGAGATGCCTCCCACAGCCACCCGTGGGGCCAATCTCGCCCCAGAACACTCCTCCGGGAAGTGATGCACCTGAAGTGAACTCTGGTCTCGCGAGGCCCACCTCGGCTCTCCAAGTGTGCAGGGCTA
>CM052545.1:101638128-101651456 GCA_028533065.1 Trachops cirrhosus
GCAGCAACACTAGACTACCCGGGAGGCCGGCCGTGGGCTGGGGGGGCAGACTGGGCAGCGACGGCGGCGTGGGCGGGGCCCGTCAGCACTTTGGTATGGGGGTGGGGGGTGGGGGTGGGGCGCGCACATCCCTCCGGCTGTCCTCCCTGCCCGCCTCCCGGGCCAGGCTCAGTCCTTCCAGTCCTTTTTGATGGTGAGGTTCCACTCCCAGGACAGGTGGTCCGTCTTGTCGTCGTCTGTGAAGCGGGACTTGATGTTGTAGCTGCCGCGGGCCAGCATGCCCTTGGGCGCCTCCTCCACGGGGGTGAGGAACTCGTACTCCTCCGCCCGGGGCCCGTAGCTGCCCACCATGTAGTCCGTCTTGTCGACTGCGGTGCAGGGAGTCAGCGGTCAGCAAGCAGGGCGTGGGAAGGGCCCGCTCCACCTTCCCCCTCCCCGTCATGGGTCTGACCCCGGTGGCCGCCGGCGCCTGCCCTCACTCACTCTTGACGCCTTTCCGGTACGTGTGTTGGATGTACTTCATGCCAGACACGATCTCTCGGTTCACCTGCGGGGAGAGTCCCGGAGTGGGGCTCAGCGGGGCTCTTTGGCCCCAGCCCCTCCGGGTCCCGCCCAGTGCCTCTGACTTACCCGGAAAGAGATCTTTATCCGGTATTCCACACCCTCCTTCAGCACGAAGGACTGCTTCTTGAAGGCCTCCAGGTCACCTGGGTTTGGAAGGACATCACAGTAGGAGGCTTGGCACCAGGAGGCCACTCTCCTCCGGACTGCCCCTTCCACTCCCGCCCCCACACTCAGGCCTCTCCAAAGCCAAGGCCAGCACCTTCCGAGACCACTCGGCTGCACTTCTTGTGTTGCCCACGAGAGGGCGCTAACTCTCCAGAAAACTATTTTTAAGGAAAGTAATAAGGAGTCAGGCAGCCTGGCCAGGGACCTAGGGGTACCACCCACCTGTCAGATCCAGCTCCAGGGGGCCGGGGGCGCTGCTACACACCAGAGTCAGGCGGGTCACAATGACGTTAGGGACGTTGGGGTCTGTGGAGTGACAGCAGGTTGGAGCTCCACCCCCGGGCCTCCCACCTCAAGCACCCAACCTGCTGCCACCAGCAGGAGCAGCAGCAGGAACCGAGGAGAGGGACAGGCCCGGCCCACTCACCCGCAGACACAGCCACGCGGCCCAGCAGGGCCTCCTTGTACTTGCGCAGACTCTCGTCATCCTTGTCCAGCTCCTGGATCTCCTGGATGCTCTTCTGGGCTGGGGGCTTGTAGTTGACCGAGTGCTCGTCCTCCTCATTCTCGGCGGCAATCTGCGCCAGCTGCTCGGCTGTGGGCTCCTGCTCCGCCATGCTCACCTCTAGCTGGTCTGGGACACCTGTGGGAGGGGTGCACTGTGGCGGCCTGGAGGGATTCCTAGTGTCCCCCTCCCCCAGCGCTCGGCAGGCCCTGCAGCCACCAAGTGCAGGCTGTGTGGAAGGGGCCCCCACAGGCCAGGCCCCTTATCTGTGCCTAAGGGGCGGGGCACCTTCTGGAGCAGGAGGGCAGCTGCAGCCAGAGCCTGTCAAAGGGCCCAACATAGGCTTCCGAGGCCCGGGACTGAACGGGCCCTGCAGCCTGCTCCCCAGACCAGGCACACCTCCCTCCCTCCCTCCCTCCCTGCAGGAGGCCGCGGCTACAACCCCAGTCCTGGCCAGCTGGGGAAAAATCTCAAGTTCTGCTGCTCTTTCCAAGCTGCCCAAGCTCTCACCCCCGAGGACTCCTCCTGCTGGACCAGGGGGCTTCTCCCCGACCAGAGATGCCCCTTGAACCCTGCCCTGGCCGGGAAGCAAGACCCCTGTACAAGGAACAGGTAACAGGGCCAGCCTGAGTCCCACAGGTAGGTCCCAAAAGGACACGGGGACCCACAGTGTCTGCCCAGGTTTTCGCTGGTTGGGAGGGTTGGTGACCTGGAGCTGGAAACTGTTGCAGCCGCGGGGTATTCCAGGGACCCTCTTCGTGGACCCTGGTGCAGGAGCACTTGGAGCCGCATAAGGCTGAAGTCCCCCCATCCTGGCCCCTCTGAAATCCCTGAGGGAGTATCCGAAACCCCTCACATCCGTCCTGCCTGAGCAAGTCGGGTCAGGGCCCAGCAAACCGTAGACCGCCGTCTGCTGCGGGTAGGTAACCAACGCCTGTCCCCCAGCCTGGCAGCCCGGCCCTGTACGCGTTACCAGATCCTACAAAAGGCCGCTGAGCACCCCGTGCGAGCGGGCCGGCCGCTTGCAGGCGTGACGGACGCGCCCGCTCTTCCCAGCCTCCCAGCCGCTTTCTCCGGAATTCCTCTAGAAGGTTCACACCCTAACGCCACCAACTGAGGCCGCGGGCGACAGGATCCTACGAGCGCGAAGCCGCGGCCCCGCACTTCCGCAAGGCCCCGCAATCTGGGCCGGGCGCGGGGCGGGGTGGGGTGGGGTGCGGCGCTCCGGGATGGCCAGAGGCCGGGTGCGCCTTCGCCTAGGGAGGGGCGTAGGGCCTGGTCCAGGTCTACGCGCACCGGCGGGGTTGGGGCGCCGCGGGGCACGAGCGGCGGCCACAAAGGACGCATGCACCCGGCCGGCCCCGGGCCTGCGCCCCCCGCCCCCACGTGGAAGCCCCTGCGCCCGGGACCCGCCCTGCGCTTGGGCCACCGCCCGCTGTCACCGCCGCCCCCGCCAGACGCTGATCGCCCTCCCCGGCGGGCGGGGCAGGCAAAGCCTCGGCCTCCGCCCCGCCTCCCCGCCGCCGCCGCCGCCGCGCCGCCGCCGCCGCCGCCGCCCTGGCGCTCACCGGAGGCTCGACCGCACCGCGCTCGCACTCCCTCCCGCACGAAATGACGAACGTCGGTGCCCCGCCCGCGCGCGCCCGACCGGCCACTTCCGGGGTCACGCGACTTCCGCTCGCGCCGGGCGGGCCGGCAGGGGCGCATGCGCGGCCGCCATCTTGCGGGGCCTGCCTTGTGGGCGCGTCCCGCCTGGGCGGTGCAGTGTCCGGTCGGTGGCGAGAGCCGGTCCGTCCGGAGGTCCGTACCCTTTGCTGCGGGCGCCTTCCGGCCCCGGGGACCCCACAGCTCAGACTATTTCGGGGAACGAGGCAGTCACAGTCTTGCGTGCGCCCCACCTGGACGTCGTGGCGTTTCGGCGAGGTGCTGTCAGCCGCCAATAACGCGCGGGGACGTCGCCCGGTGCAGGCTCACGGCCCAGGTGCGGGGACGAGCGGACTGTGCAGCCACGCCTTCGGCCGGGCCCACCCGAGGCCCGCACGAGCCCGCGACAGCCGCCCTTCCACCTGCCGCCATTGTCCCGCTCTCCCGGGAGTCCCCAGAGGACATCCCTTCCAGTTTGCACTGACCACTCCCAGGACGCCCGCGGGTCCCGCCTGTCCAAGGCCAAGGGCCGGGCCTTTCCAGGTGTCTTGTCAACCCAACCCTGAGTCAGGAGGCTTTGGCATGAAAGAAGTGGCAAAGATTTCCCCAAGGGGTTTGGGGTCGCCAACCCGCAGACACGATTGGACCGCGGCCGGAGTGTCCCAGAGAAGAAAGAAAAGCCAACCATTGTAATAGTAAAAGGCACTTTCCCGGGAAAGGATCGGCCCTGCATTCTTAGCTTGTGGGTGGGGCCTGAGAGGGCCGGTGGTCGTGCAGGCCCGCGGGGGTCCGTACGTGCGTGTGACTTCCCTGAGCCCTTCGCAGGACTGTCTGTAGGGTTGACGCGGCCCGCCGGGCGTGGGCCCACCGCCGGGAAGGGCACAGGTTGAAGCCCTCAGGCCTGTGAAATGAAACCTGTGTCCCTCTCCCTCAGCCCACTTGGTCTGCCTGACACAGTCCAGACTCCCTTTTAAGTCGGCCGAGCCACACCGACTTCAGCGACTTCATCTGGTTTTCCTCACACCCCTCTCCCTAGGTGGCCCTCTGTCGCCTGCCACCCGGGTGAAGATCGAGGCTCAGTGGCAGGGCCGCTCCCTGGGGCCCCGGCAAAGCCGTCCCTGTTACAAGTTTCCGTCCAGACCGACGCAGGTCCTCGGGCTCGGCACACTCTGGGAAAGCGGTCCCCGAGGAAGGCCTTGCCCCCTGGGGGTTTGGAAGCCGCTGGCACGGACGACTTGGCTGCTCCCAGGCTCTCCGCCAGGCCTCCGTGTCTCCGCTTCCGCGCTCTGGCTGTACCAGATGCCGGGTGGTCGCCCTCACACCAAACACAGACACATCTGCAGCACCAGGAGGGGCTTCGCCAGACGCAGCCTGCCTGGCCGAGCCCACACCCCCAGACCCCCGCCTGGCACCCCTCAGCGCTCCACCTGGGACCCCGGGGAGGGGTTCCCCTCCACCCCGGCACCCGTGCAATTGTGATGACGTGGAAATGGCTAATGCCTCCTCCTTCAGTGACCCTTAAACTCCAGGGAGGGGGGCCTTCTGTCTAGTCCCCCCTGCCTGGTGGGGAGCCTGGGCAGATGTAAGCCGCCACCCGTGCACCCACACCCACCGTGAGCTGGAGAGCATTCTGGGCGATAGAGCAGTCGACGCGCGAGAGGCCTGCTGTTCTTCGGGAATGTCTCAGACTTTAGGGCGTATCTGTGCGCTCTGTGTGACTAGCGGTCACACTGCCAGGCCCCCGTGCGGGAAGCGCAGTCGGCCAGCAGCTGTGCCCTCCAGTCGGGTGCTCAGGAGCTGCTCCCGAAGCTCCTGTCCCTGGAAGCCGTCCTTGCACTGAGGTGTGTCCCCAGGATGAGTCTGCTCTGGGGGCAGCTCAAGTGCCCTAAGGAGCCCAGACTCTTACAGAGCGTGTCCAACTTGTACATGATCGGGAATCTGTCACCATGTAAAAATGTACCCTGGAATTTATCTACTTAAAGCCACCGCCATGCCCTGGCCGGTGTGGCTCAGTGGGCTGGAGTGTCATCCTGTAAACTGAAAGGTCGAGGGGTCCGTCCCCTGTCAGGGCACAGGCCTGGGTTGCAAGTTCAGTCCCCGGTCATCAGGGTACGTACGAGAGACGGCCAGTCGTCTCTCTCACACATCGATGTTTCCCTCCGTTCCTCCCTCTCCCTCTCGTGAAAGCCGGTGACACAACCACCATTTATTGTTTCCCGCAGTTTCTGAGGGTCAGGAGGCAGCTTGCTGGCTCGGTGGTTCTGGCTTGGGGTGTCTCATGGGGCCGTGGTCCCCAGTCTGCTGGCCACGGCCATGGACTCCAAGACCAGCTGAACTCCACGCCCAAGCACACCTGTGGGCAGGAGGCCTCGACGGACAGACAGCTCAAGAGACGGGGACGGCAAGGGCTCCCGACAAGGCTGCAGAGTCCCTCGATGTGACCTCAGAAGTGCTGCGCCGCCCACCATCCCCATGGTGCTGGCCGCACAGCCTGCCCTGGGCCAGCGTGGGAGGGAGCCGCAGGGCGTGAGGACCGGGCCGGCCCAGTGCAGGCACCGCAGTGGAAGGAAGGGCGTCGTGAGCCCCTGTGGACCTGGCGTGCAGCGTGGAGGGTTTTCAGCCGGCAGGTGGCTGTTCCGTCTGCGCCCTAATCCTCTGTGCATGCAGCAAGTCGGAGGCAAATCTCAGCCGGCATTTCCACCGGAGGTGTCTCGGCACATACGTCTGAGGAGAAGGTCCTTTCTGGGCTCACGGCACCATTATCGCACCTGTCCCAGTGTCCAGCTCTCCGTGGCAAACACTCCGGACTGGCGGCTGTAGCACCAGCCCTGCTCGCTCCGCGGCCCCGGGGGCTCGGCCTGGCTCTCGGGAGTGCAGGGTGGCCGGGTGGCCGTCACCCAGCCAAGTGGAGGCCGGCTGTCAGCGCTCAGCCAGGCCTTCCGCACGAGGACGGCCCGTGGGCCGGGCCGACTGCAGGCGCCAGCCACCGGGGGCCCCAGGCTACCCACGTCTGCCCGCAGCCTGCACACCGGAGGGCCTCTGCGACTGCCCCCTCAGGCTCCAAACTGCCAAGCAACTCCCACAGCTCGGAAAGCTGTTCACGATGATCACTGGTTCGTCCTGAAGGACACAGCCCGGAACAGCCAGAGGCAAGAAACGTACAGGGCAAGGAGGGTGTGGGTGTGTGTGTGTGTACAGAACTCCCCGCACCCACCACAACGCTTGCTTTCTAATTCACTAGCATTTTTGAGCCAGAATTTTATCTTGTCACCAGTGATTTAATTCTTTCAAAATAGTTTGTAAAGAGAAAAATGTTTGGTCCTTTCTTGTCATTTGCCAATTTTTAGAGTGGGTTAGTGAGCCAGGAAGCGCCGCAGGCCGACATCAGGCGTTCTTGTGTCGTTACGCAGTCCCGGATGGTGTGCTCGTGTGGGTTTTCACAGACACTGACTCACAACTAGTGTGCCCGGGCGCCGTGCACTTGGTTTCTACAAGTACAGACAGCGTGAAAGCAGACTCAGCCCTAGCCTGGGCTGCAGACCACAGAGCGAGGCACTTGAAGTTAAAGAGATCACCTTCTGGTTTTATTTTTACATTGAATTTTTGAGGATGCATTATTTATTGCTATCTCCCCCAAACAGTCCGTCATCCTGGGGTGATTCGTTAATGACGACAGCTAGTAAATGTAAATCACAAAACCATCAATGATTTGAGAACAAGTCATACATGGAAGTTACGAGAAGAACAGCAGGGGGACGTGGGGAAGCCACACTGGGACACGGGCTGTAAGGAGGAGCTGACGCCAGCACAGACCCCACGGAGGGGCTGAACAGGACAAGCTCAGGGACACTGCGGGACCAGCGCCTTCCCTGGTGCTCAGCCCGGCCCCGGAGGAGCTGCCGGTGCTGCTTCCCGCCGGGCTGCAGGCCAGGGGGCCACTCGCCCCGGAAGCCCACGAGCATGGACGATGAGAGCCGGGTTTGTCCCCAGCGAGGGTGGGAGACGGGAGCGAGGCGGGGGCGTGTGCACAGGCGTGCGCCCACGGGCCCTGGTCTGTGGTCTCCCTGCTGTGTCCCGAGAGGGCCCGGGGCAACAACGGCCTGGGCGTGAGGCGCTCACGCAGCACAGGTAACAGATGGTGACTCGCAATCAGCAGAGAGCGGCGAGTCCGAGTTGGCACAGTAACCCACGGCGGGCAGGGAGGGGCCGCTCCCCCCCCCGCCGGAGAGCTCTGACTGCTGCCGAAGGGCGGAGGGGCACGTGAACACTCCCCACTGACGCGCGCCCCCAATCCTGCGCCGCGGGGTGCTGCAACTCGCAGAGTGCGGAGGAACGGGGTTCACTCGGTTTCACAGCTGCTGCCCCACACGTTTGTGGATTACAAAGGAAAGGACATTAGCTTCACAGCAGAGAAAACTGGGGCTCCCCTTGGAAGAAGGGGGCAGCTCACGCCGGCAGGAACGTCGGACCAGAGCCGTGTCATCCTTCGCCTCCTGGGGGCGCCAGCTCGTGAAGTCAGACAAGGCTCGGTGGCACTGACTTTCCAAAGCGACTCGGCACCCTTCTCCGTATGCACCTGGAAAAGCCTGCACGACCCCGGTGACCGGGATGCTGGCTGAAGGTGGGTGCGGTCTGTGGCTCGGTGACAGCACGTGCCAGTGTGAACATCAGTTTCCAGACAGGGGGAGCATGTCCACCCTGCCGACTGTCCACATGCTTCAAAGGCAGCCTCCCTTCCTGGCCTGTGCCTGCTCAGCCCAAGGCCACCTCCACAGGGACACACTCGCCCGGCCAGGTGGCCTGACCCCTCCCAGACCCACCCCTTGGGCCACAGCAGCTGAAGGCAGGCGCCTGACACCCCGAGGGGCGCTCAGTGCTGGTGAGACCCAGGCCCAGTGACAGCGCTGCAGCCGACAGTTAAAGGGCCGCCCTCGGTCACACTCCTGGGAGGCTGCGGGGGGGAAGGCAGACCCTGGAGCCTCACTCTCCGCCTCCGCCCAGCCCTCCCAGGACCTGTTCTCCAAGGCTGTGGCCACCTTCCATGCAGCCTGCCCTCAGGCGCTGAGGGCTGCCCCTTGCCCTCCCCGGGATGTGCTGCGGCCACGGAACAGGACCCTCAGCTCTGCCGGGGCTGCAGGCAGAGCTGCACAGCCACAACCACACTCTCCGGAAGGAGACCAGAAGAGGGTGCAGACGGGTGCTGGTGGGGCTCCACGCACGGTCTCCCTCGGGGGCCTTACTGCCTGAAGTGCACCCCAAGTGTGGTCCTGGCCCACTCTTTGCGTCCCGAGGGCGCTCAGGGGCGCCCGTGCCCACCAGCCCTCCCACGATGCTGCATGTCAGAGGGGACACTGCTGGCTCCCACCCGCCACCTCCACCAATGGCAATGAGAAGAGGACACCCCAAGCCAAGCACCACGAGGGGATGGCGTCGCAGAGTCAGAGCTGCTGACACCAGGTTCCCGAGAACCTGGGCGGCAGAGGACAGTGCAACCCAGTGACCTGGGGTGTGGCAGCAGCCCGGTGGCCGCCCCACGCCTCAGTGTGGCAGCAGGTCCTCCACGTGCCAGGCCAGGGAGGGAGGGGTCAGGGCCCACGGGACAGACGGAGAGGCAGCGCCCCACTAGTGCCGAACACCTGCCGGGAAGCCGGCGCCCGGAGGGCCGCTCCCCGCACACCCGCCGCCGGGGTCCCTCCTCCCTCCTGGGGGCCCAGGCAAGGACCCCGCTAGAGGGACAACCAGAGCTCCATTTCTACACACGCGTCTGTTTATTATGGCGGAGGCGAACAGTCCACCTCCCCCACAACAGCAACCAGTAAAGTTTATCCCAAAAATAACTCAGTACAAAACAGGTCCGTTTCAGAATTTAAAAAAAAAAAGGAAAAAAAGAAAAACCTTTACATGAATTTTAAATCCTATTTTAAAACAGAAGAAACAAATCCATCGTCAGCCACACAGCCCGGCCCACCCCCCGGCGGGCGCAGGTTAGAGACGTCTGGGCCAGCTCCGCACGACGGGCCGGCGCTCTAGCTGGTGTCCATCTGCAACGGGAGAGAGAGACGCTCACCAGGGGCCCCCTCCCCCGCCTGGGCCCACCCAGCCGCCCGAGCCCGGGACTCACCCTCGCGTTGTAAGCGTCCAGCTGGGCGTCCAGCTCCTCTGCGGAGATCTGCTGCTTCGAGCTCCGGCCGGCGCCCCTGCCTCTGCCCCGGCTGCCTCCGCGGGCGCCTCTCCGGGTGCCGCCGCCGCCCCCGAACGCTCCGGAGCCGCGGTTTCTGATCATCCCGCCTCTGTTTACGCTGGTGAGGAAGGAGAGTGCAGTCACACACGGAGGCCGGACGCCGCGCCCCCAGGGCCAGCCTCGGGCAGACGCCCCGCACTCACCTCTGTGCCGGTCTGCGCTGTGTGTCGATCTGTGAGGTGACGAGCTGGATGTTCATGGGGCGGCCTGTGGCGGGAGCAGAGCGGGGCGCTGCCGTCAGAACCCGGGCCTGCCCGGGGAGCCGCACCGTCCCCCTGCAGGCCCCAGGCAGGGCACCACGGGCCCCTACCAAAGCAGCTGGCCGGGCCACGCAGGGGTGGGGGGGAACAAGAGGCCGCCAGCGACAACCAGCCTGCACCTCGCTCCTTTCTCAGTCTGGCTCAGGTGGGTGTCACTGGTGGGTGGACAGGTGTGGGCGCCCTGACAAGGAGAAGCAAGCGGTACCTTTGTCTTTACGACTACAGCCCCGCACTTGGGGAGGTGCTATGGAGGCTCTGAGAAGACTTCACGAGGTGAGTCTTTCGGAAAGAGTGCAAGGAGGGGAGGGTGCAGCTTGCTGGGTGGGGTTCGCGAGAGGTCGGTCCAGGTGGGTGGGGCAGAATGGGGGGGAGACGAGGGGCGACTGCAGCGTCCTCCGTCAGGGGGAGTCGCATTCCTGCACGGACACACGCCGGCCCCTCGGGCCCCTGCGCCCAGCCCCCGACTCACCGTCCAAAGGGACGCCGTTGTACTGTTTCATGGCCTTCAGGGCGTCTGCCTTCCGTTCGAAGTGCACGTCGGCAGTGCCCAGGCTGCGGCCGGAGCGGTCATAGTGCACGGCGGCCTTCTTCAGCGTGCCGAACTCAGCGAAGAGCTCCTGGGAGTCGGGGAACGCAACCGTCAGCAGAGCTGTCTTCCCCGCGGCGGCTTGGGGCCAGCCCCCGGGCGTGTGAGCTACTCTGAGGGTGCTTCCCTGGGAGGCAGGCAGACGGACACACTGGGGCAGAACGCTGGTCGTGGGAATGGAGGGCGGGGTGGGACAGGCAGGGCCGCCACTCCCAGGAGCACTGGGCCTGAGAGCGCTGGCCGTGGGGGCCTAACACCCGCACCCAATGCGGGCAAAGGGCCGCAGAGCCCCTCAGTGAAGGGCACGAAGTGAAGTCCTGTCTTCTCCAACACAGGAAAGGTCACGACAAGCCCAAGGACTGTGCCAACAATCAGCAAAGGCCAAAACCACACAAGGGGCGCCTTCCGACAGGTAGACCAGCTCAGAGGGCCCGCTGATTTGGGAGCCCTGACCCAGCCCCTCCCCCAGGGCAGATTCTGGCTCACCTTTCCCTCTCCTCCTACTCAAGCCTGCCGCAAAGTCTGAAGTCAAGCGCTGCCATGGAAACTGCCCTGACCTCAGGCAGGCTGGGAGATGGAGAGGGAACCCAGAGTGTGGGGCTACTCCGGCCGCAGGCACACAGCGGGAAGTGGAGTTCACCAAAAGCGGTTTCCAGTGGAGGCCAGAAACCACCTTAAAAGAAGTGTTGAGACACTGTGAGTGCTCACCAGCCTCGCTCTGTCCTCCCACAGCTGAGCGCTGGGAAGCTGAGCCCAGGACGGCCCAGCACCCGGACCCCCAGGGTGTCACCGCTTAACCAGAGAACAACATAAACGCCTTTGGGGTTCAATCGATGGGAGTGAAAAAAAAAGAATTAGAGACTTCAACCCAGGCTGGGTTTGAAAGCCAGGCCTCGGACGAGACCTGGGGAGCGGCGGGAAGTGAACACAGATAGGACCGGGGGCTCAGGGGAAGCAGCCGGAGACGCGCCCTCTCTGGCTCCCGGCCGCCAGTTCCGCGGAGCGCGTCCTTCCTCCTCCCGACAAGTCGCGGCCAGGCCACAAAATACAGCAAGCTAGCAAGCAGCCCAGCTCTGCCGGGCAGAGGAACCACTCACACCGGACCACTCCGTCCCGCTAGAAACAGGAAGCTCTGGCAGAGGTGCCCGCTCACAGGGCGTTGCAGAGGAGCAGCAGCTCCTCAGACTAGGCTGGCGGCCTTTTCCAACACCAACGGACCTACTTGTCGGAGGTTCGACTCCCGCGGGACCTCTGCCTGTACTCCGGCAGCCCCTTAGGGGGGACACGGCCCCCTGGGTGCCTGGGAGGGCTCACTATCCTGAGGAAGAAAGGGGTCCAGGACCACATCCCCAACGGCACCATCAACTCCGCGCGGGTGAACTGCTGACCGAGAAGCTCCAGCCCCTCACCTGAATATCAGCGTCGGACACTCCAAAGTCCAGATTGGACACCAGCAGCTTCCCGCCGGTCTCCACACCGGCGCCTCCCCCAAAGCCGCTGTCGAAAAGGTCATGCTGCCACTTGTCAGGAAGTTGTTTCGGCTGAAGGTGGAAAACACACGAGAACAGACACGAGCCCGTGAGTCTTATTCCAGCGGTCTCCCTCCCTCGCAGGCACGGCAAGACCCTCGCTCATCTGGGCCCGGAAGAAAGTGCGGAGAGGGAACTGAGGCCCTCGAATTCCCGCCCGCGCTGGAGCCCCAAGTCCCCCAGCTTCTTCTTCCCGCCAACCAATTTCGCGCTGCCCATGAGCCCGCGCCCTGTGTCCCCTCGTACCCCGCCGCCACGAGGCCGGGTGCCCAGCCCACACAAAGGCGGGGATGGTCTCCGCCTCCCAGGCCCAGCCGGCGCGCGACCTTCCCGCCCGGCCCGGCGCCCACGCCCACCGGTTCGGCCCGACCCTGCACCCTCTCTGCCGCGCGCCACCCCGCCGGCCAGCTCCCCCGCCGCGGGTCTCTGCACTCACCCTGCTGTAAGGCGCCGGCCGGTTCCTGCCGCCGCCGCCCGCCGCGCCGCGAGCTAGGGCCGCCCGGTTCCGGATGGGCCCGCCGCCCCGGCTCACTCGTGCAGCAGCCTGCGCTCCGCCGCGGCCTCCCTGGGAGCCGGCCCGGCCTCGACCCCGGCCCCCGCCGCGGCCGCCTCGCTGGCTCCGGTTCAGCTTAATGATGTCGTCCAGGGACATATCCATTTTGTCGGCCATGGCGGGCGCGGAATCGGCCTCGGCTCAAGCCCGCGCGTCAGCACGCCGGCTCGTCACTTCCGACGCTGCGCGGCGTCTTCCGGAGCCGCGTTCTTGGAGCGACCGCCGATTGGCTAAGGGCGCGGCAGGGGGCGGGTCGGCGCCTGCGCGCTGGGGCTTGGGGCTCGGCGGGCACCGCTACGAAGCGCCCGGCGGCGGTCGCGGTCGTTTTTGTACCTTCCCGCGCGGGAGCTGGCGCTGCCAACTGAAGGCGGGCGGGGCTGCGCGCGATTAAGACAGCTCGGGTGCGAGGGCGCGGGGGCGGGTCGGGGTGCGGCCGGGGGGCGGGGCTCGCCGCTTTTTCCACCCCTCACCTCGGGCGACCCCGGCCGGGTGGCGGTTTCCTCCCTGAAGCCTAGCGGGAGGCTTTGGGGCTCCATCTGTTTGTCGCCCCCAAGTCAGTGACGTGCTGTGCGGCACATTTGTGTAGTTGTTAAGGAAAGCCAGTGCGCCCTGTGGCGGCGGTCGTTGCAGGTGCCCCGAGTGCGTGCGGAGCCTGTGCGGCGCCCGGGCGGGCGTCCTCGACCCCAGCTGCCCTTGCCCCCCTGGGCGGCTAAAGCGGTTTCTCCGAGCGGACACTGGCTCGGGCAGCACCCTCGCCTGGTGCCTGCGTGCTGTTGCTCGGCAGACTCAGGGCAGCCCGCGATCTCTTCCCTCGTCCGCAGGCGCTGCCGCCATGAAGGTGAAGATTAAGTGCTGGAACGGCGTGGCCACCTGGCTGTGGGTGGCCAATGACGAGAACTGCGGCATCTGCCGGATGGCCTTCAATGGCTGCTGTCCGGACTGTGAGTGTCCCCCGTGCTTGCCCGGCCGCGGCGGCTCCCCAGAAACACCCGCACAAAGTCTCTAGCCTGGAGCAGAGTTAGCCGAAAAGAGGCGGGGGATGTGGGTCCCTATGTATATGAAGACACCAGCGAACGTTTCGTTCGGAAAAATAGTGCAGCCTTTTGTCATCAAACTGGGCTGGGAAACTCATGGGGCAGAGAACGTGCCAACTTGTTACGTGAAAGTTCTCGAACAACAAAGTAGAACGGTGTAAGCACACCCCGCCCCCCTCACCCGCGCAGGGTCGCGGGGTGGGGGTGGCGTTTCTGTGTTTGCTTCCTGGTTTTGCAGAAGCGTTTT
>CM052545.1:101651956-101757154 GCA_028533065.1 Trachops cirrhosus
TCTGGAGAGTACCGAGGCCGAGCGTCCCACCCCCGCTGCACGGCGCCCTCCACACGGCTCCTTCACTCCCTTCTCGGTGCCCCCGCCCCCGTTGCTGCCCGTAGGGTAACCCCTTCTGTCTGCGTGGTGGGTGGTGGTCGCCCTGGGCAGGTCGGGGGGAGGAGGGGGAGTTCTCTCAGCGGAGAAGAGGTGCAGGTCACCCCCTGAGCCCTCAGGCCAAGTTCCCCACCCCCAAAACCCAGTTTGAGGGCCTCCTGCACGGTCCTGGGCGACGCTTGGGGAGTGGGGCAGGGGGCAGGGGGCCCGAGTGAGCCCATGTCACCTGGCGGTGAGGTGTGGCGGCCGGTCCCTCTGCTGGCAGAGCCCCTCTGTCTGCGGTGCGCCTGGGGCTGTGCGCTCAGCAGGACCTCTGGAGGGAGCAGGGCCGCCGTGGCCTCTGCAGGTGAGCCCCCAGGGGGCCCTCAGCTTCCCAGGGTGTGTGGGCACCCTGGCCTGCCCCCCGGACATCCTCCCTTCTTGGGGACTTGTCTCTGGTGACAGGAAGTGCCCACCGGGACCCAGCCGCCCAGGCGGCTTCCCCCCGTTGCCCATTGGGACGGTGCTGTCGCCCCAGTCACCGCACCCCTGGGGGCCACCCACGCTCCCTGCCGCCTGGACGCCCCACTGCTTGGCTGGGTCCCCTCAAGCTGGACACAGCTGTTCACCAGGCCCTGCACACGCAGAGTCCAGCCCCGTCTGCCCCCTCCCAGGAAGCGTGGACCCTGCCCCCCAGCTTGCTCCCCTGCTGCCCCCAAGGCACAGAGTCACACCACTGCCTCCACCTCACCTGCTCCTGGGCCCCGGGGCTTCATCCGGGGCCTGAGTCCATTGTCTCCTGGACGCCAGCACACAGTAGGTGTGCAAAAAATGAGCCTCTGCTGGCAGTTCTGTCTCAGACCGGCGTTTGGGGTGGGGAGAGAAGGCCCCAAGCCGGAGGCCACCCACCCCTCTGTCCACTTCCCAGAGCTCCTGCCTGGCTGCCTGCTGCCCCCCCAGGGGCCAACCCTCCCCTTTGGGTGGGAGAGACCCGGGTCCACCGGCCCTCCAGCCCGGCTTCTCCTCCGCAGCTGTGGCACTGTGCGCTCAGAGGCTCTCCCGCCTCCTGAGCCTTGGGGGCCTCGGGGTGACTCAGGGCTGGGACGCCCTCAGATGTGTGGGGGTTCAGCAGCTGCACTTGCCGCTGCGCTGAGGGGCCTCCGGGCTGGACCGCGGGCGGTAGGAGCGGTCCGGGCGCCCCCTCCCAGCAGCAGGCGGGGCTGGAAACAACCGGGACCGCGGTCGGTTTGGGGGCTGTGGGCGTCGGCCCCCCCGCCCCCCAGCTCACCCAGCCCCAGTGCCTGAGGAGGCCCGACAGGTCCTCCTGCCGCCCCCGCGTGGCAGGCCCGCCCTGCCCGCCCGCCGCCGATATAAGGCGCCCGGCTGCGCTGGCGCAGAGCCCGACGCCCGACCCCGTCCCCATGGCCCGGCCCTCCGCAGCGGCTGCCGCCCTGGCGCTGAGCCTGCTGCTGCTGCTGCCGCCCCCCGGCCGCGCCTGGTACAAGCCGGCGGCGGGGCCCCGCGCCCACTCGGTGGGCCGCGCCGCGGGGCTGCTGTCCGGTTTGCGCGGGTCCCCGTACGCGCGGCGCTCCGAGCCCCCCGCGGGCGCGGGGCCCCCCGGCCGGACCGGCACTTCCCGGGAGCTGCGCCCCAGCCTACGGAGCCCAGTGAGTGCGGCCGGCGGGAGGCCACGGGAGACGGGGCGGGCGGGCGGCCCGGAGCGCCCCCTCAGCCTCCTCCTGCCCGCAGGCCCTGTGCGTCAAGGACATGGCCCCGGACCTGCGGAGCTGCGAGCGCCTCCCCGACGGCCGCGCCGCCTTCCAGTGCAAGGCGGACGTCTTCCTGTCGCTCCGCGCCGCCGACTGTCGTGCCGCTTGACGCCCGCGGAGCCGCTCGTACCCCTCGACCCCCGAGGAGATGGTGCCCGGTACCGCCCACCCCGTCTCCACAGTAAACGGCTAAACAAGGCAACGACACACCTGCGTGTGCGCGTGTGCGTGGTGCGGGGCGCCGCGGGAGGGGGCGAGGCCCGGGTCAGTCCCGAAGTCCCGCCGGGAGCACCCCGCACAGGTGTGGCCGGGGGCTCCAATACAGTGCTTCGAGCTTTCTGGGCGTCGCCTGCCTTCCTGCGCTTCCCAGCCCCCACTGCTGCCCACACCTGACCTCCTGCCCGGCCATCGGGAGGGTTCAGCCAGCCTCCCCATCGCCCCACCGGAGGGTCCTCCTTCCTCAAACCCCGGGTTTCCGCGAAGCCAGAGCTGTCCCTTACTAGGCAGCCGGCGTCTAGCGCCGCCCTCTCCTTGGAGCCCCAACACCGACCTCCTCAGCAGCAGCCACGGGTCTGGCGCGGGTCTGGCGAGCAGGATGGGTCCGGCGGGACAGAGCCGCTGCGCCTGTGGCTGCAGGGTGGGCAGGCTGTCCGGACCTCCCTCTAACGGCCCCACTGGGGCGAGCGCCCCTGGCGCCAGGCAGCCACCCCTGCCCAGCCGCTGGAGGGGCTGTTCAGGAACGCGGGCAGGCTGCACACTCAGGGTCAGGGGGGAATCCAGCACGTGGATTCCTCCCCCCCCCAGCTCCCTTCAGAGCATGAGCTGGGGCCTCCAGGGAGGCCCGGAGCTGCCCTGGGGTGGCCACCACCCCACGGAGCATCTGTGTAGTGTAGTTGCTCAGGGAGGCTGGGGGCGGACCTCACAATCCCACTGCACCAGGATAGGTGTCTCTTTGGGGAGGGTGCCCTCCCGTACTCCCAGGCCCCATGCCCTGGCCGGGGCTCCCTGGCCGCTGCTCTGGGGCCGTCCCCACCTCAGGGTGGCACCCTGTGAGGTGGGCTCTGGGAGGGCCTGGGGCTGAGCCAGGCGTCCAGGAGCCCACCAGCCCGATCCTTCTGAGTCTACAGGGGGATGTGCAGCCCTTCTGCTCAGGGGTTCCCTGTGCCCAGGGAAGTGCAGGGAGGCCTGGCGCCATAGGGCTCCTCAAGTCAGGGGGCCCAGATGGGTGGAGGTGCAGGGAGGGCCCTGGGCCTCTCCTAGCTTCAAGTCCCAACGTGGGGAGGGGAAGTGGTGGCCGCCTAGCCAGGGTGTGAACCTTCCCAGTCACCTCGCTTCAGTTTCCTGCTGGGGGGCTCCGAGCTAGACGCCAAGGTAAAACTGAGCCCTGACCAGTGTGGCTCAGTGGGTTGGGCGTCACCCCACAAGCCCAAAAGTTTCGATTCCCAGTCAGGGCACACGCCCGTGCTGTGGGCCAGGTCCCCAGTTGGGGGCTTGTGAGAGGCAACCACACACGGATGTCTCTCCCTCTTTCCCTCTGGCTCGGTGGCTGAGAGTGCCATCCTGCTGCCCCGGGGACACAGGCCCGGCCAGGGTGCGCGCGAGCCAGTGAGTGCGTGCACACGGAGAATGCGAGCCGCGTTTCTGCCTCTAAAGTTGGTGAAACGGTGAGATCAGAAGAAAGGGCTGGCCCAGCTCCTACCAGAGCTGGCCTGCTGGCTTTTGGCTCCCTCAGGGACAGGCTGCACAGCGCCCCCGCCCCCAGAAGTGACCCAGCAGCCACTGGCTGCTCCAAGTGGGTCTGACTTGGGTGCAGGAGACCCCGAGATTCTGTGGACCCCAATCCTTCCTGCGTGGGTGGCCTTCTGTGGAGCTGCAGGGACTCAGCGTCTCGTCTTCCTGGTGACAGGTGGGCAGCAGGGCCGGCAGCCCGATACGGTGCGTCTCCCACCGGCTTTATTGGTTGCACACCGGCCAGTCACGCACAAAATGGAGGAGTCCGTGGGGGGAGCAGGAGGCTGGCTGGGGAGCGGGGCGCAGGGCCCTGGAGCCAGGCTTGGGGTACCAGGGACACAGCTCGAGGCAGAGGGTGCTGGCGCAGGAGGGGGCCTGGCCTGCACCCTAAGGAGGAAAGGCTGTGGGCCCTCGGGTCACTGTTTCCTGAAGTGGACTCTCACCAAGACGGGTGGGCAGGAAGTCAGCTGGCGTCTGTAGGAGCCTCCCAAAGGGGCGGGATGGGGGCGGGGCAACAGGACGGCCAGGAGGGTGGAGGCTGGGCCTCCCCGGGCACACAGGCGGCACCCCTCTGGTCACTGGCCCCCTCGCTCATCCTGCCTGCAGGGCTCCCTCCCGGTGCAGCTTAGAGGGGAGGGGGCAAGGATGTGCGGCCGGACAGGTGCCTTGCAGGGGGCGGGGACTGCCACTCTGTGAAATCCACGCAGGCAGACACCAAGAGGCAGGAAGCGGGGCTGGAGCGGGCGGAGCTCCAGGGTTCTCGGTGGCAGTCGTCAGAAAAGACTGTCATTCTCCCTCGTGGGCTGTGGCTCCTGCCGCCTCATGGCCTCCAGGAAGGCCAGCTCCTTGGCCTCTTTCTTCTGGTTCCGGGCCTCGTATTCCAGCCTGCAGGCCAGCTGGGCGTGAGCCGTACGCTCAGCCCAGGCCTCAGGCCGCAGGTGCCCCACAGCCCGGCAGAGGCCTCACCTGTTCGTGATGATGCGCTGGACGATGAGGTCCGTGGTGAGGTCACTCCCACTGTCCACCTGACAGAAGATGCCTCTCCTCTTGGGCTCCTAGGGTTGGGGGGGCAGAGATGTGGACCCTCCTCTGGACCCCCAGGAGGCTGCCCAGCACCGTCAGGACAGTTACTCTCGCTCACTGGCGTCCTGCCTCCCTGGACTGTGGGGCCCTCGGAGCAGCAACGGCCACCACACCCGTCCCCCAGACCGGCACGGGCTCGGGCCCAGCACACCCCACCTGGTACGGGTCAGAGCCGTCCCTGTCAGGCACGATTTCTGTCTTCCCGTGACACACTACGTCCACCTGCGGAGGGAGCGGGGTCAGGGAGCCCCCCAGCACCACCCCACGCGGCCCCCACCCCAGGGGGACAGCCACGGCCACTGCCCACCACCCGGCCACTGCCTCAGCCGTGTGCCCTGGGACCCTCACCCAGGAGCCTCACCTTGAAGTGGTCCAAGAGCTCAGCCGTGACTGCGTACGGGGCCCCGATCACCACCTCCGACACGTACTGTGGGGGCAGGGGGCGTGGCTGGTTAGCTGGGGCCCTGCCGGGCTAGAGTGGGGTGAGGGACGGCCCCGAACGCCAGCTGTGACAGGCAGTGAGGACGTGGGGACGTGGGGAGGCAGTGCGGCAGGGCCGGCGGCCCAGAGCCCGAGGGCCCCCAGCCCACTCCGCCCAGCCCCGCTCACCCGGCAGGCCAGCACACTCAGGGTCCGCTCATGCAGGTTCATGATGGGGTAGTTCTTGCCCTTGTAGCGGTTGACCTCCTAAGGCCAGAGTGAGGGGGCGGTCAGCAGGCCTCCTGCCAGTAGCCCCTTGGGGGGGCGCCCACCAGTGTGGGCATGGCCTGGGGGACAGCCCTGCCCAGAGGGGCCCCGGCGCGTCTTTCGGCCCCCATAGCACCCAGGGCCTCGCTCCCCACGGGCCTCCCGTGCCCACCGCACAGGCCCCGAGACCAGCTGCCTGGAGCTGAGACCTGGTCGAAGTGCAGGCCGGCGATGACGTAGGGCCTCTCGGCCAGGCTGTGCACCTTCTCCAGGAAGTCCACGTGCCCGATGTCTGCGCCGCGTTCAGGAGCAAACAGCGCAGCGAGAGCCGCCGCAGGCCCGCCCTCGGCACTCCCTGCCGGCCTTGCTTCCCCGCAGCCGGCCCACCCCAGGGCCCGAGACGTCAGGGAGGGCTCCCCGGGCAGGTGGGGACGAAGAGGAAAGGGCTGGGGCCACCCCACCCCACGGCCTAGAGGATACGGAACAGGTCAAAGGCACCAGCCACGTAAATGACCGTCTCGCCTGGCTGAGGCTCCTTCCCCGAAGCAAACTGGATGATCTTCTGGGACGTCTGCAGAAACTGGGACACCCCTGTCCAGGGGTTCCGCCCCCCTGGGCACTGGGGGCCGAGAGGGTTCTGATCAGCGACAGACACTTTGCAGGCACCTGCCCCCTCCTCTGAGCCTGCTCGTGCCTGCCCACTCTGAGGGGCACCGTTGAGGGGGCAGCAGGTGTGGGGGCTACAAGGTAGGACTCGAAACCCCAGCCGCAGCCTGCCGGCTGACTCCTGCTGTTTCCTGTACACACCAGGGCCAGGCTGGGTGGGGCCCCCGTGGCAAGTGGGACCGTGGCCTCGCACCATGGTCACAGCAGAACTGCAGCCGCCACCACCGAGGTCCAGAAGGAAGGAGCCAGTGGGCACAGCACTTGTGAGGGCCCCACACCCCAAGGCCACCACTAGTCACCTGGGAGGAGCCTTCTGAAAAAAGCATCTCCTCGGCAGGGGTCAGAGGAGGGGACTAGAAAAGGCGAGAGGGCCAGGCTGCTGCTCCTCCAGGCAGCGAGGAGTCCGTCCCCGCTCAGAGCCGGGAGGCAGGAGGCAGGGCGGCGGGTGAGGCTCCGGGCGACACTCACCTTGCCAAAACTGTCTGCGTACTCCCGGTATTCTGAGGACATCTCCTGCAAGGCCAGGTGGGGGCGGGGTCAGGCGCCACGCCTTCCAGCCGCAGCCCGTGGCCCTGCAGCCCACGGCAGGGCGGGCATTCCTCCTCCCCTCCCAGGGGTGTCCGAGGCTGAGGGGCCTCAGAGATTTGGCCCCACCTCCCATGACTCACTTGGCTGCTGTGATGGGCCTTGGTGACCAGCAGCATGCGGCCGACGAGGTCCGTGGTGGACACGCCCTGGGTGCGCTTGCACTCCCTGGGGACAGAAGTGGCAGTGGAGGAGTGGGGTTGGAGCTCTCGGGCCACCCCACCTAGGGCAACCCGGCCTCCTGGTGCACTGTGCGCAGACCGGCACACCCCTGATGCTCCCGGCTGCGGCAGAGACCTGGGCCGCCCTGCTGTGCAGCACCCCCGGCTGCGGCCTGGACATGCCGCCGAACGCTGAGTCCCACTCCTCGAAAGGGCCCGAGATGGGGCTTACCTGTACCTCCCAGCCTGCTTCACTTCCTCATAGGTGTCCCGCCCGTCCACAGTCAGGGTGATGTCATCTACGGAGCGACAAGGGAACAGAGGTCCTTAGCCCATAGCCACCAAGACCTTCGGGGCTCACAACCCCTCTCCCAGGCCTGCCCTCGTGGCCTGAGCCTGTTTCTGGGGGAGGACCTAGAACGTTCTCAAGTCCCCATAGGGCTCAGGGCTCCCCAAAGTGTGAGGAGCCCCAGTGCCGCCCGTGACCCCGGCAGTCTGAGCCCGCCCGAGTGCCCACTCACTGCCGTGGACACAGAAGTCGCAGTTGTGCTTGTCCAGAGTCTCCAGCGTGGTGACGTAGGGGGCCGCTGGCACCACCTCGTCCACCCACTTGATGGCCTGCACCATCCGGTACCTCTCCTCCTGCGTGAACACTGGGGGGCCCTTGTGCTTGGCGATCTCCTCTAGGGACAGAGTAGAGGGGCGGACATGATGGTGACCGTGACGGGCTGGGCTGCAGGCTCACCAGTCCCTCCTTGGGAGGGCCCTCCCACGCCTGAGCGGCCACCGCCCCGTCCTCCTCCAACCGGCACAGCCGCTCAGGACGGTTTGCTGGCTGAGTGCGCGGTCCCCTCACCCAACCAGAGCCCCAGGCAGCGCTGGGGGCCGCCCCAGGCGGGCGTGGGGGGAGGGAGGAGGGTGGCACGGCCACCCCAGCCTACCGTCGGTGTGCACGCCCACGATGAGGTAGTCACCCATGGCCCGCGCCTGGCGCAGCTGGTTAGAGTGGCCGTAATGCACCATGTCGTAGCTGCAGGAGGGCAGGGCAGTCACTCCTTGGACTGGGGAGGTCTGGGACTGAGTGGCCCGTGGGTAGCGAGGGGCACAGCCTGACTCCTGTGTGCCTTCCCTAGAAAGCCTCCTCAGAAGCCACCACCAGGAACTTCTCCCTAGGGTCTGGCGGGGCCCGTGCTTTCGGCGAGGAGGTGGGTGCTCAGCTCCGCAACGCGCTGGTCCCTGGGCCCGGGGCCAGATGCGGCGAGCGTCCGGCTATGCCCAGGGACAAGGCCTGCAGGTCCCGAGGGCTGGAGAGCAGAAAGAACAGCCCTGCTCCCCACTCCTGGGACAGCACGGCCCTCAGGGCCCCTCCCAGATGCAAAGTGCCACGGGTGGTCCCTTTAAGCTATAGAATTCAAGGGTGGGCTAAACCCGCTGCTGTCCTGAGGCAAGTGGAGAGTCTCCGGGCCAACAGGCAGCGAGGTTCAACCAGCGCCCGAGGGTGGTGCCTGCTGCTCCCAGGAGGCCCCAGAGCCACTGTGAGCGGGCTGGCCGCCACCTCCCCATCGCCTGGTCTAGAGCTTTGTCCGCCAAGCCAGGCCTGGTTAGAGTGGCCTCTCAGCTCGAAGACCATGGACAGCAGCCCCTGGGCCCGGACGCACTGCTCTGCAGCCGGAGCTGCGCCCTCAGGCCCGTTCTGCTCCTCCCGGCCTCGCACCAGCACCGCCCTCTGAGTAGGCGCAGCTGTCCTGCTTCTCCAGGGCACTCAGAGCTGTTCCATCTGTGACTCTGGTCTTGCCACACCAGGCCCGGCAGCTGAGCCCGTGGGGGTGGCAGTGCTCTGGCCCTGGGGTCAGGGAAGAAAGAAGTCCAAGCCCAGGGCACCCAGGCCAGTCCCCTGTGCCCACTGGTCGGGCCGGGCCGGGGGAGCACGAAATGCAGGGTGGCAGTGGGGCCAGGGTGTGTCCCAGTCACTGCAGCCTGTGGCTGTGGCAGCGGGGGCAAGGGCCTGCTGGCCAGGGCCAAGGTCAGAGTCCGCGGACACAAAGCCACCCTCCCGCTGCCTAAGGTGGTTCAAGTGCAGGCGCCGTAGGTAGGCGTATTTCCTTCTCCGCTCGCCCCCGGAAAGGGCCAAGCATCACAGGCGGTAAGTTATCAGCTGACAACCCCAAACAGCGTCCAACAACCCCACCATGAGGTCCGACGGAAGAGAGGGCACGAGGGCACCCAGGGACTTCAGTGCGGGTCCTGGACGGAGTCACCCAATTCCGGGGCTGACAGTGCCCAGGCACCCAGGAGAATCTCTCTGGCTCTGTGCTGGCCAAGCTGGGGAACCCGACCCAGACACCCCTGGGAAAGACCGTGGGTGCCTGGCTCCTTCAGATGGCACTAAATTGATTAAATTCATCACTCGACTTTCGCCACCGCGGTCTGCGAGCTGGGCGGTCCGGCCTGGCTCTGTCTGCGGCTTACTGGCAAACGTCAGGGAAGGAGCCCTTGCAGGAAGGGCGCTTCTCCCAGAACCCTCCGAGTCTCCGCGACGGGGCTAGCGTCCCGGCCTGCGTCGTGGTCCCCCTAATGCCAGGCTGCGGCGGTGGGGGTGGCCCTGGATCCCAAGCGTCCTCCGGGCTCCGGTAGCCCGAGTCTGCGCCTGCTGACCACCCCCTGCAATCGACGGCCAACCCCGGCCCCAAGCAAAGGCCCCAAGCCAAGGCCACCTCACACACGCGTCTGCGGGTGGCAGCGCAGCGGTCGCAGCGGCCACTGCGACCCCGACCCGGTTCCTGCCCGCCAACGCTCGCCAACGCCCGCCAACGCCCGCCGCCGCCACACTCACCAGCCGTCGCACCACACTCGCACGGCGGGCCTACCCCCCGGACCCGGCCGCTCGGCGCCGACCGCCACCCCGTGTCCGTTTCGGATCATGTCCCCACCGCAGCAGCTCGCCGGGCAGGCTCTAAAACTCCGAGCGCCGCTGTCTGCCCAGCCCTGCCCCGCGCACGCGCCGTCACGCGGACCTCAGCAGCCGCGCGCGACCAATGGTGAGCCCCACTCCGCCCCTCTGTCTGGCGCGACCAATGGAGTGCGCCACCGGCCTCACCAGAACTGAGCCACGCCCTCTGAGTGCGGCCACTGGCGTGCCTAGCCTGGGTCGAGCCCCACCCCCTCCCCTTGGCTTGCCGCCAATAGTGTAGCGCGCAGTCCCTGAGCTCGCACCTGACGGAGGGGCGGGACATAACCACGTGGAGTACCTCCCACCCCCCACGCCCCAAAGGAGCCGGGCTGGGCGCCCACTCCGGAGCCCACTCCGGACAGCGTCGGTAAGGCAGACACGCAGCAGCAGGGGAAGACAGTGCAGAGATGTTTAATAACAAAAAAAAAGTCTGCCGAGAGCTAAGGCTCCAAACCGCCCCTTTGCCGCATACCGAAGCAGAAAAAAGTTTGCTATAAAGTTAACATTCGTAGTAAGAAGTAGAAACGGGGTCGAGGGCCCTGAGAATAGCCTGGTGAATGCGGTAAGGCAGCGTTTATTTCCTCCCGGCTCGCCAGGCGGGAGAGTGCTGTTCTCCCGGGAACGCGTGGCTGCCGCCTCTTCAGAAGAGGCTGGATGGGCCAGGTGTGGAGTCTCAGGCCCATGGGTGGGGGGGCAACCACAGCAGTGCAAGGGGCTTCTCGTCAAGACAAATGGCTAAGCTGGTCACGGTGAAGATGTCACTCCTAGAGAATTCTCACTAGACTCTGTGGGGCAGTCCTGGCCTTCTGGGTGCCACCAGCCCCCGAATCAAGGGTCCCAGCCGCCTGCAAAGTGCCAGTGTTGTCGTCGGTCGGGCACCAGGTCATGTCACTCTCTTCCTTTTCGTGCGCTTGGTGCAGCCCCTGCCAAACCAGCCACCCAGGATGGGGGCTGAGCTAAGGGGTGCACCCTGGTCCTCCGCCTGGAGCTCCTCGCGACTTCTGCACAGCGGCTTCCGACTGTGGCTGCCTTCTTCACCGGCTCGCAGGGGGGTAGCCAGGGAGAAGATGGGGTCCTGCCACCTACCGGAAGGGGAAAGCTGGGTCAGGTGCGCCTGGGAGCCTCTCGAGGTCACAGCATGCCCCGGGACAGGAGAGCTGACTGAGGAGGCGCCCTGCTCCCTGTCTGAGCCGCGGTGGCCTTTGCTCGGTGGCAGTGCCACCGTTCCTGAGCTGCAGGGGAGGGGGTAGGCTCCCAGACTAGCTCGGCCTCGGCAGAACGTGTCCCCGTCGGTGATCTAGCGGCCAGGCACACGCGGCTGGGGCGGCAGCAGTCCCAGCAGGGATGAGTCACTAGCAACTCTGGGCCCCGACTGTCACTTGGAAGGCCGGGGGCAGGTGGACCAGACCCTCTCCCCCTTCCCAGACCTGGAGACCTGATGGGAGGGAAGATCAGCTGACTAGGGAGGCGTGGCCTACAGGCTCCCGGGTGAGGTCATGTGTCTGAGATGTAGAACCACATATTATAAACTTAAGATACAGATAAGCACTGATAAGGAAAATGAGCTAAGTTAATGTAAAAAAAAAAAGTACAGTACACGATAGGCCCACATTACAGAACACCACAAACATAACATACAAGAATTGCCAGGCCCAGAAGGTGAAGGGATCCTTAATTCTTGAACCCTTTGATTAAAAGAGGTTATTGATTTCCCCTATAAGACCCTGAAAATTCACAGAGAAAGAAAGTGTAAACTTTTTACTCAATACACACACCATGTCTAAATTATCACAAATTCTGTATCAAGGAACAGTTTCTTTAAGCTTCCCCGAGGTTGCCAGCTCCCCACACCAAGATCCTGTCCGAGCAGTACTGCCCATCCGGGGCCGCCCCTCCAGGCTGACTGCCGTACACGGGGAGCCTCCAGGCACACAGGGCGAGACTCCCTCTCCCCACAGGGAGTCACATCAGCCAGGGCGCCTGGGCCAGTCCCTGCAGAGGCCACCGCGCTGCAGTCACGCCTCAGACACTGTTTGCAACACCTCAAAACCCTCTCTACGCTCAGCTCATGGGAGAAGACAGACACAGCCCATCCACACAGGGGCAGGAAGGAGGTGGGGCCCCTGTCCCCTCACCTGCTGTAGGTGGGGATCTCCAGGCCCAGCTCATCCATGAGGAGCTGCATGACATCATCACACTTCCCATGGAGCTTCAGGACAGCCCAGTCATCCTTCGGGGTCCACTGGGGGCAGAGGAAGGTGAGTGAGGTCAGCACCTCGCTCCTTCCCGAGGTGCCCGAGTGCCGGGCGGGAGGCATCCCGGGGACTCTGGGCCTAAGACGCGGCTCTGCGCACCAAGTTACCTGTAAGTTCACGATGTAGAGCTTAGGCCTCCGACTGGGGGGCTTGGTCATACACCAGAGGCGCGGGTACTTCTTTAGAACCTGCGGGGACACACAGAGCACACACACACCAGCTACAGGGAGCTGGGTCCAGCGCCCAGCCGGCCAGCGGCCAGCAGCCTCGCTCCCATCCCACCCACAGTGCCGTCCGTGTACCTTTAAGCTGGAGCCTAAACACAGGATCGTGTCTGCTTTGCTGGCAGCCTGGGTGGCCGCCTCCCAGTTCAGGGGCTGCCCCAGGGTCCCCCTCTCCCCAAAGTGCACAATGGTGTCCCGGAGCGGGGCTCCGCACTTGTGGCAGGCCCGGCCGGTCTGATGTCGGTGCAGGGCGGTGCGCTCCGTCACATCGAACACCCGCACGTACTCCCTGTTGGGGGCGCAGGCTGTGCAGACCTGGGGTGGGGGGAGGGGCGCCGTGAGCGAGAGCCGCGGGCCTGCCCGGGCCCCCGCGTCGCCCCAGAGGGGCCGCTCACTTCGATGTACATGTTCCCGTGGAGCTCTGAGATGGCGGAGCGAGGCAGCCCGCTGCGCAGGTGGAGCCCGTCGCAGTTCTGAGACACCACGTGCTGCACCTAGAGGGGACACGGCTGCGCTCAGCGGCGAGACCACCCCGCTTCCGGCGGGCCCAGCGCCCCCAGACCGGGGACGCAGGCGGGTCCTGGCAGGATGGGGGAGGGCCCGCCCCCAACAACTCTGAAGCACCTGGAGCAGCCTGGGGGGCAAATGGCCGCATCGCCCCCTCTCAGCCGGGCAGGGCTCGGGCCCAGGTGCTCTTTCGGGCCATTATGTTTCAGGTCCTGGAAGGCCCCCTTGGTTGAAGGGGCTCAGCAGAGGGTCTCCAGGTTTCCTGTGAGTCCTTCCCGTGTGCACACGGAGAAGAAGCACCCAGGCGGCACTCCAGGCCCCACGCCCCGGACAGGGCGAGCACCCCAGCCAGCCAGCCTCACCAGGCTCTTACCAGCTTCTGCTCGTGTAGCCGGGCGATGCTCATGTGGGTGAGGGTGGGCTCGGCCTCACTCAGGTCGGCAGCACTGCCAGGCGGGAGGGAAGCAGAGGTCAGGCCCGCGCCGCCCCTGCTCACCACGGGGCGAGGCTGCGTGAGGCTGCTTACCTGATGCGCCTCCCTTTCTGGAGCAGCGTCCACACTCCGTTAGGACCCCGGTAATCCGGTATGGAGGCTGCCTGTGTGTTCGAAAGGAAGATAAGCCCAGTGAACGGGCACCACTGTGGGCACCGGCAGAGTCCCCGGGAACAGGAAGCCGGCGTTTCTCCCAACACATTGCAGGCTGGCCCTCGGACTGGCCTCTGCTCACCCCACAGGCTCAGCATCTCCTGCCGGGACCCCGACGGAGTGTGCACGTGCCCTTCCTAGTGCCTGGACCCCACTCCCACCTGGTCCAGCTCCTCCTCCCAGACTCCAGTGAGCCCTGCTCCCTCTGGGGGCTCCTCCCCCACCATGTATGGCAACTCTTGTCCTCCACACAGAGGGGGACGCTGGTCAGGCTCACCTGTGCCCCCAGAGCCTAGCCAGTGCAGAAAAAAGGTGACCCTCTAGGTGTGGCCCACCTCTGCCCAAGTTCTCCCATCCAGACGATGAAAATGCTTCCTGCTCTAACTTCCGTGGGGACAGGCTGGCCTCTCCAGGGGAGGTAAACAGAACGGAGTCTCCCGGGTTCCCCATCCAGTGGAACAAAACCACCGGACAGACAGACAGAAAGTGAGCCAGGATCCAGGTGCTTCGTGCCCCGCAGGCTGAGTGATCGCCCTTCTGAGGAGCCTTGTCTCCTCCCTGCTGCTTAAGCTCAGAAAAGTGCCCACCCCGATCAGCAGCTCACACTCACATCAAAGAGCGGACCCTCACGCGGTGGCGCTCAGAGCAAACTAACGAGGGGCTCGGGGCTCTCTGTGGCCACTCGCAGCTCTGTGAGAGGTGAAATGGCCACTTTGGAACAACCTACTGGTGAGCTCGCACATGGCCGTGGGGGAGGGGACCAGACTGCTTGCGAGCCAGCTGTTTGTGAGTCAGAGCCACCGGTTCCCCTGACACGCCCTTCCTCCAGGGCTTGCTCCGTTTGGAATCTCACCCACCTACCAAGGCCCAGACTCAGAGCTTCCGCCTCCAGAAACCCAGGTGGGATGGATTCCCAGCTCTAAGACCACGGAGGGTGTGCCTGCACTTTGCTCCAGGGACCTAACACAGCCAGCTTCACGTGACAGCCATTTGCTGAAGTGCCTCCTTATCATCTACCAGCTTCTCCAGGATGGAGGGCTTCGGGGTTCACCTCTGCGGGGCCTACACCTTGGTCACACTAGACACCCACCCACCCATTAGGCAAATAGCGTGCCATCGCAGTGTCCAAGCTGGTCATACACATTCCATGGCCCAGGACGGCTTCTCAACACCACGTCCGGAAACCCAGCGCGTGGGTCTCCCTTACCTGTCGTCCTCTGATTTGCACTGCCTTGCTCCCTACTCACCTCTCTCTGACACCCAGTAAAACAGTGAATGGGGGCTCAGGCAGTTCGGGGCTCAGCTCTCCCATGTCGCCCTGGGACAGTACCTTCACCGCCTTAGTTTGAAATGAGGTGCTTGCAAATGTTAAGCTATTATATCCTTTTTTACGTTCCTTCCTTGTCTTTAACTGGGCAGGACAACCCTTCGAAACTACTTAGTGAGGTTTCACATGGAGTCATTTAAAACCTCTCAACCTCAGAGCCGCTGTTAGGGGGAAATTTTGGCGAATCGGGACTCGACCCGTGGGTCAGACAACCAAAAGGGGGCGCCCGAGGCTCGCCCCGTCCCAGAGGCCCAAGTTGCTCCCGGACCCGGGAGTCGGCCGGCGCCTGGCCGCCCACGCCTCGCCTCCCTACCGTGCTGATGCCCGCGCCCGTGTAGACGACCAGGTACTTGGCGTTCCGCACGGCGCCCGCCAGCTCCCGCACTTTCCTCCGCAGCTCTTCTGGGTCATCGCACACCTGCTGGGACCCCCAGGACGGCTGTGAGCCCCGCCCTGTCCCGCCGGCCCCCACCCGGCTCCGGCCCGCCCACGGCGCCGCAGGACTTGCCTCCTCCTGCCGCCGCTTCAGGCCCTCGCGCCGCCGGCTCCGGCCCTGCAGCTCGGTCACCAGGTCCGCGCTCTCGGCCAGGAGCCGGCTTTCCTCCGCGCTGCGCTCGGCCACCGCCTTCCTCAGGATGCGCGACACCTGCGGGCGCGGGGCGGACGGTGAGCGCGGCGCGAGCCAGGGACGCGGGGCGGGGCGGGCGGCGGCAGCGTACCTGACGGAGGCGCTCCCGCTGCTGCTCCTCCCGCAGCCGCCGCACCCGCTCGGCGGCCTTGCGCTCCGAGCGGCTCAGACCCCCGGCTGCCATCGCTCCCGGGGAGACGCGCGCTTCCGCTTCCGCCTCCCGGCAGGCCGCGCGCTGACGCATGCGCGCGAGACCCCGCCCTTCCGGCCCCGCCTGCGCCGCCCCAAGGAAGCACCTGCCAGTCTTTTTAAAAGGAGTTTATTGATCATATACAAAATAAAGAAAACCTCATATATCACAAACATACACTATGTACAGCAATAAATACCCGGGGCCTGGCCCAGTGCCGCCCCTCCTGGACAATAATTTAGCAATAAATACTGCACAGGGCAGGGTGGCTCCAAGGCGGGCCGCCCCCACGAGGCCCCCCACCGGACCTCCAACAACCCCCCCGCCGCCGGGCAGACCCCAGGGTACCCCCACCTACCCCTGGCTTCAGCCCCGGGCAGGGCAGGCAGGGTGTGAACGACTCTGCTCAGACCCACCCTCTCAGCGCCAGGAGAGCAGCGGAGCGGGACACACCGGGCAGCCCTTGTCCCGCCGCCCTAGATGCCAGGGGAAGGCTTGCCGCACCCACCCCCGTTTGGTTAAAGGCTTCCGGGACTAGCAGGTTGAGGGGAGGGGAAGGAAGGGTCACTCCTCGCAGTTCACTGGGGACCCACGTATCTAGGCTGCTGCTCCAGGTGGGGTGCCACTGCGCGCCCCTGGCCCCGCAGGTGCAGCACAGGCCAGAGCGGGGCAGGCCGCCTGCTCAAGAGCACCGCCCCCCCACCGTCTCCCCATCTGCTCCAACACCGGACAGCCAACAGGAAGGCAAAAACGCGCCAAAAAGAATTATTTAGTGGCTTCTGGGGGGAAAAAATCGTTAATGTGTTGGTTCCTTTCACCAAACCACAGCCTAAAGAAGTAGCTTACAAGATCCCAGAGCGGAAACGGTGCTGTAGGCTGTGGTCCACGCTTCCCAGCTGTGGATGGGAGCTCTGGCCAGCAGGCCAACTCGGACCTGGAGGCACCAGGGACCAGATGGGGCTTGACCACTGGTCCCAAAGCAGGTGGCAGCACAGCAGAGCTCTGCGCCCCGGCACTGACCACCGAGAATGCTGCTGACGGCCAGGGTTGGGCACACAGACTGGAAGCACAGACCAAGAGAAGAAAAGCCCCAGTCAGAATCCAGCTGCCACTGAGCAGCCGTGCCTTCTCGCCTGCACAAGGGGCAGTGCCGCCTGGAGCAGCAGCCAGGGGTTGGGGGAGGGCTCCCTGGGGCGTGCCTGGGGAAGGAGCAGACCTGTTCCCACAAGGCTCTCTGATCTGAGTGTCCATTCTTGGGCAAGGGAGGAGGTGGCGGAGGTGGGGCAGGGAGGGGCACAGTATGGTTTACTTAGTGGACACATTTGGGAGACTTGGCTTTGGCCAAAGCCCTCGATTTGCTGTGTCAGAAAAGTTGAGCGGAGGAAGAGGGAACACGACACCCTCACAGCAGGGAAACCTAATCAACAAGAACCAGAAAGACACCAACCAGTCACATGTGGACACAGAACCTGCTGTCAAGAAACCAAGGAAAGGGGGCACAGGGTGGAGTGGCCCTGCAGGGCTGGCTTGATGGGAACTGGATGCTCCCCCGACCCAGGGGACAGTTGCTTCATATCCAAAAACTCTAAAAGGGGCCATGTCCTCACTAACTCCAGACGCTCCTCCTATAAACCAAACCAAGGACCTGCAATTTCTGCTCGGCACCGCCCATTGGAAAACCCTTCTCTTGCCTTCCTCGCCCACCTCTTCCCTCCATTCCCCAGGCGCAGGCTGGCGGAAGGGTGCAGAGATGGACAACCACCTCCAAGCCAGGACAAAAGCGGGGATGGTAAACGGCCATGGAGGGCCTATCCCTCTCAGCACGGGGACTGGACATGACCTCTCTTTAGGGATCGTCAGGATTTGATTCCAGGGCACAACCATCAACAACTTTTGTCTGGACCCTAAGACAGAGGCGGACTGGAGGGGAGGAAGCCACTGAGCGGTGTGTGGCGCCAACAGTCAGAATCAGCACCGCAGGCTGACCTAGGTGCAGCCGGGAGTGTCTCCGAACAGCTGGACCCAGAGAAGCCCATCCACAAGGCGGGAGCTGACACCACGCCCCTGCTCCCGCCCCACAGGCGCGTGGGCCAGTCACTGGGGTGGAAACCCAGCTGCCCACCAGGTGACGCCCCGCCAGGCCACACCGTTGCACTTCCGTGCTTTTACAGGCGTTCAGGGCCCGGGAGAAGCCGACCGGCAGCCCCATGGAGAGGCGGCTGCCCTTGGAGATGGCGCTAGCCTCCTGTGACTACAAGAAGCTTTCCCAGCCAAGCATGGGAAACCGGCGGCCTTCACCAGAGGCCGGGATGGGGAGGCAGGCTCAGCCCCAGAGACGAGTACCCCAACAAGCCAAGCATCGGATCCCTGGAAGACACAGATCCCAAAGGGAGGCGGAAGAAGGCCCGAAGCCCAGAGCTGCCAACATGTTCAGGGAGAGGAAGGAAGGGACCTGGCCCTGGAGACGCAGCCCTTGTCTGGCCCTGGTGGCGACCCCAGGCCCTCAGGCAGGCACAAGGGGCTGCCCCAGGTGGACCCCGGATCCGCCCAGCTCTGCCTAGGAAGCACCACCCCGCAGCACAAAAACAGTTCTGGGGTCAGGAGGCCCCTGGGTGCCCCGGCCGAGGCCCATGTGAAACAAGGTGGGGTGCAGTGGCCAGAGCCGGAGCAGGGCGACCGAACACCAGAAGGAAGACAGGCAGGGCAGGCAGTTCGGCTGCGGCCCCGTGGGCACCCACAGTGACTCCCTGGTCTCTGCAAAGCCCCCGCCCAGGGCCAGAGGTGGTGAGCGTGGAAGCAGCATGCGGGCCCCCGGGACAGCCCCCAGTTTCACCTGCCCTGCCGCTGGATCAGCCCAAGCCTGACACATATGCGAAGCCAAGGGCGGCAGGTCTGGGGGAGGCAGAGCCCTGAACCGGACCGCCTGGAGGCCTGGGGCAGGCGGCGAGGCCACAGACACTGGGCTGGCGGGCACAGAACCCCCCACACCCGCAACTGCTGGAGCAGGTCCTGCCCGGCACCCCAGCCTGCGCCCGGCAAGCCAGCGAAGCAAAACACAACCAATTCCGAAAACAAACACGGGAAAACAGACACGAGAAGTGACACCCACAGGTCAAAGGTCACCAGAAGCACCAGCACGAGACGCTGCACAAGACCTCACCAGGCACGACGACACGGCACCGGCAGGGACGGAAGCAGGGAGGGTGAGGGAGTAAGTCACTTTCGGTACAATTGCAGAAGAGTCAGCAGAGAGGGCGGCGGACGCGCCTTCTGGTCGCTCGCAGCTGGGCTTCTCTGTTTTTTGTCTTTTGTCTTTTTTAAACTAAGTTTTATAAATAACATCTGATAACTCTGTGTATATAAAAACTAAACTCCAACAGCCACAAAGACTTGTCTGTAAGTTTACAAGAAAGGGATTTTTTTTGTTTTTTTTTTCTTTTTTTAAACTAGCAAAGTTTCTATTATACTTTTTTCCCTTTTCCATTTATACGGTCAAATGCTCTTGTTTGTTTTTTTGTAAAAAGACAGTTTTATAAATACTCTGCAGCTCTTTTTTCTCCTTTAGCTTTTAAACATATAATTTAATAACTTCGTAAAAGAAACCTCTCTCTTTAAATAAAGGGCTATGCAACCACACAGACAGGTCGTGTAAACAGTGACACGGGCCCACCGCAGGACGCTGCACGCCTCACGCGCTCACGCACCGCCAGCGACTCGGTGTTCTTCAGTGCCGCGCGCCGGGCGAGCGCGCCGAGGGCCTGGCCGGAGGCCACGCGGCGCCCCTCCCCCGGCCGCTGGGCCCCGGGCCTGCCTGTCCAGGGCCCTCAAGGACACCCGACTCCGCGAAGCAGAGCCCACCTATGCCTGCTGGCCGAGCTGCGAGCGCACCGCCCAGCACCCCGCCAGCCCGGCCGCTGCCAGGGCCTGTGGGCCGCTCGGAAGGGAGCAGCCCTCCTGCCCCGGAGCGGCCCCGGCTCGGGACACTGGGACCCCGCGGCTGCTCGGTCTTCCCATCCGTTCCCACGGGGCCAACTCTGCACCCGTTCCCACGTGGCCTTGGTGCAAAGGGGGCTGGGTGACCCCACGTCACCGCCGAACCGACCAATCCCAACATACAAAACACACGATGACAACGACGAGATCAAGGGGCTCAGCCCGGCGCCCCTGGGGTGCGGGTTGTGCTTTGCAGGGAGGGGAGGAGGTAGGAGAGGAAGGGGGAGGAGGAGGAAGGGGACAGGGCTGCTGAAATCACGCACGCCTAATGGCCCCTCACAGACCCGCCTGGGCAAGTGCGCGTCCCTACGACCGGGCGTCCGTCTTGGACTTTACTATTGTGATGACGCTGGTGGCAGCCACCTTGCCGGGGACGAGGGGCCCCAGGCCGGCAGCAAGGGGGCCCCGAGCTGGCGCCACGGGGCCGCGGGCCACGGTCCTGGCGAAGTTCTGCAGGGCCTCGTACTTGGAGCGCAGCGCGTCGAGCTCCAGCTTCATGCTGGCGTTCTCCGAGGCCAGCTTCTCCACCTCCTGCTGCAGCTCCGCCTTCTGCTTCTCCAGCTCCTCCTTCTGTGTCACCCGCTTCACTCGGCAGCTGGCGGCGTAGCCGCGGTTCTTGAGCGTGCGCCGGCGCTGCTTCAGCTGGACGATCTCCTCCTTGGACAGGCCCCGCAGGTGCTGATTCAGCTCCCGCACCGACATGGTCACCAGCTCCTCGTCCGTCAGGCTGGTGCCATTCTCGCCAGGCTCCCGCTTCACCTGGGGGCGGCACAGCACACAAGGTCACAGGCCGGGCAGCCGCCACCCGTCCCAGCCCTGAGACGCGCCCACCCTGCCCGCTCACCTTCAAGGCCTTGTTTCCTTTATTGGGGGTCGTCATAACCCGGGGGCACGGCAAGCAGGCACTCTGCGAGACAGGGGGCAGAGGTCAGGATTCTGGAGGCCGCCCCCTCCCCTCTGTACCTCTCTCTACCTGCCCACTCCCGAACACCTGGCCCTAGGACTGCCCTTCGGCCTTGCCTCTCCTGAGCTGGGCTCCTCCCTGTCCACCTCGCCCCTAGAAAACCAGGTGGGAGGCTAGGAAGGTCCAAGGGGAAAGGGGGAATTGAAGGGCTGTGAGAAAAGCCGAGGCAAAAAAAGGGGCTGGGGGAGAGATTAGAAGGGTGCAGGAGGGGCCAGCCTAGAAGGAAGCCCACGGCTTTAAAAATAGCCCCGGTGCGCGCCCAGAGCGGCTCTTCCTGGCGAGTCATGCTGACTCAGCACATCCCTCTGCTCCCTCCCCGGCCAGGCGCTCCCAGGCCCAGAGCCAGCACGGCCCCAGGGGACCGGACCGGCAGCTGGAGCAGAACGCTGCTGGGGCCAGAAAGGCCAGCGGTCCACTGCAGGTGAGGGCAAGGGCCAGCCACCCTGCACATGTGTATTCGGGGGACCCGCCTCCTCCGGCCCTCTCCCCCAAGTCGGCCTGGGACAAAGCCCCACTCCCAGGAAGGCTTAGGGGGCCACCCCTGCTGGAGACTCGGGCCGAGGGGATGCCAGGGGGGTTCCTGGTCCTCCCAGAGCCTTCTCACTTGAAGTGGGCCACCCCACTAGCCCTGAGAGGAGCTCGCCCACCCTCCAGGTGGCAGGCACGACCGGCACCCCACTGCTGATGGGGCAACCGCCCTGTGGCTTTGGGTTGCAGCATCTCACGCCCCTGCCCCCACCCCCCCCGTCCAGGGTGTTTCACAAGAGTGCCCGCAGTTAGACCTTCGGGGGCCCGCTCAGCGCCCCCCCCAGTCAGCACCCACAGGGCAGGCAACAAAAGCAAAAGGGCTAGGTGGCGGGACCAGAGGGCCCCTGCCCCTCACTGGGTCACCCCTCCCACACCCTACCCTCACTTGCTGCTTCCTGAAGTCCTGCCAAGAGCAGCTCTGCACACCACGTCCCGAGACCCCTGGCGGAGGCCCCCGACCAGGCTGGCCGCCCCTGCCCTGCCCTCTGCATTCTACTTTCCAGGTCAGGGGCAGGGAGGTGAATGGCCGGACTGCTGAGCCGCCTCCAGTGTCCTACCTGGGGGAAGCCACAGAAGCTCAGGCAATGCCGGCTCGGCCGGGGCGGGGTGTCTTATCCTCACAGGGAGCTGAAGTGTGAGCTGGGGAAGTGGAAGCACAGTGGGCTTCGGGGCGGCCCCACCCCACCCAGCCCTGCACCGGGAGGCCGGAGGCGTCTCCCCACAGCCAGGCTGCCCAGGGTCTCAGGCGGGCCTGCTGCTCCAGAGCCTGGCTCTTCCAGAGCAGAGAAGGCGAGAGCAGAGCTGAAGGCCAGGCGGTCCTGAGGGCCACGCCCACCCTGGGCACCGGGAACACAGGCCAGACGGCAGGGACGCTGCCTGGGTCCTACCACTGTCCTCGGAAGGAGAAGCCCCGGCACCAGCTTTTCCCACCGCCATACTCCCTCCACCCCCAGTGCTGAGCGCAGCGGTGACTTCCTGACGAGATCACACAGAAAAGTGCCTCCTCAACAGATTTCGCGCTCAGCAGAAGGCCTGAACTCAGCACAAGCGCAGCCATGGCCTCCGAATCAAAGGTGTGCACGAGTGTGTGGGGGAAGGGCAGGCCTCCGCAAAGCTGGGGCTGCCAGCCCCCTGGCCTCCTCCCACCTGGGGACACTCAGAGATCCGACAGACAGCCTTGGGGACAGGATGGGACTGATGACTCAGAGTACCTCTGGAAGCCAGGCGGAGGGGATCCCAAAGGCTGATCAAGAAGCTACCTCCCACCCCCAGCCCCTTTCCCCAGCCCTAAGGTTCCTTCAGGCCTGGGGCTCAGTCATCCTCCATCTCAGCTCCCCGCCAGGCCAGGTCTGCTCTGTGGGGCAGACCCAGATGTCCCTAAGCCTCCAAAGCACCCTGGACGACGCGCTCGGGCCGAGAGCCAGCCAGGAAAGGGAAAGAGGTTGAGGTGGCCCAGCCCTGCTCCCCGGGGCCCAAGTCCAGGGCATGGACTCCAAGCAGGAGGCAAGACAGCTGGCTCTTGCTCCTTCTCCTGGCCTGCAAACCCCGGCAGCCAAACCTTCCAGGCAACCGTGGTCTTGGGTGCCGGTCTGGCACCCCAACCTAGCCAGCCTCCCTTCCACCCTACTCTCTGACCGCCTCCCAGAAGCTCCCAGCCAACTGAAAGCCACTCTGAAAAGGGTCTAAAACTTAACTTCCACCAAAGCATAAGTAACTGAGAAGCCTTAAAGAAACACCCCTCGCCCTGGCTGGTGTAGCTTAGTGGATGAAGCGCGGGCCTGTGAACCAAGAGATCACGGTTCAATTCCCAGTCAGGGCACATGCCTGGGTTGCAGGCCAGTTCCCAGCAGGGAATGCACAGGAAGCAACCATACAGTGATGTTTCTCTCCCTCTCTCCTTCCCCTCCCCCCCTCTAGAGGTAAATAAATAAAATCTTTAAAAAAAAATAAAAATAAAGAAACACCCCTCCAGGAATCTGTATTTTCCTAAGGCGCAAAGTTCTGGCCAAAACACCAGCTGAGGTGCTGAAACATCTGGCATCGCTGGGCCCCGGGCTGCGTGCGCCAGGTGGGGCACGACTGGGTTCACAGTGGTTCGCACGGAAACGAAACACCAACAAATCTGACAAGAATGAACTGTCTCACGTGCTCACAACAGCCTACTCTGCCCCACCCTGAAGGTGCGCGGCAGTGGGGCGAATCCCTGAAGACAAACCCCAATCTAGCCACGAGCCCCAGCGCAAAGAGGGTCCTCCGCTCTGGTCTAGACGAATCACCTCCCACCCTCGAGGCCAGGAACCACCTACACACCCAGGAGAGGTGGCCCAGGCCACACGGCCTTCAAGCTGTCACTTCCCAGCAGTCCACAACACCTGGCCAGACACCAACCAGGAACACATTCTCTGCTAACCTGCACGACACTAAGCCCCAACCTCCAGGGGACAACTTTGGGGTGACAGAAAATTGCATCCTTCCCCCCGCAGTGCACCTGCTGTGTCCTAAAGACTAGGCGCCCTTCCAGCTCCGGCCACCTGCAGCCTCAACCCAGGCCCCAAGGCCCGGCAGCAAGGAGGGCAGGACCTGCTCACCAGGCACCTCGGTCCCCAACGTCTAAGTCCTGCTGCTTCCTCTCATTTGCAATTTCCTGGTAGAGCTGCGCCTCCTTGCCAGCAGTCCTGTCCACTGTCGCCCAGGCCTCGGAACAAGGTGTACTCTCGCTGGGCTCTCTCACAGGGCCCTGGGCACCCCACTGGACCCCACCCTTTCCTCCCGCCACCCAGGCTGCCCCTCCCTGCAGGCCTCCCCAGCCTCCGGCTCCCTCTCCGGTCAGTGCACTCCTCTCTTCCCCGCCCAAGGGCGCACAGCCCGCGGACCAGACCAGTCACAGGGAAAGCCTCTGCTTCCCGGCCCCTCGCCCGGCCCCTCTAAGCTCCTCCCCTTCTCTCAGTCTGAGAACTATTTCCCAGTTTGGGGAACTGTCCCAGACGTGGGTCCAGGACCAGCTGCATGGGAAAAGCCTGCCAGAAGGCGATGGACTGGTCAGGGGCTTCATGTTCTGCCTCATCGCGGCTCCCTCCACTTCCTTCTCACCACCCGGCCTTCCACTCGCACCTTAGCCCACACTTGAAAAGGCTCCCCAGCCACTGGGCCCAACCCCATCCACATCCCCACGTCCTCACGGTCCCTTCCACCTCTCGCGTCTCGTCCTTTCAGGCCCCCGGCCCTAGCTCAAATCCCCCCAGGCACCGGGATGAGCATCGAGTGACCTCATGCTGATGACTCAGCAAGTCTCCCTCGGGCTCTGGCACGCGTGTGACGGAGCGAAGCCGGGGCGAGCAGGGTCTTCAAAGAGCCCCCCCCGCCCCGCATGCCGGCCCTCCCCCGGCCCGCCAAGGACCCCTGCGCCTGGGAACCAGCAGACACAGACACCTGATGAATCAGCAGCTCGGGCCGAGGCCACCGGGCTCCTCCGCGAAGCCCAGGGCACCCCTCTCGACCCCACCCTTTCCTCCCGCCACCCCGGCCGCCCCTCCTTCCAGGACGCCCCAGCCTCCACTGAGCGAGGCGCGCGACCGCCCCGCCCCGCCCGCCCGCCCGCCCTTCGCCAACAACGCGGCCCACCCCACAGCAGCACCCCGGGCGCAGGGGCCAGCAGTGCCCTGCCCGGTGGGGAAATCGAGGCACCGGCCGCCAGCAGGGCGCGAGGCAGACCCGAAGCCAGGAGCGTTCGGCCCACGCCTCTAGGATCCACCAGGAAGAGCCGCGGCCCAGTCGGCCGCACCCAGGCCCGGAGCCCCCGCCGCCCGCTACCCCCCGCCCGGCCGGGCCCGCCGCCGCACTCACCCAACACACTGCGGGCCCAGGCGAGCCGAGGGCGGGACGGGGGGCGGCGGTCGCTCGGAGACTGCGCGGGACTGGGCCGCGCGGGGGCTCCGGGCCCGGGATGGGGGCTCGCCGCCTGCGCGGGCCGAGCCGAGCGCGCTGGGAAGGCCGGGCTGGACCAGGTTCGGGATCCGCCGCCGCCGCCGCCGCCGCTCCACAGACGTCACATGATGTTTGGTCACGTGGGCTCCATTCATGAAGCGGCGTCGCGACCGGCCGGGGCTTAAAGGGGAAGGCGCGGCGGCGGCGGCGGCGGGGGCGGGGCGAGGTCGCACTGCGCCTGCGTACACGGGCTCCGTCGCCCCGGCAACGCGCCTCGCTCCCTGCCCGGCGGGGTCTCGCGGGACTAGCTCCGGCGCGCGCTCCCCGGCGGCCACGCCCCCTTTCCGGCCTTCAAGGCGGGGTCTCCTGGCCTGCCCAGCCGCTTTCCTGGCCCTTGTGTGCTGACACTTTGCAAGGCCACCTGTCCAAGAAGCCCCCTGCCACCTGCGCGGGGTGGCGGACTGCACCTGGCGCTCTCGCCTTGGGAGAGCCGTGCAGGGACAGAAGATCCCACAAGCACTCCAGGCCCAGCACTGGCCGCGGGCAGCGGGTGCGAGGGGAGGGGCCAGGCCTCTGGAGGCCACCCTGGCAGAGACTGGGAACGCCATCCTGACCCTCGTTTCTTCTGTCGTGCATGCTTTTCCGTTTTTTCCTGTTGCCCCCTCCTCCTTTGTTCCCAAAGTGCTTCATCCTTCCACCCACGTGCCCTGGGCCTTGGTTCTGAGTGGGCCCAGGGGAAGGGGAAAAATGACACAAGAAACTGCAGTGCGGCTCCTCAAGGACTCTCCTGGCCACCCCCTCCCGCCCCTCAGGGGAAACCACCCCTTGGCCTGGGTGCTCCCGATGCCTGCGTGTTACAGCCGCCCAGTTGCTGGGGCAGGTGGGGCGGCGGGAGTGTGGTCAGCGTCGGAGGCAAGGGGTCTCATCCTGCTGTGTCCACGCTCTGAACCTGTTCATTGGTTGTGCAGACGAGACCCTCCTGGTCCCATAAAGTGTTCCGACCTTTGGCAGCTCCTCCGATGTTGTGGGCCTCCAGTGAGGGGTAATTTTATGTGTCCACGTGACCAGGACTGGAATGCCTAAATATTGGGTCAAATTCGCTGCCTGTTTCCGTGAGGATATTTTTGCAGGAGAGTAACATTTAAGTTGGTAGATCGCAATAGATCGCCCTCCATGACGTGGGGGGGGAGGCTCACCCAATCAGCTGCAGGCCCAAACCGCACAGAGACGGAGACTCCCAGGAGAATTCCCTGTCTTCAGACAGACCACCAGTAGGCCAGCTCTCCCTGCCTCGTGGTCGCTGAACACCAGCTGCCTGGGTACCCAGCCTGCCAGCTTGCCCTGCAGAAAGGACTTGCTAGCTTCCATGGCTGCGCCACCACTTCCTTGAAACAAATCTCTTTATGTACGTACTAATATCTATTTCCTGCTGGTTCTTTCCCTGGAAAACCCTAACACAGCTAGTCCCCCAGGGCCTGCCTGCCCATGCCTGTGTGCTACGCAGACATGTGCCCCTACTAAGTCAGGAGGCATGGAGGATGTAGAAGCTGGTGCCCCTCTCACAGCAGGGCAAGCCCAGCCCAGCCTACGGTGCCAACTTCCAGTGCCCAAGGCCTGAGAGGCTGAGCCTCTCCCCAGAGGCCGGGGGCTCCCCTTTACCCCTCACCTGCAGCCTGGCTGTCTGGGAAGCAAGGGTTCCGGGCCATGGGCTACTGGCTGGGCCCAATGCTACCCCCAACAGCAATGACCCTCTGGGGCAGCTGGGGGTGCCCCTCCACATGTGGTGACAAAGTTAGAAGTTAGGGCGCTGGACTGGAAAGCAATTTATTTAACCTAAACGGTCAGGGAGAAAAGTGACAGCATCTGTGGGTCCAATCAGGAACGGGAGACAGTGGCCTGAGTATGCTGGCAACCCTGAACGTCCAACTGTGTGGGCAGCCGTTTCTCAAACGTCCGACGGGGATGAGGGGCCGGGGCAGCTGGCCAAGGGGAGCCACAGTCCCTCCCACTCCACTCAGGATGCGTGGGAACCTCTGGTCCTTCCCACCCAGAGGAAGGCACCCCCATCCCATGAGTGGAGGGTGGGGAGGTGGCAGGCATGGGGCAGGGCTCTCTCCTCGGCCAGGACTTCAGGGACAGAAGGCCAGGGACCTTAGTGCTCAGGAAGAGGCCAAACCCCAAGCCATATGACTCTGGGATGTGAAACCCCTTCTGAGACCCCAGGAGGTGGTCCTGACTTGATTTGGGGACAGAAGAAGGGGAAGATTGAAGTCAGAAGGTCCATCCCTCTCGCGGGCCAAGAGGCACTCAGGGAGATTCCCACTAGGAAGTGACGTGCCCCCTCCCTGGCTATGACCCTGGCCGACCCAAGTAGACCAGAGCCGGGGCAGTGGGCCACCACGAGGTCAAAACACCCTGTGTGGCTTGGGGCTAGAGACACCCAGCGCAGGCCTCCAAGCCCAGGAGAGAGAAGGTGGAGGGCAGCCTGGTGCACCCGCAAGGGGGACATCTCAGCTCTTCTTGCCCGCTGGGGCCATGCTGCGGGGGAGCAGCTTGGAGTGGCCCCCAGCAGGAGTGTCCAGCTTCACCTTGTTCAGGACGGTCTTCTTGATGGCAGCTGGTGAGACCTTCTCCCGGTCAGCCATGGACTGCAGCTCCCTGGTGGGGCAGTGAAGGGGGTTGGGTCAGGGCTCCACCTGCCCCCGGAGCCTGAGTGTCCGTGCAGGACGAAGGAGACAGGCGCCCAGCCCGCAGCACCTGCCAGCCCAGGGCCCTTGCACCTGCACTTCTCTGCCAGCCACCCTCCCCTAGACTGCTGGCTGGCTCGCTCCCACCTCATTCAGATCGGCTCAGAGTCGCCAAATCTAGAGCCCCCAACTCTGAGCCCAGCATGTGTGCCTGGTCTGTCTCCCCTGCTGGCTGCACCCAGGAAGGCAGCTCTGTGCCCTCGCCTCACAGTTACACAGCGGCGCTCGGGGGGGCCTGGGGGTCTGGACTGGAGGGCGAGCCGGGGGGTGAGAAAGATGCCTGTCCACCCTCAGGCCCTGAACTAGGGACAGTGACGCCGAGCCCAAACACCAAATGCTGTCCGCCCCTGCTCTGGCTTCCTGTCAGCTCTTGCCGAGCCGGGGTGGCGTGGTGCCTCCCGCGTGTCTAACCTGCTTAATCTTCCCAGCCAGGCCAGGAGGCAGGGGTTATCATCCAGCCCACAGAGGTTCCCCAGCAGCACACTGGTGGGGAACACCACAAACCCTACCCCGGGGGGCCTCAGGGCTCCCCGTGCCCCACCCACGGCCAGGCCAGAGTGCGATCAGAATCTTCTGTGTGAATGACTGAGCGAGCTCGAGCGAGGCCCAGGGCCCTGGTGCACGGGGGCAGGCGGCCGGGAGCACACAGCAGAGGGGGCCCACCGTGTCCGGATGCAGGAGGCCTCCACAGCGTTGATGAGCAGGGAGCGGAAACCCCCACTCTCCAGCACGTGCAAGGCGTGGATGGTGGCCCCTCCGGGAGAGCAGACGTTGTCCTTGAGCTGGCCTGGGTGCTGTTCTGAGTCCAGCAGCATCTTGGCAGCCCCCTGCAGGCAGAGAGAGGTGCTGATGGCTATGAGGGCACCCACCCGAGTCCACACGGCATTTGACCTCAGCCCCAGTGGCATCCACTGACTCCACTCACCCACCCCAGTGCACCAGCCTTGCTCCCCCAAAGAAGGTCCGGAAAAATACTGACCAGCAAGGCTTGGGCCCCAAGGCGGACCGCCAGGCGCCTGGGAAGTCCCATCTTCACACCCCCGTCAGCCAGGGCATCGAGGGCGGTGAACGCCTGCAGGGAGAAGGCGCCTCAGACACTGTCCCCGGCCTTTTCTCCTTGGGGAAATGGCTGCCCAGTGGCCAGGGCAGGGAGGAGGGTGAAGGATGGACATGTGCCCCCAGGCCCTCCCGTCGCAGGCAGCCACTGCCCACCAGCCCCAGTCCTCACGTAGGCTGGGCCGCTGCCACTGAGGCCCGTGACAGCGTCGATCAGGTCCTCCTCCACCTCCGTGCAGAACCCCACACTCCCCATGAGCTGCTCCAGCAGCCTGCCGTCGTCCACTTGGGCGTGGGTGCCCATGGCGTACACGGTGGCCCCTTCCCGCACCACGACCGGTGTGTTGGTCATGCAGCGGATGACTTTGGGGGCTGGCTGGAACGCTGTCAGCTTCTGGAGGAGAGACCAGCTGTGTGTCCGTCGCGGCCCCACCCCCGGCGGGTTGTGCTGGGTGTGAGCATGAGGACCCCCCCTACTGAGCATCTCCTGAGTTCACAGCGTGGGCTGGGCCCGCACGCGCATTTCACAGACGCAGACCAGCGTCGCCCAGGGGGCCAGAGCTCCGAGCCCTCTGCAGCGCAGCCCTCTGCAGCACACACTGCCACCCCCTCCCCAAACCCCACGGGGCCTGGACCTGCGGCCCCACCTTCTCGATGGAGCTGATGGTGACGCCGGCCGCACAGGACACCAGGATGTGCCGGTCCTCGATGTCGGCGCCGATCTCGTCCAGGATGAAGGGGATGATGTGGGGCTTCACGGCCAGGAAGAGCACGTCGCTGTGCTGCACAGCCTCCTTGTTGTGGGGTGTCAGGTTCACCCCCATTTTCTGCAGGGAGTGCGAGGCGGGCTCAGCCTGCTGCCGTAGCCGGCTGGATCCTCAGTATCGCTGCCCCACCAAAGCTGAGGGCCATACTGTGGGCCAGCACCGAGGCTGCTGGGGCTGAGGCATTAGAGGCTCAGCAGGAAAAGGGACTGTGACACCCCCAACCGCCTTTCCCTCCCCAACGAGCAGGAAGTGTCCTGCTCTGGAATGTGTTCCTTTTGCAAAGAAAAAAAAGACTCGGTGTGCATGCCACAGCCTTGGCCCACCCCACCACGGGCTGTAGCCCCAGCCCCTGCCCCTGCCCCAGGCCCTCTGGGTGTGAGTAACGGTCCCAAGCCCTCAAGCCGGGCGCCTGCCCCACCCCTGGATCCGGAGCCCTAACTCAGCTGTGGCAAACCGAAGCTGTATCAGCCCTAGACGTGTCTCCCCTGGCCCCACATGCGGCCCCTCCTGCCTGGCCCCCAGAGCACCCCATTCCAGACCAGCAACCCCCCCCCCCCAGCAGCTGCACTTGTGTCTGTGATCCAGGTCCCAAGAGCAGAGCTGGGCCTGGGAGGTGCTCTAGCCCAGGCCCCTCCTCTCACTGGGGCGGGGGACTGTTTCAGGTGCCTGGGCCACTACTCCTGGCCCTCGGGGGTCAAGGCTGTCACAACCCACCTCCCAGTGTCAGACACACTGACTGGCCCCTGCAGCGACAGCTGCCCTGTCATCCTTCACCTACCCTGAGTGCCGAAACCGTGGCCAGGTCCATGTCTGGAGAGCTGGCCATTATCTTGTGGGCTGCTAGGACGCCTGCAGGGAACAGAGTTCCTCCCTCACCCACATTCCCAGGAAGGAGAGTCTCGATCCCACCACCCAGGGTAAGAGTGACCGCCACCCCACCCCACCCCACCCATCATGGGGGCATGTTATCCAACCCTGGCCCCTTCCTTCCCCAGACCACAGAGGAGTAACCGCCCACCCTCGGCTCGGGGTCCCCTCCTGGCCACGGGGCCTACCTGCTGCTGTGAAGCCCTTGGCCAGGGCAAAAGCCAGCTGGCCGGCCCCGATGAAGCCCACGCTCATGGTGTCGCGGGCGTGCTCACACCCGCGAGCTGGCACTCGCTCTGCCGGAGCAGCTGCGGGAGGAGACGGGCAGGATCCGGAGCAACAAGTTAGGAGAGCAGGGCCAGGCCTGGCCACTGCACCGACAGCTGGCGCCCCTCACCCCATCCGCTCTAACTCTCCTCTTGGTTGCCCAACAGCCCCGGGCCGGGTAACTGCTCCGGTCTCCCGCCTGCAAGAGTGTCCCCGATCTGCTTCCGAGCATCCCAGACACCGGGAGACCGGAGGAGGGCGCCGGCCTATAGACAGGGAGGTCTATACCTCCGACCAACCGGCGCCCGGAGGCCCCCCAGGGGCAAGACCCTCCTGTCCTAGCACCCCACCGCCCGGGCCGGGGGACGAACACCCGCGTCTCCGCTGCCGGCCAGCACCACCCACCTGCCGGAGCCGGACCCCAGCCCTGGCCGAGACACCCAGTGCCAGCCGCCCCCCACCCACCCCACGGCGGCAGCCACGCGGCACCCGCGCCTCGCCGGCCCCGCCTCCGACGTTCCAGCCAATCCACAGCGCGGCCGCCCGGGCGCCGGCCAATCAGAGGCTGCGGGCGGCGCAGAGGGGGGTTGCATCATCCTCTTGCCGGGGCCCACGCCCCCCCCGCCCCCCCAGCGGTAGCTCCACCGGGTCTCCCCGCCACCTCCAGCACAGCAGACCCAGAGACCCCTGCCCCCACTACGCACCCCGGATCCACGCCTCCAAAAACCCCACCCTGAACCCGAGTCCTTTAGGGCTCCAGTCCCTTGGACCCTCGCCCCCTGACCCGCCCCCCTCATCGGGGCCTGGGACCTTGAGTGGGGACTGAAGACGCGGGGTGGGGCGGAAAGGGGCGGTGGGAGTGGGTTCTCAAGGAGAGGTCCTGGGCAGGGAAACCGCACGTGGGGGGACTTGTCGTGGGCCGCACGGACACGAATATGTCAGGCTGGTGTCCGCCACCGGGTGGCAGGTGCTGGCTGGGAGTCCAGAATTGTTACCGACAGGATCAGATTCGGAGGATCCCCACTGGGTAGAATTTTTTCTTGCTTGCTTGCTTTCTTGGATTTGGGAGGGGGCCGGCAGGGAGGGAGGTTAGAAACAATTTGCCAAATGGAAACATTTAAAATGTAGCAGTAGTTTGATACTGTGTCTTTTTATTTTATTTTTAAAATTTATTTTTAGAGAGAGGGGAAGGGAAGGAGAAAGAGAGGGAGAGAAACATCATGTGTGGTTGCCTCTCAGGTGGCCCCCAGGGGGGACCTGGCCTGCAACCCAGACATGTGCCCTGACTGGGAATCGAGCCGGCGACCCTTTGGTTCGCGGCCTGCGCTCAATCCACTGAGCTACACCAGCCGGGGCTCAATGCTATGTTCTTTTAGGTGTTTGTTTTGTTTTGTTTTGTTTTTGTTTTGCTTTTTTAGCAGGAGGCTTGACAAGTGGAGGGAGAGCCCAACCTTCTCAGACCCGTGGGCACCTGGGACGTCTCGGTCATTCCTTGAGGCCCCTGCTTCTCCCACTGGGGATTCTCCTCCACAAGTCTCCTCTGGGCCAAGCCCCCTTTGAACGCGGCCTGACACGCCCACTAGGCTCGTTGCCATGTCAACTGGCCCAGCAGGCCACTTGGGGGCGGGGCAGAAGACTGCAACCCCCACAGTGCCTCCCCGCTCCCCCGAAGCACCCAGGGCCCCCTGACCTCTTGTCTGCAGGGTCTGGGGAAATTTGGGGGGAACATGGCCTCAGTCACTTTCCCCCAGGGACGGTCTCAGGGCTCACCCGAGTCGAGTGGGGATTTGGTTTGGGGTCGCTGGGGCCCTGTCAGCAGCAGGGTGAAGGCAAAGCAACAGTAAGAAGCGACGTGGTGGACGACCCAGCCGCTGCCAGGGGAAGGGCTGAGCTGCGGTGTTAGACGGCAGGCTGCCCTGAAACACGCGTGTGCCACGGAAGCTGAGACGTTTCGTCGGCACGGAGACCGCTGCCGGAGCCCGTGTGCTGATCACGTGTGTGGCAGAGCCCCAGGCCTTCGAGTGGCGTCTGCCCTGGCCATCAGTCCTCGCCCTCCCGGGGCGGGGCTTCTCGGGGAAGTGACCTGGCGCAAACCCGGGGCTCCCCTGACTGTCCCTAACCAGGGAGCGGAACCGTCTTCTTCAAAACGCACTGACTTTCCAGCAACAACAGCAAATGACCCCCTTGTCTACAGAGGGTGCTGGCGTCCCCAGCACCTTCCAGGCTCCACGCGAGCCCCGGTCCCGTCCCTCCTCTGTCTCCCTGTGGACTTTGGAAATCCGGTGTGGGTGCAGAGCTGGGGTCGGAGGGCCTCTGGACGGTGGCGAGGAAATGGGGAAGTTGGTGCAGATACCTTGTTCCAGGAGTGTGGCTAGAAAAGGAAGGACGGCCGGAGTCCAGGCCTCCATGCGACCTGGGAAGGGGGGTCCGTATGCTCCTTTGTCACCTGGAAATGTACCCCCTAACTGCAAACTCCCCTCCGTGGGTGGGGTCCCTCAGGACACCTCAGGGCATGGGCTCCTGCCCCCTTCGGGGACCTGCCTGGCGCACCTGCCCCCCGTGTACGGCTCCCCGTCCGCGTGCCTTCCTCACCGGGTAGGGGCCTGATTTGTCTCCCATTCTGCCGGCTGCCAGCTCAGGGCCCTGGGAGCCCGTGCCCAAAACCTGCCTGGGCTCTGCTGCCCACGGAGGCACCGCACCCCTCTGCCCACCACTGTGCTCAGGCCCCAGAAACCCCTGTGGGGCGCAGGGGGCGGTACGTGCTGAGCACCAGTGGGATTGCGGTGGGCAAGCTTGGCCTCACCCCTCTCTTCCATGCTTCTCACCAAGGGAGAGGAGACCAGCTGTCCCTTCCTTGGAGGCTGTCCCTCTCCCCCAGAGCGGCCTGGGGCCCACGGCCGCCGCCTCCAGCAGGCAGGGTGGCCCAGGAGGTGCCAAGACTGCTCGCCAGACCAGGGTGGGAATCAGTGTCAGCATTTATTTCCTGTTCAAGGCCTTGCACAGTCCAAGGGCTGAGGGGCCGCTGGGCTCAGAGGCGGCCGGCAGGCGGCCCCGGGCAGGCCCAGGCTGGGCTCTTGAATGGGAGAAGCTGTCTGGAGCGCGGCGGACAACGGCCCCGTCGGGCCCTGAAGGTCAGCACCCAGGCACACGGACACTTGAGCGGACGGAGGCTGGGGCCCGCACGCACCAGGGAAGCACCCGGTGCTCAGGCTCTGAGCCCCAGCGGCTGCCCCAGGCCCTGCAGGAGCTGCTGTGTGGGGGCCAATGGTGGGGGGCCTCCTGGGCGGGAGCCCAGCTTCACCTCAGCATGCTCTTGGCAGTGCTGCTGGCCTCTGAGGGCCCCTGCAGGCCACCTGCGTCCTCTCCAGCCGCTGAGGCGGCCCTGAGTGACCACGCCACAGTCCTGGCTCCGCTTCCCACGCCCGTGGCTGGCGGGAGGCGTGTGAGCTGGGGTCCCGATTCCAGCTCCTTCCCTCCGAGCTGGCACAGACCCCAGCAGGGTCCTGCTGGGATGGCTGTCCTTCCAGGGTTTGGGGGCTGCCCCCTGAAGGCTGGGGAAGGGCCGGCCCCCACGGCCCTCCCCTGGTGTACCTCTGGCTCTCTCCCGGGCTCTTTCCATCCCTTTCCCACACCTGGTAACGGTCCCCTTTTCAACAGTCGGTCACCCAGCCCGAATGTGGGCTGCAGACACTGACGGACACCCAGGGCCACTTAAATCCCAGCCTCGGTGAGCTCATGTGCAAAGGGGGTCACCGCAGCACCTGCCTCTTCCAGCGACCACCGTGTGCCAGGGAGGGCCAGGGAACGGAGAGACAGACAGAGACAGACAGGAGCTGGGAGCTGCTGGCAGAGGCGCCTCAGGTGTCCTGCTCGGGGCCTCCCGCCCCTCCCGAGCTGAGGGCCTCCCCTGGCGTCCTCCCTCGCGGCCCCTGGCACCTGGCAGAGCGGTGGCGGGCGGGCGGCTGCCCGGGGGGCTACAGGGTGGGCACGAAGCGGATCCTCTGGGAGTAGGCGAGGTCGGCGACGTAGAGGAGCAGGTTGACGTAGGTGAAGGTGGCCACCACCAGCTGGCTGTCCCAGGGGCAGCTGCCCCGAGGGCAGTCGGGGGGCCGCCCGGGCTCGCCGTACTTGGGGTCGAAACAGAAGACGGGCCAGATGACCGCGGCGCTGAGGTACAGGAGCACCGCCAGGAAGGTGTACACCACCACCACGCGGTCGAAGGGGCAGCCCAGGCCGCCGGTGTGGCCCATCACGCTCAGAGCCACCACGGCCACCGTGGCCAGGAAGCACAGGCTGTAGACGGCCACGCACCACTGGGTGGCCACGAAGCGCCCGTAGCGGCTGTCATGGACCAGCGCCCCGAAGATGATGCAGGCCACGAAGGCCTGGACGATCTTGAGGAGCCCGGACACCGTGGCCATGTAGCTGGCCACCTGGCCGGGCCGGGCCCGGGTCAGGGCCACCTCCGCGGCGTAGGCCAGGAAGAGGAGCCCGGCGAAGACGCTGGCGGCCAGGCGGAAGTCCCTGGCCGCACAGCCCGCGGGCTCGGGCGGGCACTGCAGCCGCGTGAAGTACAGCGGGTAGATGACGGCGGCCGTGGCCGACAGCAGCGTGGCCAGCATGGCGAAGGCCGCCGTGAAGTTGCCCCAGGAGAGGCGCAGGCAGCCGTGCAGCCGGGTGAGCTCGCAGGCCACCACCAGGGCCGAGAGGGCGAAGCAGAAGCCCCAGGCGGCCATGCAGAAGGTGCCCTGGACGCCCGCAAAGCCGCCTCGGTGGGCCACCAGGCTGAAGGTGGTGCAGCCGAAGGCCAGCTGCAGCGCGCGGGCCGTGCCCACCGGCGAGGCCACCGCGCCCAGGTGCAGGTACCCGCCCCCGGGGGGCTCCAGGGTGCTGCCCATCCGACCGGCCACTCCCTTGCCTCACACAGCGCCTGGCCGGCCGGGGTCCCGCCGGGCTGCAGCCCCTGTGTCTCCTTCAGCTGCCCCGTCCGGTGCCGGCAGCCTGCAGTGGCGGTGACAGTGACGCGGTGACACTGCAGCAGGCAGCCTCTCCGCTGTGTGTGTGGGGAGGGCCAAGGCCCCCCCCACCCCGGGCTATAAATAGGCGGCTGTGATCAGAGGCTGGAACATCTGACCCCTGTGTCCGGGCCAAGCCCCTGCCAGGGTCATTAACCCCTGGGCTACCGGCACCGCCCCCACCACAGCACCTGCAACTGTCTGTCAGTGGCTCCCCAGCCTGCGGGGGGAGCCCAGAGCAGAGATCCAGAACTCAGCCAGGTTCCTCCCAGTCCCTTGAGCTCCAGCAGCCTCCAGGGCTCTGGCCTGCGAGGAGGGAGGGGGTGGGGGAGGGGTCCCTTCCTGCCCTTCCAGAAGGTGGCTTGGCCCAGACCCAGGAGGCTCCAGGACCCCGTTGTCATGGTGCCTGGGACCCTCGCTCGGCTCTCTTCCTGGGGAGATGGTGGGGCAGGGAGGGGGGCCCTGGAGACCTGGTGCCCCCCTTCTTCTTACAGCCCCCTGCCTGACCTAGGGTGGAGTTTTACGTATTACTTGGGAGGGGACATTATGGAGCTTTTTGCTTGTCCCTATACTAGACATGTAAACACCTACAAAACCCTCAACTCTCCCTGTTTTTTAGGCCACAATATTAATAGTGTGTGAAACGTCTTTAACAATGACAAGTTCCTTCCTGAATGCAGGGGCCGGATGTCCCCCATCAGTGCAGGGAAAGACAGAACCGGCCCCGTGGCCCCGCCGTCTGCCCGGCCCCTGTGAACACACACCTTCCGTGTGCGCGCGTGACCACACGGCTGCAGGCGTCTCCCCGTGGTCACCGGAGAGCCGCACGCCCGAGGAAGTGCTGCGATGTGGCCCCCGTGGGCACTCTCTCACCTGGATGCAGGAGTCACCGCTTCGTTGCCGTCTGTCCTTCCCCCTCGCAGGCGTTGGTGCTTAACCGTCACTGCCGGTGTCGGCTCTGCGGACACGACAGTCCGTCCGAGGCACTTCCTCCTCCGGCTCCTGCCGGGAACCAGCGCCGGCCCTGAACCGACGCTCACACCTGGGAGACTCACCGACGCCAAGCGGTCCTCACTCGGCTCCCGCCGCCGAGCCCCGAACGGGCGCTGCAGCCCTGCAGTCCCTGCCCCGCGCCTCGAGGGGTGGTGCGCTTGGCCGCTGTGCCTCCCAGTGCCCCCTGCTTCTCTGCTGTCTCCCCGAACTGCTGCTTCGGGGAGTCCAGGCCGGGGCTTCACAGACTGTCCTTCTTCAGGCGCACTCGGACTGTCCCCTCATGGGTAGGTTCCGGCCAGGTGACCTTCTTGAGCCTCCTGAACACGTCCACCATGGGTGGGGGAGTGGGGAGTGACGTCGGTATGCCCTAGCACCGGCGGCCCGGCCACCTGGTTGGGGAGTGTCCCGTCTACAGCCCCCCGGGGGGTCCTAGTTTCTGTGGGCAGCTACTCTGTGAATAGCCAGCCCCACCCTTTGAAGGAGAGTCCCACCACCGACCTAACGTGCTTGTGTGGGATGTTTCCGGAGCAGTTCCCCGCAGTCATGAAGTGGGAGGTTCCTGTGGGCTCTAAGGGGAGCGTGAGCACTGCAGTAGCCCCGCCCACCCCAGGGACACCCACCCACTCGCTGCCACACGGGAAGAAGCAGGTCACCCCCAGATCCGGCGCGCCCTCGGGAAGGGTCCCTGTGGGCCTCCCAGTGTTCCTGGCCCAGCCCCGCTGCCCCGGGCCACGGCGGCTGGGAGGAGCCGATGTCTCTCCGGCGGACACGGCGCCACCACCATCCAGCCCGAGTTCACAGCTCAGAGAATCTGAACCGCAAACCCAGCCACACACACGGCCTCTGCTCCTTCTCCCTCCACACCCGGACCACCTGGGTCCGGCCTGTCGCGCCCGAAGACTTGGGTTTCCGGAGACACGTGGCCTTGGCCCTGACAGCACCCTGGGGTGCCCCCGGTGCTCAGGAACGGCCGGCACACCCGCACAGGCAGGAGGCAGGCTCCCAGTGAAGCAGGTCCCCTTCTCCTGCAGAAGTTGGCTGGCTAACGCAACGCGATCACAAAAGCAGAGATTCTCGATTGACGGGTCCCACCCGACTGTCCGGGGACTTAGTTGGGGACCACGGGAAGCTCAACAGCAGGCAGGCCCTGGGCGGTGAGGGACCGCTGTCAGGCCCTGTGGACACGCAGGGCGACTCCGCGAGGGGTCAAGGGACGGAGACGGCCCAGGCAAGGCTGCACCGCTGGCTTCTCCCTCTGGGGAGGGGCAGGCGCCTCCGGGACCACAGAGTGGTGGGGGGCTGCCTGCCTTGTCCCCATGGTTAGCCCCCCGGTGGGGGTGACAGGGGCTTTTACCACTTAAACAGCTTCTCAGTATTGACCTAAAAAGTTTACTTACCGATTTGTGAGAGAGGGAGGGGGCGAGAGACATTGATTTGTTGTTCCACCTTTAAAAAATTTTTATTTATTTATTTTTAAAGATTTTATTTATTTTTAGAGAGAGAGAGGAAGAGAGAGAGAAAGAGAGGGAGAGAAACATTAATGTGTGGTTGCCTCTTGCACGCCCCGCACTGGGGAAAACCTGGCCCACAACCGCGGCGTGTGCCCTGACTGGGAATCGAACCGGCGACCCTTTAAAGGTTTGGAGGCGCTCAGTCCACTGAGCCACACCAGCCAGGACATGTTGTTCCACTTTTTAATGCACTCATTGGTTGATCCTCGCATGTGCCCTGACCAGGGATCGAACCCACAACCCTGGCGCAGCAGGACGACACTCCGACCCACTGAGCACCTGGCCGGGGCGGCTTTTCTGTAGTGTTTTCCAATTTTTCTAAGACGAGTGAAGAGCTGCTACTTTCTAAACTAGAAAAAAGAATAATTTTTAAAATGAATGAAGTATGTCTTACTACAATTAAAAATAGCTAGGCTTATACTCTTGTGTGAATGAAACACTTGGTTTCACACACCCCACACCCGTCGCCTCACACCCGCAACCCTGGGCGCTGTTTGGAGGCACCCGTTACAGTTCTACAATTCACGAGCCAGTCCTGACGGGTGGGCGGCGTTCCGGAGGGAGGGGCACTCTGCAGGCAGAGGGAAGGGGCGGAGAGGCGGCCACGGGTGCGCCCTGCCCAGACGTTGGGGTCTTCTAGCACAGAGTCGAAATCTGGGATCAGGGCTGACGCTGAGAGATAGTTCCCTGCCTCGGGTCCCAGGGCAGCAAAGGTCACGCTCCCGCCGGTGACGGCAAAGCAGGCTGTGAGTCAGGGGTGGACGCCTGAGCAGTTTTTAAAGGGGTCCCATTTTTTAGAGCGATTTTAGGTGCATGTAAGCATTGAGCTGAAGGTACGGGGCTTTCCCGTCCACCCCCTGCCCGCCCTCAGCCTCCCCACCATCGACAGTCCCACCAGGTGGTGCGTTTACGACAGTTCCTGCACCTACAGTCACACGTCGCTGTCACCCACCGGGGTGGGCCGGCGTCAGGTCCGCTCTGGTGTCGTACATCCCGTGGGTTTGGACAGACAGGCAACGACACGTGCCCACTGTCACAGCCTAACACGGCGGTTTCGCCGCCCGTAACATTCTCCGAGTTCGCTCACCACCCTGCCCCCGACAATGCCTGGTCTCCACCGACACAGTGTAGCCTCCCCCCGCCCCCCCCACGCCCCCCCCCCCACCTGGTCACTGACACAGTGTAGCGTTTTCCCCGAGAACCGCTGCCTGTGGGACTCTGGCTGCTTCCAGCGAGTCACCAGCATCTCAGGCTCCTCCCTGTCTCTTCACGGTTGGACAGCTCATTGCTGCCTGGTGCTGAACGACCACACTTTGTTTCTTTGGTCCCCTACGGAGGGACACCTTGGTGGCTTCTGTCCTGAGCACCTTTGCTCTTACAGGAACCATGTGACCGGACGACATCAGGAGGCAGCATTTCTAAGAAGACCGAGACGGCTGTGCAGAGTGCTCTGCCCGCCATGCTGGCGTCGCACCGAGCGCTGAAGCTTTGATGGCACCTGGCGTCCCCTTGCGTCCTGGGTGCCTTCTGTCACCAGCCCCGCAGGGAAGCGCAGCGTGGACTGGCCACCAGGCTGAGGTGGCCGCGCCTCCCCCTTCCTATCAGGGCCACCGGGACAAAGGGTGTATTCACTTGGAGAAACCCCTCCGGGCCTAACCCACAAGTGTCAGGTGGGCTGAGCCCTGGAGCCCCCACCTCCGCGGGAGCGGGACAGCTGTGTGACCCCAGGGGTCCTGCTGGTGTCACGCCTGCCACCGTTTCTGCAGGAAATACTGTGTCTGGGCAGTGGCCCCCACGCGCCCCCCGCTCTGCCTGCGTGGCAGCCCTTGGCTTGCACAGTCTCCCCAGGTAGGTGGCAGTGGGAACCCTCTGGGGTCCTCCCAGCCCCCGTCCTGCTGGGAGCCGACCACACTGTGGGAACTCACTGAGTGATGCCATTCTGGGGAGCCTGAGGGGGGCTGCTCCCCCAAGCCAGCAGCTTCCTCCAGGGACCCTCCTTTCTTCTCCCGCCTTCGGCCGCCCCATCGCTGACCTCACTGTCTCCCACTGGGGCTCTGTGGGCCCCACAGGAGACCATGGAGGAGGCCACAGATGGGCCACTTAGCTCCACCCGGGGAAGCCAGTGCTGATAAGTGGCCCTCAGGTGCGTGGGGTCAGGCCCAGGCCACCCTCACAGGTATGGACGGAGGCCAGGAGTGGAGCCCAGGCTGACGAGGCCTGGATCCCACCTCCATCCTTTACAACCCACCGTGGAGCCTCTCCGGGCCTCAGTTTGTCTGTGTATTGGGTTTGCAATAAAACCTGCCTGTAGGGCAGCTGAGGGGAGTGCGTGCAACGCAAGGTGCTCAATGCAGGGCGTGCTCGGGAAGCCCCACCCACGGGAGGGGAGACACAGCCTCTGGGGACTCTCGCAGGGATACGCTTGCCCCCGTGTCCAGCACAGCTGGGCAGGACCCTCACGCCAGCGAGGCTCTCCTAGGCCCCAAGGCGCCTCGGGAAGTGACTGTGGTGTGTGAAGAGTGTGCACGCGTGTGTGAGCACGTCTTTCCGTGGGCTGGGTCCTCCAGGACCCCCCGCAGGGGGACTGGCACCTCTGCTCTGGGGCGCGGGGCCGGGGCTGGACTGGGGGGCACTTGTCCCCCTCAGGCCTGCCGCTCTCAGGCCGGGCGCCGAGCGCAGGTGTGGCCTAGTCGAAACGAAGCCAGCAGGCAAAGCGCCAGCCGAGGAGGGAGCGCTTTTCTGGGGCGATGACGTGCTGTGCCTGGAGGTCGCCGGCGGGGACGGGACTCTGCGTGTGCAAACGCCGAGCCCGCCCCGAGAAACCGCACCATGGGCGCCTGTGCGGGTCACCTCGGTGGCAAGGGTAAACACAGCTGTGAGCTGCTGTCCCCGATCTGGGGTCTCTCCGCCCGGCGGCAGCTGAACGGGTTAGCAGAAGGGGGGCCTCCCCAGGGAGGGTCTAGGATGGGACGCGAGGTGGGGTGTGGGCCGAGCAACGCCCTCCCCCCCCCATTGGCCAGGGTTGCGGGGAGGTCAGGGATGGGGGAGGGGGTGCAAGGTGGGCTGACGCCCGATCAAATAAACACGTTCTCGGGGAGAAGCTCTTTCATTGCCTTGTTTTTCATTATTTAAAAATATACGTTACAAAACAATATCATTCATCATATATTTCTTGCTTATTTTCCTCTTTTAAAAAATTAAAGTAATAAAAAAGTCACTTTATAAAATAATAGGAGAGGGCAGGAGAGGCCGGGGCTGGCGGGGGGCTTGGGGGGCAGGGGGGTTGCTGAGGAATCCAGTGCTCTGGCTCCCCGCCGCGGGCTGGAGGCGGGCGAGGCTGGCGGTCAGAGGGGTCCCGAGGCCGCCGTGCGGTGGCGGAGGGGCGGTGAGGGCTGCTGGGGGCCCTGTCTGTCCCGGGCGGGGGGCAGGAGGGCGGCGGGGGGCCGGGGGCGGCCGGCCTAGCTCCCGCCGCCCAGCATCCCGAGCAGCCTGCCCGGCTCCAGGCCCTGCTGCTGCGCCACGGTGTGCACGTCGAAGCCCAGGTGCAGGAGGAACTGGGTCACGCTCATCTCCTGGCCCGTGAACTGATCCCGGATGGTGGGGCAGGAGGGGTTGCAGTGCGGCCAGGAGCAGCCGTCCACCAGGTGGACGGGGCAGCCCCGCAGAGGGGCCTTGCCGGCCTTGTGGCTGTCCTGGAGGCTTCTGTCCCAGCAGTGGAGCGCCCGAGGCAGCGAGGTCCCCTTCACCTGGATGTCTGTCCAGTGGCTGTGCACGGAAACCCGGGGAGGGAGTCACCAGGCCGCGGCCAGAGCCCTCGGTGCTGCCACCGAGTCCTCGACACACAGCGGGTTGTCTGCGTGGCTCTGGCAGCCCTGGGAGGGAGCCGGGGGGACGGGCGGGTGGGCGCCGGGGGCTCCGTGGGTTCAGAGCCAGTGGCACAAGCAGGCCTGGCGAGGGCACACTGACCTTTCGAGGATGATCTCGTGGGAGAGGCAGGCGGGGGCGAAGCCGGCCCTGTTTGGGGACACACAGAGGGTGAGCAACCCCGCCCCTCCTCACCCTCTTCCCCACTCTGTGCCCCCCTCCCCCAGAGCCTGTCCCCCTCCCCACCCCGCCTGGGCAGCTGCTCCTCAGCCCACGCCTTGCCTCCACCCGTGTGCTCCCTGCTAACCCTGGTCCCTTCCTGCCTCCGTGTCCTGCTTGGTTCCCGGCTGTGGGGGGCTACCCCACACAGGCAAGTACTGTGCCATCTTAAAAACAGGCCTTACTCTATTAAAAAGTTTTATACGCACAGTAAAACTGAGGGGCGACCAAATTCCCGTTCACCCTCCCTCCCTCATTCTCATTCTCAACGCCCCACCAGGTGGTGCGTTTGGGACAATTCATGTCCCAACAGTCCCCCTACGCGGAGACAGGCCTCCGGCACCGAGTTATGTGGCCTCGGGGCCTCCCCCGCCCGTCGACGCCCAGACAGCCCACGTCTCCCAGGGCTGGGACGTCCCAGGGTGGGCCCGCACCAGAGGCAGGTCCAGGCCTGCCTCGCCCTTGGCCCCCCTCGGGACCCCCCTCTACTTCGGAGCTGGGCGGCTCGCCGCACTCACGACACGTCCTTGAGCGTGTGCCGCAGCTCCCGGCCCACGTTCTGGATGTACAGCCACTGGCCCTCCTGCACCGGCTGCCCCGTGAGGTGCGCGTTGTCCACGGTCAGCTGAGCCTCGTCAAACAGCCACTGCACCACGAACACCGGGCCTGGGGGGCATGGCTCAGCTGGGCTGGCTCGGTACTCAGCACCCCTGCCCCGGGCTCAGGGTCTCCCCCCTCCGCACCCGCCCTTCCTTGAAGAAGTACCTTGTCAAGCCCACCCGCCCCACCACCACCTTACCCTGCCTCCCAGGGACTTGTCTCAACCCAGATTTGGTGGTGACGATGTCTCTTGGCCCGGGACCTCACTGCCCCCCAGCATGTGGGGGTTGGGGGGGCAGCCCAGTCCTGCTGCCCAGGAGCTGCTCTGGAGGTTGGCTCCCGAGCCCACTCCAGCCCGTGAGAGAGGTTGGGCAGTCCCCGCGCCCCCCACCCTCCCCACCAGCCCCATCCCGGCCTGCCCCGGACCACGCGGACTCAGTGCTAAGGCCAGGAGAGTCCCAGACAAACGGGACAGGTCTGTCACTCTGCTCCGGGACCAGGCAGCGGCCTGAGCCTGGCCTCCGGGGGCTGGACTCCAGGCTGGAGGCGCGGGGTCCCCGCCCCCGCGTGCCCCACGGGCCCCCAGCTGACACACTCACAGCGCAGGGTCGGGTAGATCTTGTAGCCAAAGAAGCAGTTCCACTCTTCGCCCTCCTTGAACTGGCGCCGGCAGCGCTCTGGGACCAACCCATTCCAGTACCTGGGCCGTGCCGCAGGTTAGGCCGTCCGGGGCCCCACCCCCGCTCCTCCGCCCACGGAGGGCCGCCGCCAGGGCCTCTGCCGGGCTCCTGTGGGCCCAGCTCCCTCCCTCCCAGGGCACCTGATGCCTTGGCGGATGGCCTCGGTGGGCGCGCAGGTGATGGTGTCGACGCAGCTCGTGCGGCGGTACTGCTTGTTGTCCAGGTACCAGCCCGAGTCCGCCAGGCCCCGCACCTGGATGGCTGGGTAGCCCAGCTCCTGCAGCTGCTCAGCCACGCGGTCCACGTTCAGCAGCACCCCGATGCCCCCCGCGCTGCGGGGGAGGAGGGTGTTCAGCCCCCAGAGCCCGCAGGGCCAAGACCCTGCCCCAAGGAGGGGCAGGGGTTCTGGTGCCTCCCGCACTGGGTCCTGGAGGCGGAGCTCCAAGCCCGGACCCAGCACTGGGTGGCAGGTGACACACTTCCTCCAGAGCCTCCTTCCCTTCTTCTCGCCCTCTGCCTCAGTTTCCTAGTCTGACCATAAAGTCGCACTCTGTGGCCTCAGCCCTTCCTCCGTCCCCCAGATGTCCCCAGGGCCCCGTGCATGCCTGCTGAGACACAGTGACTAAGATCCCAGCCTCCCAGGACCCATGGACTTGGACAAGGCACGCTGGTCTGCAGCTACCTGCTAACCACCTGCCTAGGTCCCCAGGCCCGAGGCCTCCCTCACAACCACAGCACGATGTCGGGAAGCACCTTCCGGACAGTGAAGCTGGAGCCCACCCACCCCCAGGCGGCTGCCCAGCCCACCTGCTGCCTGCCAGCAGAAGCACCTTGGCCCCGCTCAGCCCCTTGCCCAGCAGCTCTCGCACCACCTCCTGGATGATGAGGGTGCCCATGAAGGCGTATCCATCTGCATGGAGAAGGGGGCGGCTTCGAGAGGGGGCCTGGACCCAGAGCCAGGCCTGCTGCTCCAGGTCGGAAGGAGAAGGGGTCCCAGCTGGGGGCTGGGGAGACTGAAAGGGGGTGTGCCAGGGGACCCCTTCCCGTGGGACAGCAGCCGTGGGGATCCCCAGGGAGGCCAGGCCAGCCCGGACAGCACTGCCCTGGGACACGCTGGTGCTGGGATCAGAGGGGGTCACAAGGCTGAAGGTCTGCGTTTCCCGGGAGCCTGACCCTCCCTGCGCGGTCTGGGGGGTGGGGGTGGGCAGGGCACTCACTCTTGTCGGACTTGGGTGCCGCCCCACTCCAGACGTCACTGGAGCAGTAGGGGATGAGGCTGCAATACAGGGACCGTGAGCCCACCCTGCTCCCCCACAGCCAGGCCCGGGAAGGCCCCTCCCCGGGAAGGCCCCCCGAGCTCCCTCTTACACCATGTTGGCGTTCCACCAGTGCGGATTTTCCTCTGGCTGGGAGGACAGGATCCCCGTGCCTGTGTCGGGGGGGACAGAGGCAGTGGGTCCTTCTGGTGGAAGGGGGCTGTGCAAGGGTGAGGACTACAGGTAGGGCTGGGCTGTGAGCAGGTCCTGGGTGGCCCCTAAAAGGTGGGTGGTCGTGCTGGCTGGAGCCAAGGCGGCTGGGGAAGTGGAGAATGGACGAAGTCATCACAGCCAGAGTGACCCCCAGATGTGTCCCTGGACTACCTCTGCCCTCCACCCACTGCTTTGACCTGGGGATGACCCACGTCCCTGAGCCGCGAGTCAGCGCTGGCAGGTAACTTGTGACTAGGAAGCCAGGGCGCGTGTGAGGGCGCCCTGAGCTTAGGAAGTTCGGAGAGGAGCGGGGTGGGGCTCCTCTGGGGTTCCAGCGAGCAGAGCCGGGACCTCCAGTTGCGAGCCCGCGGAGGCCCGCCCCTCCCCTCCTCCCCGGTGCCTCCGGCCGCCTGCTCCCCGCCGACCTGTGCGAGTGCGCGGCCAGTCGCTGGAGCTCATGAGGTGGCGCATGGTGTTGTAGCGGGAGTCGCAGTTCTCCCGGTTGAAGCAGTACCAGCCGCCTGCGGGCACAGCCACCACTCAGGGCTCGCGCGCCCCGGGGAACCCCGCCCGCCCCCGCCGGGACCCCTGGGACGCACCTTCCAGGAAGAGGAGCCACCGCCGACTGCCCTTGGATTCCTTCAGGTAGTAGCTGCAAAGGAGGGCGGGCGGGCGGTGAGCTGTGCGCCGCGCCCGGCTCCGGGCAGGAAAGGGTCATTCCACCTGTCGCCGGGCGCGCGGGCCGCACGGGGGCGCCCGCGGCCATGTCCCCGCCGCGCGCAGCGGCGGCCAGCGGCGGCCAGGCCCGGGAGGTGGCGCTCGCGGGGCGGGGACGGGCCGCGAGGGGCTGTGTGGTCCGTGGAAAATCCCCACGGCCCGCCCCGCGCGGGACCGGCTGTAACCTCGGCGCCAGCGGCCGGGCAGGGGGGCAGGAGCCTTCGCCGGGGCTCGGCATCCTCCTGAGACGCGCAGTGGCGCTTGGAAAGCGCAAAGCGCCCCCGCCGGAGCAGTGTGCGCGGCGCGGGCGCACTGGGACCCGCCAGCGGGCGCGAAGGGGCGCGGGCGCCACAGAGGCGGGTCGCCGCCTTCCTGCCGAGGCCCGACCTAACACCCGGCTCCTCGGGCTGCCGCCCCGCTGAGCGTGTGGGCTCCCCGCGCTCCTCCCCAACCCTCATCCTCGCGTCCTGCCTTGATCTATTTTGGGGGTGGAGAGGGGTGAATGCCGCTCCCCAGTCCTTCTGCCCCACCTGCGCCCCCTCCCCGGCCGTCGGCCGGCTAGGACCCCGGGGCAGCAGCAGGGAGCCGAACTGAGCAAGGCTGGGGTGGGGGTGGGGTACGGCAGGGCTCTCCCTGCCCCGCTGCGTCGCCTCCTCCTGTTGGAGCCAGGGCCACTCGCGGACTGCCATCTCCCCGCCCTGGGACCGAAAGACACGAGCAGAGGGTCCGGGCACCGGTGGCCGAGAGGTCAGTGCCCGGGCTGGACGGGAACCAGTGCTTCCAGCGCTGCCCCAGCCCCGGGGCGGGGAGTCAGGGCGCCGGCTCTGCCCAGCGCAGCGCCTCCGGGAGCCCGACGGGAGCCTCTCCCCTGGGGGCGGGAACCGCCACGGCCAGTCGGGAGGGTCCAGCGCGGAGACTCCCTGCATCGGGGCCGGGACAGGGAGGCGACCGTGCAGCGCGGCTGCCGACCAGGCGGCCGGGAGCCCGGCGGGGGGCCCCGGCGGGGGTGCGCCGGTCGGTCGGGGCGGGCGCGGCCTTACCCGGCGGGGCTGCCGTCGTTGCAAGTCGCCGACGTGTTATGCAGAAGGTGCAGACGCAGCTCCTCGTTGAGCTGCTGCGCGGAGCAGGGGTACAGGGACTGCGCCAGGCTCTTGACCTGCGCCATGAAGCTGTCCATGTTGCCCTCCACGGCCGTGAAGTCCAGCGGGAAGCTCTCCACCGGCGGCGCGGCCGGGGGCGCCGCCTCGGCCCGCTGCGGGGACGGCTGCGGGGGCGGCTGCGGGGGCGTCTGCTGGCCGCGGCGCCTCCAGGTCTTCCTGCCCTCGCTGCCCCCGGCCCAGTGCAGCAGGCCCAGCAGCAGCAGCACGCGCACCCCTCGGCCCATGGCCGCGCCGCTCCGGCCGGCGGCCACCTGCGGAGAGCGGACGGCCGTGAGGTGGGGGCGCCGGGCCGGGGGCGTCGGGGCTGAGGGGCGCGGGCCGCGCCTGCTGGCTCCCCCGGCTGCCCGCGCTGGGCCCGGTCGAGGAGGCGCGGGAGGTCGGCGTCGAGGCTCTGGCGGCCGGGCGCCGTGGCCGGGGCGGCTGGGGCTCCGCGCGCGGCCGACCGAGGGCAGCGCAGGGTCTGGGTGCGCCGGCTCCCGCCCGCGCCAATGAGCGGCGGGGGCCGAGCCTGGGCGTAGTTTGCGGGGGCCGCGGCGGCCCGGGTGCCCGCGCGTTAGAAGTGCCGCCGCCGCCGCCCGGGCTCGGCGGAGGGGGAGGGGACCGCGCTCGCTCTTTTCTTGGCGGAGGCATCGCCTTTTCTTCCCAAACCGCAAGCCTGACGGAGGGGCCTGGACTACCCCGGCGCGGCCGCCGGAGGCGCTCCCGGCCCGGCTCCGTGGGGGGCAGCGCGGCCCGCGGCCCCGGCGGCTCCATTCGCCGCGGCCAGCCCGGCGCCGCTGCCCCGCCCCCGGGGACAGCTGGAAGGGGGTGCGGCGAGGGCGGCGGCGGGGAAGGACCGGGGCTTTTTCGAGCCGGGGGCGCCCCGCCCGCCGCTCGACGGGCTGGGGGCGCAGGGTGGGCTCGCTCTCCTGAGCCGCCTTTCATCCCCGCTGCGCCGGCCCGGGGTGTAGCTGCCGGGCGCCCGGGACCCCGGCGCTCACCCCCTCCTCGAGCGGGCCCGGAAAACCCCGCTCACCGCGGCCCCGCTGCCCGGGCTTCTCGGCGTCGCTCGCCCGCACCACCAGCCCGCGGTGCGCCCGGCTCGGCTGCCTCGCTCTCTAGCGCTGGCGCAGCGCCTCCCAGGACTTTTATCCTGCGGGGCCCCCGGGATCAAAGCGACGGCGGACACAGGGCTCCGCGTCTAGGGGCCGTCTGCAGCGCGCCCGGGGCCTCCTGGAGCAGCGGACAGGTGTGGCCCGAGGCCCGGGCGCCGTAGGCAACGTTTCGGGAGGGACCGGGCGCCTCTACTCGGCGCCGAGGAGGATTCGCCCGGCCCCGCGCCTGGCGGGACAGATTCTGGGCGGCCCTCGGAGGCACTGGGGCCAGAGGGGGCGCTGCCATCTGCCGAGGCCGCTGGGCCTCGCTGTGGTTCTGAATGTTCCCTCCGTGCGCCCTGGCTGCGGCTGCGGCGCTCCAGCTGAGGACCCCAGAACCACTCCCTGCCCTGAAGGGGGCGGGGGGCGCTAGGATGGAAGAGTTGCCAGCTTGGCCTCAGTTCAGTGACTTCCACTGACCATTGTGTCTGACCATCACCTCACCTTCCCAGCCCACCAAACCGGGGACAGAAGAGATTCCTGGTCAGAAATCAAGATGGGGAGGGGGCAGGTGTTTACTTTGGAGGTTTCTCCCCCCGCGGGTGGGGACGCAAAGACAGAAAAGCACTGATGTGCTCCCCACACACACCCAGTGTCCACTCCCCTCCCAGCTGCAGCCTGATGGGTGTCAAAGACCCGGTTCAAAGACAGGAACGAAGCCTTACCTTCTCGGACAGAGTGTGGAGCTGGGGCAGGCCTTCCTGAGCCCCCTTCTGATCCGGAGCAGTGGACAGGCCGTGTCCCCTGGAAGGCACCAGCAGTCCCTCTGGGCCAGGAGATCAGAGGCCGCCAGGGGCTCTGGCCGCAGCTGGGCCTGGCCCCTGCCTTTATAGTCCGCCCGGGCCCCTTTGGCCCTGAGCACTGAGTGATGATGATCTGAGATTAGGGAGTTACAACACCCACCCTGCATGCACCCAGCAGGCTGCTCGGGCCGGGCTCCTGATGGTGGCTGTGGGAGACCGACCAGGGCCCCTGGGAGCTGCTCTGTGAGCGCCTGAGGGCTGCGAGGTTCCGGGGTGCAACTCTCAAAGCCTGAGATCAGCCTCAGGACCCCGGAGATCCGCCTGGGCTCAGGGCAGGGGAGGGCAGGGCGCTCCGCAGGCGTGCTGGGGGCAGCTGTGCACCCATCTTCCTGATGAGGGGGACCCGAGGCTCAGGGGGGCTAATGGAGGTGCTGAGACAGCTCTGAGTGTCCGGAAATCCACACCGGCCTCCCTCCCTGTTGTTGCACCAGCTTAAAGGCCCGGCTTGGGACAGGCCACAGGCAGCAACGTCCGACACAGGCCCCGTGTAGAGGCAGCCTCCCACCCCTGCTGACCCAGGCGCGGGGGACAACCTGCCCTAGGCCCCTCCGGCACCAGGGCCCTGTGATTCCGAGTCCCCGGCAGGGGAAAGCTGCTCCCAGCTGGACAGCCTGCCCGCGAGGGCTGTGCTTGACGCTGGCCTGGCTCGGAGCCATTTCCTGGCCGGGAGATCCCGGGCAAGGCCCGTGACCTCTCTCCGTGCCCCCATTTCCTCTTCTTTAAAGTGGGGCAGTGACCGCCCGCCCATCAGAGGGCTCCTGTGGGATTACGGGAGCCCATGCGTGAAAGCGCTCGGCGCGGCGCGCAGCGGGGTGGCAGCTTGGTTGCCAGCGACACCCGGGGCCCGGGGAAGAGCATATGAGGTTCCCTGGCGTTCGCTGTGGGGCGACGCAGCCCGCACGCTGGCCCCGAATGAGTTCCTGTTTGGGTTTAGCCGCGGCTGCGAGAGAAGCAGAGAGGCGTTGCAGCCCAGCCTCCCCAGGGCTCCCTGCCCTTCCGAGTCCTGCCCCCCCCTCTTCTTCGGCTGCCCCTGGGCCACCCTGGCCGCTTGTGTGGGGTCTTCCCTCCACTCAGACAGGCAGGCTCTGCCCTGCGCCGCCCCCCGGGGACCAGCTCTACTCTGCAGGTCAGACTCCCTCCCACTCAGAGGGTTCTGCCCGGAACCCTGGGCGGGACAGCAGGTCCTTTGGTCTGGTCCTCTGCCGCCTGCACGCAGCGCAGTGGCCGCTGTGGCCCCGACACGGGGAGGAGGGGACCTGGGACAGCAGTGGGTCAGGGGCCGCCCCAGACTGGCTGGGATGGCTAGGATGAAAACCAAGTTTGGAAACATGGAGGGTTGGTGAGGATGTGGGGACAGTGGAACTCGGGCACTGCTGGTGGGGGATGTGAGATGGTGTGGCCGTGGCGGGGCCCAGCCGGGCGGGTCCCCAAATGGTTAAATGGGGTCATCGCACAATCCAGCCGTTCCTCCAAAGCGTGTCCTCAAAAGGATTAAAACCAAGTTGTCAAACAACAGCTTGCACGTGGATGTTCACAGCGTCTCGAGTCAGTCACCAAAAGGCGGAAAGCCCCAGACGTCCACCAGCGGACGGGGAGGCCGCCCGGGGGACTGGTGCTGGGCCGCAGAGAGAGGGCCGTGGCGCGGGGGAGCCTGAGAGACCCAGAGCTGGGGGGGTGCGCCAGACCCAGAGGGCCGCGTGCTGTGTGATTCCGTCCGTACGAGCCGTCAGGGATGGGCCGGTGCACCGGGCCGTAGAGCAGACTGCTGGTTGCCAGGGGCTCAGGGAAAGCTGGGCGGGGGCTGCTGGGGGGGCAGGGCTTCCTCGTGGGGCCACGAGAATGTCCCGTCGTTGACTGGCGGGCAGTGGGGCACGAGGTCGTGATCCCACTGAGGGCTGTTGAGGTGTGTGTTTTACCGTGCGTGGCTTCACGTCATGTGAGTTTAGCCCTAAAACCCTCAAAGCACCAGTGGGTGAGACCAGCGAGGGTCAGCAGGCTGGGTGCGGGGCCACGGGTGACTGGGAGGGTGGGGCCAGGGGACAGGAGTGCTGGGGTGGGCTGGTCCAGCTCTGGAACCCCCCCTCGGATGCGGAGTGTTCTGTGCCCCCACGGGCTCATTAGACAGATATCTGTGGGGTGCACGTGGGGGGTGTGGCTGTGTCCCATTTCTGCACCCAGGGCCTGGCTCTGTCCCCGAGCCTGTGTCATCATCTGTACGTGTCTCGACAGCCTCACCAGGTCGTGGGAGCAGGAAATGAGGCAGGATGTGTAAGGACCCTGAGCCGGTGATAAGTGACGTTATTGCCCTGGGGTGGCAGCTGGCCACCCCTCAGGGCCCAGGACAGCCTCAGGTTCTGGCACAGGGGCCTCGTGGAATGCCTGGCGGGCAGGCACTCAGCCTGGGGGACGAGGAGCAGGAACTAGGTCTCAGGCTGCCTTTCCACAGAGGTCACGGACACCATGGCACACCCATGACGCTGGACCCGGGGCCTGGCCTTCTCCGACCTCCCCTGCCCTTGCTGCCACACCCAGGGTAGATTCTGCTTCGTTCCTGCCTCACTGCTTCCTGGTTCCCATTCAGGTGGGTGGCAGGTGCCTCTGGCTGAGTTCAGGACCCCCTGGCCTAGTTCCGAGGGAGCCCAGGGATCTGAGAGCCCAGAGGGCGCCCGCCTCTTCGGCAGGAGCAGAGCCTGCTCTCCTGGGGAGGGCACCGTGGAGGGAGGGCGGGGAGCACAGAACTGACCACTTCGAGCTGTGGTCTCGTCCTGGGGAAAAGGCGTCAGAAACATCACATCTCAGGAAACAAGACCTAAGGCTTGAGTTGGGGCCGACTGGTGGCCCAGGAGAGGGCAGAGGACTGAGGAGGCGGTCAGTGCCCAGGGGCCCCCGCCGGGACCCGGCTCAGGGTCTGACAGACCAATCACCGGGCCTGCAGAGGTCAGGACGTTCAGCAGCCCCGGACCCAGGGCCATTGGAGGGACATGGGATGCCCCATGCCACCCGCCCGCTCCCTCCCGGGCCCCTCGAGGGCCTTGAGCCTGAGGACGGCAGCTCTGTGCTCCAGCTGCCGCCTGCTGTCTGGGGCCCAGCTGCTGCCTGCTGGCCTCAGCTGCCCCGCCTCGCACAGCCACCTGGGCGGCTTCAAGCCCCAGCTGCTGGCCTCTGAGGCCCAGGAAGGCACGGCCAACCACCCCACTCCCCACAGCAGCTAACTCCTGGGGGAGGCCGTGCTCCCAGCCAGCCAGGGGCCCATCTGCAGCTCAGAGCCAGGGAGAGGCCTCAAGGCCAGGCCCCCACTTCCCCATCAATGGGAACCCCCCTCGGCTTCATATCCTGCAAACCAGAGGAGCAAAGCCGCTCACCTGGGCCAGGGTGGGGGAGCTGGGGCAGCGGGGGCGGGTCCAGGCCTCCCATAGACAGCTCCGGGGCCTGACCCTGGGAGTTGTCCTCTCCTGGGGACCAGGTGACTGTCTGCAGGCCTGGCAGGAGCAGCTGTGGGGGCACCTGGCAGCAGGGGTCACACACACCCCTGCCCTGGGGCCGGGAGCACCTGGGTGTTGGGGCCCCCCTTCTGGCAGGGGTGCGAGCCCCCAGCTGTGCAGGGAGGCTGCGTCCGCGATGCTTGGGTCGCTCTGCGGGGACTCCCCCCACCCCCAACTCCCCCCAGTGAGCAGAGGGCCAGGTAGGGTTTTCTGGCCACAGGCTCAACCCCTGGGGGCCTCAGCCCTCACTCCTCCTTGGTCAGGACCCCTGCACCACCCTGCCCTCCCCATGCGGAAGGGCCCTCCTGGGGGCTGGCCTGCAGCAGACCATGAGCAACCAGGGTCGCCCCGGAACTGGCCGAGATCCAGAACCCGGTGGGGTGGGGTGCGGGGAGCGAAGGCGCTGGGACGACGGGAGGGCCTTCCCGCACAGGGCAGGGGTGGGGCCTCCGGGGGGCGTGCCCCGCGTGCCAGCCCGTGCTCGCTGTTCGCGGTGCAGGTGGGGAATGGCGAGCGCCGGCTGGGCTGCCCAGGCCCCTCAGCGAGGGCCGGAGCCGGCTCCCGCTCGGCTCTCCCAGCTGCCGGCTTGGCTGCGCCCTAACGAGCTCCAGGCCCACTGGCCCCCATCTGTGCAGCCTGCTGGTCCCCAGTGCCCGCCGCACAGCGGCTGCAGGCCAGCGTGGCCGCTCGGCCACGTGACCTTCCGTCCACCCTCCTCCCCACCCTGTGATCCGCACGTGGCCTCTGGGGAGGCAGAAACCAGCCTTCAGATCTCGCCCCTGGGAGCCTGTCAGCGCCGGCAACATCAAAGCGGGCGGCAGGCCGCGGGGCGCGGATGCTTCTCTTAAAGGGCCACGCCACGTTTTAATTCAAAGCAGATCCTGGGAGCAGCTGTCAAGCCTCCCGCTAGGAGGGAGGGCAGGGCGGGGGGGAGCTGGAAGGTGGCCATCCCTGCTCTTTCCAGACCCCGCTGCCTCGGAGCTGATCAGGGGGCAGGTGGGGACTGTGCTGAGTGTCACAAGAGCACCATAGCCCTCCATCTGGGGGTCGAGGTCCGTTTCTCGTCGGAGGAGGACACCCAGGGCTGAGCAGGGGCTCCAGACGAGGGCGGCGGCTGTTCTGGCCGCCATTGGGGTAACAACTGGAAACTGAGGTTGTGAGATCAATAGTGTGATCTGTCTTGCACATGGGCGTGTGAGCTGAGGTTCTTACCTGCCCAGGTGTCTGTCCTACCTGGAGGCCAGCAGCTGAGGCCGGGCGTGGGGCAGCTCCTGCTTGTGGGTGGGGTGGGAAAGGGGGGAGGGTCCCTGACTCTCCCGAGTTCACTCAGTGGAGCCCTGTCGTGGCTCGGGGACACCAGGACTGCACAGCAAGCTTATCTCCTGGAGGAGGGAGCAGATGAAGACCGCAGCTCCCTGAGGACCGCTGTGACAGGGTGTCGGGGGAGAACAGGACAGGCTCAGGGCTCCCGCAGCCCACGGGGGGACTTGCTGCCTGTGATGTGCGGTGTCGCCGCGCCTCCCCGGGCAGTTGGCAGGGGCCGCTCTGACTTCCAGAGGAAGAGCAGAAGGCCCGGCCACCAGGAGGTGTCCTCACTCGGGTGGGCGCAGGTAGGGGCGCCCAGACCACACCCCAGGGTGCCGGACGCTGCGACGTCCCGCACTACATCTCACCGGGACCATCCTGCTCCGGCAGCAGCATGCCGAGGGGAGGGGTGGGGTGGGGGTGGGCTTACGAGTGGTCCTGAGCGGTGGTCGTGGGGGCTGCAGTGAAAAGAACAAATGAGGACGTGTCCTGTGTCGCTTGCTGGGTGAGAAGGAAGGGGAGGAGGAATCTGCTTCCCTGCCCCCTTAGCACCCTGCGCATGCACGAGACACCCGCACGAGAGCAGAGCAGGGGGCTCCCGGGCCTGAGGACGGTGGCTTCCGGGGGTTCGCAGGACCGGACGGGGTGGGAGCCATCCGTTCCTGCCCTGTTGCATCTTATCCTCACCACTTCCAAGTCAGAGATACAGGATCCGCATCGTGCAAATGTAGCATTAAATCAGAAAGCCTGGAAGAGACCTTGAAATACACGACCGACTGTTCAGAAATAAACGAACCCGTGTATCAAATCGACATGGCCGCACAGAAAAAAGTAACGAACTCGATAAACTTTTGAACACAATACCCTGATTTTCTCCAGTGGGATGCATTCTGAGGACAGAAATAACTACCAGGGGAGCTTGACATTTTCTTAGTAGGTCTGTGGTTAGTGGTGGGATTGCTGTAGTAATCCCCAAGCTATTTGGAGGGTGTTTTGGAACAGAGCAAATAAATATATTCCTGTTACTGAAAGCCAGGGTTCTCGCTGTGGAGAAAGGGGTATTCGGAGGGACTGTGAAGATTTGCCAGTTTCTGGAGGTGGAAAATGGTTGAATGTTGACGATTTCAGCCCAATACAAACGCGGAATGGGGGGAGAGGGAGGAGCCCGAGGGTGGTGTGGAGGGAGAGGTGCTCGGCTCTTTCAGGGTGCCGCCCTGTGCTCTGAGGGGCCCCAGGGCCTTCAGCACGCCCCGCTCCAGTCCAGCCCGTGGCTTCTCCATCCCACGCCCTCGGAAGGGCCAAAGGCGGTCACCAGAAACACCGACGTCGGGGCTGGCGCCGGGAACATCCTGGGTGAGCCTAGGATGCCTTGTGGTGCCAGAAGTGACAAAGTGTTCAGAAAGTAATAAGCTCAGAAGCTTGTCAGAAGTGTGGAAAAAACCCAACAAGCTCAGGGAAGGTCATGAGCTCGGGCTGGACATGACCGCACAGGGTGTCCTGGACACAGAAATCCCTGACCGACAGCGGGTCTGGCGGGCGGTCACGTCCTCAGCCTGCAGCTTCCTTGACAAAGGTTGGTCTTTGCCTCCAGGGAGGCCCGCGTGGTCTCTGTCATCTAAGATGACGCATCTTTGACATTGGGCTCCCGCCTGGTGCATCTGAGGCAGCCCACCTGGGAAACCTCCAGGCCCCTCGGGAGACCACGGAGCGCCCCCTGTCCTCTCAGGGCCCCTGCTAGCTCCGCGAGCTGGCACTGTCCTCAGCCACCTGCACCCGTGCCCGTGAAAGTCTCCATCCAGTCCCTGCTGCACTTTCCCTGCCCCCTCAATCTGCCACCCGTGGATTTCCCTTAACCCTCCTTAGGTCGCCTCCGTGACCCTGGTGCACGAAACAAGCTGTAGTGGGCCCTGGCTGGGTGTCTCAGTTGGGTAGAGCATCATCCCGATACATCAGGGTTGTGGGCTCGATCCCTCGTCAGAACACACACAAGAAGCCAGCGATGAATGCACCAGTAAGTGGAACAACAGACAGATGCTTTTTTTCCCCTCTTGCTCTCTCTCTTGAAATAAATAAAAATAAAAATCACAATACAATGAGCTGTAAAACTGCCCTTTTGCCAGAGCATCTTCTCAATCTGTTGAGATTTTGCTTCCTGTCGATTGCCGTCAGTTTGGCTCAAATAAGCTCATAAAAATCCTCTATGAATGTTTCTTACACGGACGAAGGGAGCAGGCAAGGAGGGATGGAGGTGGGGAGACCAGCTCGGAGTGCGGCATCGCTGACAGGCGCCCCAGGGTTTGGCCGCAGGCGGTGGCTCTGGGGGAGAGCGGGCCTCGCTCTCTGGAATCCACACTGCACTATGGATTGGCCAAGGCCCACACGCCGCTGACGTGCTCTCCGGGGCTCAGACACACGTCGCGTGTACGTGGGGAGGGAGAGGCCGAGGCAACGGGGCAACACCCAGACGACGGCGATCCTGTCCAGCAGACGTCCCGGAGTCCCTGGTGCTGTTCTTGAAACTTTCTTCTAAGTTTCAAATAATACAAAAGTAGAATCCACCCCCATAAAAGATGTACAGGAACCAGCTCAAGGGGGGCTCACTGGCTCAACTGGGATCAACTGGAGCATCAAAAAAAAATAATTGAATAAAAAAGAATCCATGAATTCATATTAATATCTGAGAATTTTTTAAAAGGAGGAGGAAGCATTTCTTTTTCTTTTTGCAGATTTGATTTGTTAGGGTGACACTGGCTGATAAAATTACATAGGTTTCGGGTGTACGAACCAGTGCCTGCGTAGATTCACGATTTTGTGACCATGTGTGTGATGGTGGACTCAGGCAAGGACCGCCCACTGATAGCCCTGTTGGGTAAATGGTTACTGGAAAAACGCCGCATTTACGGCTTATTCACTTGACCGGGGACCTTGACCCCGCAGGAAACTGGCAGGCCAAGTGTTTAGACTTCACATGTCCGCCAACGGGACAGACTGACATTTCTGACCTTCTGATGGGCTGTCATCTGCACTGCCTGCCCGCCCCATGCAGGTAACCCCGGGGCGGGGTCAGACAGATTTGGCCTGCGGAGGATTCTCAAGGCAACGACAGGTCTGGGCTCTTCAGAGATGCCAGAGAGGTGAAAGGTTGAAACAACTCTGCGATGGATGGACTGAGGCGGGTCCGAGGGGTGTGAACTGATGGCCGCCAATCAGTGTGACCCCCAGGTCGGAAGGACCACTGGGGACGAGGGAGGTTCTAACGAGGGCTGTGTATCAGACAGCATTCTGGTATCCGCGGCTGTTTGTTGGGTGTAGGAACGGGTCACAGCTTACGTCGCAGAAGGTCCTTATTCTGGATGCTGCTGCGTTGCTCGCAGGAAAGGGCCTGGACCTCTTCGAGGGACGTGCGGATAGAAATACGCAGGCAGACGGAGGTGCAGGAGGGGAGCACACGTGACAGCGTGCCGACACGTTGCGCCTCTCTCTGCAGGTGCGGGGATGAGCTGAAAAGCTGGGGTGTACTGTATTAAGTTTTAGCTTGTTTTTAGGTGTTATGACTTAATTGAAATTTTAAAAAGATTTTACTCATTTATTTTTAGAGAGGGGGGAAGTGAGGGAGAAAGAGAGGGAGAGGAACATTGATGTTTGTGAGACACATCAACCTGTTGCCTCTCCTGCGCCCCCTACTGGGGAACCGGCCTGCAATCCAGGCCTGTGCCCTGACTGGGAATTGAACTGGCGACCCCTGGGTTCGCGGGGTGGTGCTCAATCCACTGTGCCACAGCAGCCAGGGTGCTTATTTGAAATTTGTATCGTGATAACTGTGGAGTCACAGAGTCACATGCAGAGTGACACTGTGCTTTGTCTACGTTCCACACGACAGGGACATTTGGCCACACTTCAGCACAATCGCACCACCAGGCTGGTGATGCAGAGACGGTGCACCATCTTTCCCGGTTCCCCGGTTCACTGGGGCCCAGCGGTACGTCCCGCGAGGGCGGGCGTGTCAGACCCTGAGCAGCTCCATCTATACCAGGTCCCTGGTGTTGTCCTCTTGGATCCGCTTCACTCCCTCCCCAACCCCACCACCACGAGCATCGGGCAGACCTTAGTTATCCCGTTTCTAAAACGTCCTTCCCCTCACGCCGGGTAAGTGGGACCCCGCAGTGCGACAAAGGCTTTGGGACGGCTTCCTGGCTGGCAGGCTGCCCAGGTGCTGCCTCCCTGCATCGGCCCCGGGGCTGGCTGAGGGCTGCCCACCCAACCCCGCTGCGGTGTGGATGGATCACAGGATGTCCACTTGCTCGCCTGCGGGGGCACATCCGCACTCATCTCAGTGTGGGGCTGTTACAAACAGAGCTTCTAGGAACGTTAATGTAGAAATTACCTTTTTTTTTTTTGAGATACCAGATTTGCAAAGAAAAATATAAGCCTCGGAGCGCCCAGCTAGGCTTCCCTTCGCAGCCTTGCAAACCTGCCGGAGATGACCTGTGACCCCACAGTCCCCTCTGTGGCCCCTGCCGTGATCACATTCTGGAATCTGGGCACCTCGAGCCTGGAATGGAGCCCTAGGCAAGGGTGCCAAGTGGCAGGGGAGGCTGGGGGAGGCAAGCCCAGAGAGGCCACCTTCCAATGAGAGTGAACTTACGGCCCCAACGCGCAGGCTCTGACCGGAGGCAAACCGGCCACAGGCCGGTGAGTGCCCTTCCTGCGGTGGTGGGGTGGGGGTTTCTGGTGTGTTCTGCCACCTGAATTTTTGGCTCCGGCCTGAAATAGACCTCTGTCCAAGGGGGACCCCAAGGAATCTTCTGGGTGTTTCCTGCCTCTGGAGGCTCGTCAAGCTGCGGGTCCAGCACCCCCAGGTCCCCCCACGGCTCTTAGAGGTTGTCCCTGGGGTTTGCTTGTTTCCGCAGGCACCCCGCGGGGTCTCGGTCTGTCCTGCCTGGTCTTCATGGGCTCGGGCCCAGCCCCGCCTCTCCCCCTTCCCCCTGCCGGTGTGCCTGCTGCCGGCTGTGCCCTCGGGGGAGCGAGTGTTGTCTGCCTGCTCGGGAAGGGCCACTCCTCCGGCAGATGTTTGCCGAGCACCCGCCCTGTGCCAGGCTCTGCTTCTGCGTGTCAGTGTGGTGCAGGCCAGGCGGACCGGCCAGCCGGGGCGGAGACAGACAGTAAACAAGTGAGCAGGCACGGAAGGCCTGCCCCAGCGCACATGAGGCCCGAGGAGCTGAACAGGCCGGGCTGGGGGTCACTTGGGGTGCAGGGGGCGCTCGGCTGCCACAGAGCTGCACGTGGGGTCTTGATAGGTTGAAGCATGGGGCTGGAAAGCTGGACCAGGCACCGGTCAGAAATGCCCCAAGGGCGTCTTCTCCGAGGCCCCGTGTGCCCAGCTAGACACCGATGGGACCCATGGGAGCCAGTGGGAGTGGACAGGTCCAGGCACTGGCAAGGCGGGGAGGCGGGTCGGAGGGCTGTGTCCCCACAGTGCTCCCACGCAAATCTCTAACACGCACGAGGGTGTTTGTTGGTCAGTAGGTGGTGCCCAGGAGGCGGATGTGCCACCTAGGGGAAGGCGGGCCGGCATCCACGTAGGAGGGCTGGTGGGATCCCGTACATCCCCCTCCCCACCTCCCACACACGTTCTCCCAGAGGGGTTGGCTGCTGCTGGAGAGAGCCTGGCACTGCCAGTGCAGGGCGCTCATCTCTGACTTTTGCTGAATCTGCTCTCCCCATCTAGGGCTGTCTCTTTCACACCACCCCTGGGACAGAGATAACCTCAGGGGACTGGAACGTGGGGGAAAGATCGGGCGCTGCACTGGAAGGGCCACGATCTCAGGGCGCATGGAACCCAGGACAGGCTAGAGCGCAGTGGCCCAGAAGGGACGGGGAGTCCAGGCCTCGGGGCGTTTGCGTCCCGCACAGCCTTCCTCTTCTTGCCGTCGGGGCCACGCGGCGGTGCGAGCTGAGCCCGCCGGACGGTTGGGGTGAGCATGCGCTCCAGTCTCCACCGCTGCCGGGACAGGGAGCGGGACCCGGACATCGGGTGGGGCTCCAGCGGGGGCGGGGCCCGGGCGTGTGCGGAAGCGCACGCCGGCCCCACCCCAGGCCCCGCCCCGCGGCCGCGTGGCTGTCTGTCCAGGCTGTTGCCGATAAAGTTGTTTGAAGCTGAGCGGCGGCGGCCGGTCACGTGAGCGGAACATGGCGGCCCCGGCAGGCGGCGGGGGCTCCGCGGTGTCCGTGCTGGCCCCAAACGGGCGGCGCCACACAGTGAAGGTGACGCCGAGCACCGTGCTCCTGCAGGTGCGGCCGTGGACGGCGGGAGGGGAACAGCAGGCGGGGGGCGAGAGCGGGGGCGCCGGGCCGGCTCCCGCGGTTGGCTGGGCGGGGGGGGGCGCGGGGCGGGGCCTGGGCGGGGCCCGAGACGCCCAATGAGCGGCCTCCAGGCGGCAGGGCCCGCCCACTTCCGTGCTCCGTTCCTGGACTCCCGGGTCCCTGCGTGTCTGGGGCTGGGGTTTCAGGCTGGCGAGGGTCGGCACATCTGCCCCCCTCGCCGAATCCGCGGCGCGCCGGAGCTAGCACCCCGGGCCCCCGGCCCGTGTCCCCATCCCGGCGGGTCCCCTGGCCGGTGTTCGCGTGGCTGGGTGTGCCGGCTTTTGTGCCTGGAAACTGACTTGCTGAGTCAGTTGCTGCGCTTGCACCAGGCAGCTGGTTGACCCCGAGTCCATCACATTAGAAATGTTTCTTGGGCCCTGCTGTGTAGGGAACAGTGCGCATACCAGGGTCTGCCGGGAGGAGCCCCCAGGGTGGGGCGGGGGGCTCCGCGTGCGGGACCCGCTGGAGCTGGCAGTGTGCTGTCGGCTCTCAGAGAGAAGGGGGAAGCGCTGCGGGCAAGAGGGCAGGTTTGGGCTTTGTTCTCTGTGAATGGGGGAGGGGTCTGGAGTGCGTGGAGGGCGATGTCTTGTGATGGCCTATTGGGGACTGGCCTGGAGACTGTCCAGCAGACTGGGGTGACAAGTCAGGCCCAGGGAGGAGAGGACAGTGAACGGGAGCTCATGAGTGAGGCACGTGGAGCCGTGGAGTGGACAGTCCCTCACGTGGCTGTACTAGGCTTTGTGCAGCAGAGCCAGCCAGCCCTCTGAGAGCCCCCCTGCCGCCTCAGTGCCCTGCGCCTGCCAGCACGGCGGCTCACGTCCTCTCATCTCCCCCCAGGTTCTGGAGGACACGTGCCGGCGGCAGGACTTCAACCCCAGGGAGTACGATCTGAAGTGAGTTTGCTCTGGCCAGGCTCCCCCTTCCCCAGGGCCTGCCAAGGAGCTTAAAGCTACAGCAGCCTGTCTTCTCCCAGCTCTGGGCGCCAGGAGGCCCGCTCAGGGTGCTGCAGGGCTGGCTCTCCTGACGTTCAGGGGAGGATCCTTCCTGCCTGACCCACCTCCTGGTGGCTCCAGACATCCCTCGACTTGTAGCCACACCACCCACACCTCTGCCTTCCCCTGACACGGCCTCTCCTTGTCCGTGACGCCTCTTCTCTCTCACGAGCACCTGCCTGGTGCAGGACGACACACTCTCGAGATCCTTAACTCATTCAGTCACATTGCACAGTCTGTTTGTCCAGATGAGGTTGCTGCCCTGAGCTGTGGGGTTAGGATGCGGGCGGGCCTTTACAGGGGCCGCCGTCCAGCCCGCTGCCCAGGGCTGTGGGGCACTTGGCTGTGCGGTTCCTGGGGCTCTGAGGGCGAGAGGCAGCGGTCGTGGGGACGCGGGGAGAGGCCTGCACCGCGGTGATGCAGCGGCGCCTCAGCCCTGGCGCCGCTTGCCCGGGTCTCTGCCTGTGGGCACTGTCCAGAGGGGGCATTCTCCGATTCCCGGGGGCCCGAAGCAGGAAAGGACCGGAGCCCACACGGTGGCCGTGGGCATCTGTCCCACAGCAGGTGCCTTTCCCCACAGTGGCATGCCTTCATAGTGTGGCTGTCCTCGAGTGGGGGTCAGAGAGGAGCCTGGGATGGCAGAGTCCCCTTTCCCGGGCCGCGCCGTGTCACACATGAGGCGTTGAGCAGAGGAGACTCGGAGTGGCGACGCCCTCTTCCCACCCCAGCTCCCTGCCTTCTGCCTGACTGCCACGAACCCCAGGGCCCCTGCGCTGGGCTGGGGTAACCCTGGCTTCCTGTCACAGAGCCTCTCCTCGCTGCGCCTGCCCGAGTCCTTGGCCGGCGCCTGTCTCCCAGCAGCGGCCCCTGAGGAACAGGCTCTGGACTGCGTGGCGCGCCTGCGTGGGCGTTTTCAGGGAAGCCGGCGCCGTTTCCCTCCACGGCCGGGAGTCTGTGGGTGCGGACAGCCGACTGTGCGGATCTGCCCCACTTCACAGCGGGACTCGGGTGTCCACGGGTCTTGGTGTCCGAGGGCCCGGAGCCAGTCCCTGTCAGATGTGGAGGGACAGCTAAGTTTTTGGAGTCAGAATCCGTGCACGGGGTTTTCGACTGCGCGGCACCCCGACCCCTTTGGTGTTCCAGGGTCAGCTGCCGTTCATTTGCACAGCGCTGCCCCTGCCAGGGAGGGCAGCCTCGGCGTGCGCGTGCCTGCGACCCACCCCCCCGTGGTTTCTCTGTGGATCCGCCGCCCTGGCTCGCACCAGGCGCTGAAGTTGTGCGGGTCTCTGGCCCGGTGTCAGCATGCCTCTTTCTCCCACTTCCGAAGGCCCGTGCCTCAGAGCCACCATGTTCAGAAACCACGTCGTTCCTGGCGGCGTGCCGGCCCGCAGGCCACCGTGACCGCTCTGTTCCGACCTCGCGCGGTCTCGCCAGCGCCCCGGTTTTCCCTAAACTTCCCTTAGAAGTGGAGCTCAGGCCTGACTGGCGAGCGCTGTGAGTCCCCTTGTTCACGCGCTGGGATTCGCTCTCTGCGTCCCTTACGTTCCAGGCCGCGTGGTGCTGGGCTTTGCCAGGCACCGTGGGCGGCTTTCCTCGGACCCGGTGGTCCGTAGAGTGGGCGATGCAGGTTCTTGTGGGGGTCCTGGGAGCTGGGGGTGTTGGGAGGAGAGGGGCCAGGGTCAGGAAGGCTCTGAGGCCGCCTGGCCTGACCCCCACCCTGGCCCACGCTGAGGCAGTGTCTGCCCGCCCTCCCGGGAGCCCTTGTGGCCCACAGCCGACACGTGACTCAAGCCTTTGTGGCCCAGCTCTGGCTTCGGCCACCTGTTGGCTCTTCTCACCCGAGTCTCTCGTTGTGAAGCGGGCGGAGCGCGGCCCTGGGAGGCGGCTGCCTATGGTGACCCGCAGGCATGCCAGGGCCCAGGGTTCCCTCCCGGGCCTCCGCCTGCGTTCGTCCCGCCTGGCCCCTCGTTTCTGTGGTGGCAGCAGCACCACGCTCCTGGCCCCTAGTCAAGGGGTAGTTCCATTTACACAGCCCTAAAACGACGTTCGGCCCTTTGAAGGCACCGGGAGGCTGACGTGGCCCCCGGTGAAAGTGAGTTTGCCACCCTGCTCTAGAGCCTTTGCCTCCTGTCCGGCTGGAAGCCCCGGTCAGGGGGCCTCTCCCGTCCTGCGCTGCCCCTGCCCTCCGAGCCGGCCCGCGCGCCGGCTCTTTCCTCCGGAAGGCGCGCTGCGGCCGGGAGCCCGCGCGGGCGCGGGCGGTTCTGGCAGCTGCAGCTGTGTCTGCCGTGCAGGTTCCAGAGGAGCGTGCTCGACCTGTCTCTGCAGTGGAGGTTCGCCAACCTGCCCAATAATGCCAAGCTGGAGATGGTGCCCGCGTCCCGCAGCCGCGAGGGGCCCGAGAACACGGTAGGTGCCCGGGCGGGGTGGCGGCGCTGCTCCTGGCCCCTTCGGCAGACTGGGCCCCGGGGCGCCAGCCAGGCCGGGCAGCTGCGGGCTGGGCAGGGTGCGTCCTTGGCGCTGAGTCACTGTCAGGGGTCCGTTGTTCTGCTGCCACCTCAGCGGGTGGGCAGCGGCGCCCAGCCCCACAGCTCCGGTCACGAAGTTGTCACGCGTGCCGGAGCCTGCAGAGCTCGGGGAGGCCCTGGGGCGGCCTCCTCCGTCTGGGCCCCCAGCCTTCCGCCGGGTCGGCGTCGAGAGGCTCCAGGGATCAGGAGGCCGGCCGCGGGGAGCGCCGTCTTGTGCCCACGCCCTCGCCCACGTGACTGCCCTGCCGCCTGCGCCCCCAGGGAGACGGCGCCCGCTGCCCGTGAGGGACAAGGAGGCTCGCGCGCCGCCCGGCTCTCCCGAGCCCGCCCGCAGTCCGGCCGCGGGCGCTGACCCCAGTGCCTCTTTCCGCGTCGCGGCCACAGTTCTCAGCCTTTCTCGTGGGAAGAACCGTGTCGCCCCCGTGGGCGTCGGGAGATGCCTTTCATGGGGGGCAGCTCCCCCTTCGTTTTGGGGTTTCACATGAGTGTGCCCTTGAAGAGGACGCCCTTGGCCGGAACAGCAGGCCTCACGGCGACTTAGAGAGAGGAGCAGCCCGGCTGGGTTCTCGGTGGGGCAGAGTGTCCTCCCGATGTGCCAAGGTTGCAGGTTCGATCCCCGCTCAGGGCACATGCGGGACTCAACCAACGAGTGCGTGAATGAGTGGACAAGAGATCCTTGTTTCTCTCTCTCTACCCATTTTAAAAAGGTGTATGTATTTATCTGTTTTTAGAGAAAGGGGAGGGAGGGAGAGAAAAACCTATTAGTTGCCTCTTGCTCGTCCCCAACCAGGGACTTGGCCGCAACCCAGGCGTGTGCCCTGACTGGGAATCGAACCAGCGGCCTTTCGGTTTGCAGGTCGGAGCTCAGTGCACTGAGCCTCATGAGCCAGGGCTCAACTACAATTTTTAAAAAACATTAAAAAGGAGAAACAGGCCGGGCCGCAGCGGCACGCCTCCGCTTTTGGGACACGATTGTTACTAACGGGCTGACCTGCAGAAACACTGTATCCGTTAACAGGGAAAAGTTCACAAAACGCGATGTATTTGCTTTTTCTGGCTGCACAGCCACGTGCCCCCGAACCTGACAGCCTGGGGCACGGCAGTGTGCAGAGTGTGCAGAGGGGCGGTGCTGGGCTGCCGTCACGCCCCCCGCCCAGCCCCCCCGCGGCCCCAGAGCGGGGCGGCGCTGCCTCCCCTCAGCCTCGCCGTCCCCCAGGTCCGCGTCGCTGTGCAGCTGGACGACGGCTCCAGGTTGCAGGACACGTTCTGTTCGGGCCAGACGCTCTGGGAGCTTCTCCGCCACTTCGCAGAGACCAGGTGAGTGTCGGGGGGCGGGGGGGCTCCGGCCCCGCCGTGGGGAAGCGAGGCCTGGCCAGCGGCGGGGGCTGCCTGCGCGTCAGCCGTGCCGGTAGGTGCTGGTCGTACGTAGCACATCGCTGCGACTGGCTCTGGGCCGGCCCGCCCTGGGGGGTCCTGGGAGGCCCCAGCGGTGACGGGAGAAGTGGGTGCTGGGCCCCTCGGCTGACCGTGAGGGTGACTCACGTTTAAAAAGGAAGTTACTCTTCACGGCGATGGGTGCGCATCCGTTTCTGCCGGGGAAATGGGAGCCTCCTCCCGGGGAGGGGACCGCGGGGGCGTCAGGCTGCGCCCCACATGCACGGGGTAAACCGCAGGTGGGGGCGTGGCTCCACGGGGCGGGGTCGCCCTCCTGGGAAGGGCCGGGAAGTCCTCAGGGGGTGGGGCAGGGACCCCAGGGCGCCGGCCACAGCCCCCCGGGGACGCCCTGCGTGGGGAGAGCCTGCTCGCCGCGGGGCCTGGTCCCTCGGGTGCGGGCGGGGAGGAGCCCGGCGAGGACGCCCTCGGGGGTTCGCTAGAGCCCTGCGGGCTGGGCTGCCTGCTGAGCTGAGCTCAGGATGCAGTTCAGGGACCAGCAGGGACACAGAGACAGCGCTCGGGGGGAAGCGGGCGGTGACAGGAGGTGGCCAGGGAGCGCTTACGAAGCAGGAGGTCCCACGGCCTGCGGGCTGGACGGCTGCGTGGATGGGAGTGGTTAGTGACCCGGAAGTGCTGTCCCAAGTCGGCCCCACCTCGCTTTCTTGCATATGGTCAATTGTACATCTCCCCAGAAGCCCCCTCCGTGCCGGCCCCCCGGCTCTGCAGGCCGGTCGTGCGGGGGCTGCTCCTGTGTGCGCCCAGGCCCGGGTCCGTCCGCCAGCGCGCAGACAGCGCAGGTCTGTGCGCCCCCGGTTCCTCCCCCGGGGGAAATTCTGGAGGCAGAACTGCTGGGCCAGCAGCAGAGCCGTCCCTCAGTTTCAGCTCCAGAGGCCCCCGGCCCAGCCTTTCCTTGGACTCTGCTGTTTGGCGCAGCTCACCGACAGTGAGGTGGGCTCCCTGGGGGCGGGCCGGCGGCGTCTGCCCCGAAGCCACGGCCAGGCGCCCAGCTGGCTGGTGGTGCCGTGCTGGGGCCAGGGGCGCTGGGATTTTGGGTCCCCACGGGGTGGGACGAGCAAGGAGCTGGCTTTTCTCACCGAGTGCTCGGGGGACGAGGCCAGTGCCCCAGAGCCAGTGGCATGCGGGTCTTGGCGGGAGCTGTGGGAGACAGGCCGACCGCCTGCCGGGCCGCACGGCCGTGCGTGTGGGCTGTGCAGAGGTCCCTGAGGGTTTTCCGGTGGCTCCAGCCGAGGTGAGCAGAAACACAGACAGTTTCAGGAATTCGATTACCTCGACTCAGTGTATCCAGAACATCACCCTGTAAACACGTAATCACGGGAAAAATCAGGTATTTTTCTGCATTCTTTGTGGTAGGAGTTCTTGGAAATCCTCGGGCGTCTCACCTGGAGCAGGCGCCCCCTCCGGCTGGCCGCTGAGCCCCAGCTCGGCCCACGGGGGGCCGGCAGCTGCCTCGGTGGGCACTGGCCGGGACTGGGGCCGGTCGTCCGCTTCTCGGGCGCCTGCTGCAGGGAGGGCCGCCCGAGGTTGGTCTCCCCCACGGCCCTGGCCCTCTGCTCCCAGGCTGAGGTCAGAGCCGCGCCCACAGCTCCAGGCAGCGCCGCTCGCTGCTCGGAGCGTGAACCCGGGGCCCCCAGCGAGCCTGGGCAGGGCGGGCCGAGTGCGTGCTTCTCCTGGGGTCGTGCTGAGGCGGGGTGTCCGCCCGCAGCCCCGAGGGCAGCCGGGGCGTCCTCTCAGAGCTCGCAGGCAGGGGCCACTTCCCTCCTGCGGCCGTCCCCATTGCCCTCGCCTGACCAGGGCGCGCGTCTGGCTGGCCGACGGAGCGAGACCGTGGCGGCACCGCCCCACCGGGCCGGGCCAGGCCAGGTGCTGTCCGGGGAGGGCGGCAGGCGGGTGCCCCGAGGAGCTCGGCAGCACGCCGTGTGAGTCCAGCACACGGGGCTCCTCGGAGGCCCCGCTCGGCCCCTCGGAGACGAGACGTGTGGGACGGCGGCGAGGTTGCCAGGGAGAGGCCGCTCCTCGCCCCGCCGCAGTGCCCGGGGCCTCCGTGCGGGCCCGCCGGGGAGTCTGCTGGTGGGCCGGGCGGTCTGGAAGCGATTGGGGCCGCCCCGCCCGCCCTCGCGTGTGCACAGGCGTCGCCCGCAGACCCGCTGGGAACCCGATCCCTCTGGAGAAGCCGCACATCAAAGCCGGCCGGGCGTTTGATGTCCAGAGGCCTCGGAGGGCAGGAGGCAAGCGCTCGCGGCCCTGTTTGTGATTTGTGGTCCCGCTGGCTTTGGGTCCAGGGGGAAGGATCGTGACGGGCTGTTGCTCTGGCAAGCTGGGGGCTCGTGCCTTCAAGAAGGCCTGGGGTCCCTGGGTCCTGGGGAGCCGGGGCCTGGGCCCGACCCACTGTTGCTGTGGTTGAGGCTGTCAGCCTGGGTCTCCTACTTCCTGCGGGGACCTCGGGGGGCAGCCAGGTTGGTGGGTCCAGAGCCGGGGCCAGGGCGCCTCCCCTGGGGGCCCCACGGCTGGCTCTGGACTGTGGGTCCCAGCTCCGTGCACTGCACGCAAGCAAAAGCCAAACGCAAGCGACAGCGGTGGGCAGAACCCACGCCAGAGCCACGCGGAGGGCGCAGCCACGGCTGCCACCTCCGGGCCCCGGCAGCTCGGCTCTTGCGTCCTCTGGCCCAGCCGCGTCCGCGTGGGCCTGAGCGGCGAGGCCTCGTGACAGGGCAGCGCGGCGAGTCCTGAGGTCGCCCGGGCCTCCTGCCCTGCGGCCCCGCCCCGGGCCCCTCTGGGGGGCGGCACGGACACTTCCGTGTCGGGAGCTGCAGGGGCGAGCCTGCCTGCCGGCGCCGGGCCGTCTGCAGCCCGTAAGCTGGTGGTCGGCGGGGGCCTGCGCGGCGTGAATCGGTGGTGGTGTGCACGTGTGCGCACTCGCACACCCGCCGTCCCTCGGGCCTGTGCAGCTGTGCTTCCAGGGGCTGCTCTGACCCACCTCCGGGTTTGGGGCTGCGTCCAGGGTGCTTCCCGCCCGTTTGCCCCTCAGCCCCTTGGGGCCGAGGGTCTCGGACGGCCCAGCGCACCAGCGTCCCCACCCCTGCCAAGCCTCCCGTTTCGCTTTCCTTGTTTACTGGTGATGGGGGCGTCGGAGGCCCTGGAGAGCGCTTTGTGTGGCCCTGTCCTGCGCGCCCACGGAGGCGTCCGGACACGGGCACGCCGCCCCTCAGGCCGCCCGCCCTGGGTACAGGTTGCGGGCGCCGGCCTAGCGTGAGGCTCCGGGGAAGACCAGCCCCGTCTGTCCCAGCACCGCCCACGGGTCTGGGCAGAGGGTGAGTGGCCTCGAGGACCTGTCCTCAGGGTCACGCAGCGGATTCGTGCCCCGAGCTGCCCCTGGCGCTGCTGGGGCCGGCGACCTTCCTTCCTGGAGGGCGGCCCGGGTTGCGGCCCCTGGGCCTCACCCTTGGCTGACCCTGGGCACACTCGTCCGTGACGCGGGGCTCGTCCAGGGGGTGGCTGCCGCTGCTTGTCCCCTGCTCTGCGTCCTCCCTGCACTCTGAGCCCGGAGCCCGAGGCCCGCGGGAGACCCCAGGCCGTGTGCCGAGGGCCCACAGCGGGGCCTCGGTCCGGAGAGCAGGGCCCCCCCTCGCCCGAGGCCTGCCCGTGACGCCCCCTCCCCCGCAGGGCGTGTCTGGAGCAGCCGTGGGAGGCCAGCCCGGTCTGCGTGTACATGAGGGACGAGGTAGGCGCTGGGGCCCCGCCCGCCCGGCCGTTTTCCACTCTGGAAAACGCACGCTCCCTGCCTGCCTTCAAAGCGGCGGCGGCTGTGAAGGCGCGGTGTGTTCCGTGCAGGAAGCGCCCGCTCCGCCGGAGCCGCCCTCCGCGCCCACTGTGTTTTCTCAGCCTCTCTCACGGCCCAAGAGCCACAAAGGCGGTTTCGTTTTAGTAAATATTTGCTTTGCTCCGTTTTGATCTTTTTCAAAACCGAGGGCAGCGTGGTGCGGGCCCCGCCTGGCGGAGGCCCTGCCTGTCCCCGCCCGCCTGCCCGTGACGGGGACCCTCCTGGCGCTGGGTCCCCTGGCTCACAGGGGCTTTTTGTTTGGGCCCTGGCTGAGTGCCCTTTCCTGACCTGGGGTGGCCGCTGTCCGCGGGGGGCCCGGGGAGGCCCCGGTGTGGGCGAGACACGCCCACCAGGGCTGTGAGGGGAAGGGGTTCCCAGGCTGCTAGAGGGAGGGGCCTGGGGGGGGGGCCTGTCGTCCCCAGGAGGAGATGGACGCCTGGGCCCAAATGAGGGCCGTCTGGTCACTGCAGCCCTGAGAGGGCCGGTCACTCGGCCACGGGCGGCAGCCCAGGCCCGAGCCTGCCTGCCCGGGCCTCAGGCGCCGGCTGGGCCGCGTCAGCACCCAGGCAGAGGGGACGAGGCCGTGGGCAGGGCCGCGGTGCCTCCCCTGGGCCGCGAGGGCCGGGGGTGGCGGGGCCCACCTGTCCCGTCTCCCCGCGCAGGTGGCTGGCAGAGCTGCCCTGCAGAGCACGACGCTGCAGTCGCTGGGCCTCACCGGGGGCAGCGCCATCCTCAGGTCAGGTGGGGCCTCGGGGCCCTCGTGTCCTGGGGGAAGCGGGGTCTCCGAGGAAAGGGGCCGGGGCCGGGGCCCTGCGGGTGGGGCGCAGGGTGGGCGGGCCGTGGGCACTGAGGCCTGTGTGCTGAGCTCCCCTCTCGTCCGGGCCCCAGGTTTGCCATGCGGCCGCGCCATTCCGCCGTCGGGCCGGAGCCTGGGGTCTCCCGGAGCAGAAGCCCAGCGAGCCCGGCCGCCTCCCTGTCGGCCCAGCAGGTGGCCGGCAGCCCCCTGCTTCCCTGGGGCTCCGAGGGGCTCAGCCGGGGCGACCTGAGCTGGCAGGACGGAGCGGCCACCTCGGGGGCCGGCCACGTGGACAGCCTGGGCCCGAAGCCAGCAGACACCCGGGCAAAGCCGACCTCACAGGAGCCCCCGCCAGCCCCCTTCGTGCCTTTCTCAGGGTGGGGGCAGCGCCTGGGGGGCCCCTGCGGGTCTGTGCGGTGTCCGCCGTCGCCCAGACTGCCCAAGTCCTTCTCCAGCCCCGGGGGCCCCTCCAAGCCGAAGAAGTCGAGGCCCCCGCCGGAGCCGGAGCCGGAGCCGGAGCCGGTAAGCAGCGAGCTGGGCGAGGGGGCCTTCCTCCTGCCCGCGCCGCACCTCTGGGCTCGGGGGCACGACCTCTCGGTGCGGCTCTGTCTTCAGTCGACCTCACCGCGGCGCCGCTTCTGACGCAGTGTGATTGGTGGGTGCTGGCGGACTCGGGTGCCCGGGGACCCTGCCTCCCCCCACGGGAGCTGTGTGCCAAGCCTCCCGTCCCGGCCGGTGCTGTGGAGCGCCGCCCTCTGCCCATGCAGGTGGCCTTGCCGCGAAGGTGGCCTGGGCCACGTTCCCTCCGGAGCCGCAGGTCCCCACAGCTGTCCCTCATCTGCGCCAGTCGTGGGCTGGGGGTGCGTGGGGCCCGGCCCGAGCAGGGGGAGGAGGAGCGTGACCTCTGCACGAGCCGATGGGGGGTCCGGGGGGCGTCTTTGCGTGGGAGCCTCTGCTCGCCGCTGGCCGGGCAGCTTGCAGACCTGTGACGAAGTGGCCGAGCCCGCGGCTTCGTCTGCCGCCCTCCCACCCGCCCGGCTCCGGGGCGCAGACGCCTGCCGTCGGGGTGCGCCTCTTCGGTCGGGTGGGTTCAGCCTCCGTGCGCCTCCGGCTCCCCCGGTGCTCCCTGGTCCCCTTGTCTCACACCCGCTGGCACCAAACCCACCCCGACCCACCGGAGGCGCCCTGCACGTGGGCCGTGCTGAGCCGGCGGGAACGGGTCGGGGGCGCGCTCCGCAGAGCCAGGGGGCCCCCAGTGCTCCAGGGGCCTGTCAGGGTCCCGTGGCGCTGCCCCCGCCGCTGCTGGTCCTCTGGTCAGGCTGGCCCTGCCCCGGCCGGAGCTCCCCAGCGGGAGGACGGGCAGGGGCCGCCCGTGAGACCGGTTCTCTCCCCGGGGGTGATGCCCGCCTTTCCCCCCGAGCACCGCTGGGACTTTCTGCAGCTGGGGCTCCGTGACGGTGCCCCCGGCGTGTTTGGGAACACGCAGCGAGGTCGTTGCCGGCCCGGGGGTGGGGCCTGTGCACCGGACTGCTTCCTCAGAGGCCAGGAGACCCCTGTCTGTCGCCAGTGAGGGCTCACTGCGATTCCCCAGGTGTTGTCCCACTCAGCAGGCCTCCACTCGGCCTGTGGCTCTCGGCTGCCTCTGAGCATTGCGAACATTGAGAGAGACCTTCCCGTGGTGCCAGCCGGGCTCGCCGGCTGGGCCGCACGCTGTCCCCTTTGCAGTCCCCAAAGCCGCAGGCGTGGGTGGGCGTCGCTGTGGGACACTGCGCTGCCGCGGCCCGGTGCTCAGGCCCGCCCCCTGCACCCACACGGTGCACTCGCACGCACGCCCATCCACGATGGACATGGACGGAGAGGGTCCCACCGCTGACACCGACCTGCGTCCCCAGACCACCTCGCCAGAGGGCGGGGCCGCCGCAGGGTGCTTGGGGGTGGGTGGGAGTTGCTCGGAACAGCCCCCGGTGCTGGGGGCCTGGCCCGGTGCGGAGCCGCTGCCGCGCGTCCCTGGCGTCACTTGCAGCAGCTTCTGGTTCCCCGCCGGCTCCTTTGCGGCCTTCTCTTTTCCCTCGTCTGCGCTGTCACTGAGCAGCGCCCACCTCGGTGGCCCCCCATCTCGACTCTGATCCTGCAGAGAGCAGCCTGCAGCCTCTGTGAAGGGTGGGCCGAGCTGTGAAAAGCGTTCACGAAGCTGAGTTTTTAGTCTTGATTTTCTGAGAATTCTTTTGTTGGGTTGAGCTGTGTAACTGCATTTCCTACACGGAGACCACTCGGTGCCTCTCCCCTCCTTCAGCGCCTCTGCGTGGTGGGGCTGGCCGGGCAGTCCCCCTATTCCTGGGCCGGCCCGGTTCCGGGCGCCCCTCTTCAGCCTCGCTGTCGGTCCTGGGAACTCGCGCGTCCGTCTGGAAGCTGCTGTGCCCATAAGTGAGACCAAGGGGCTCACGGGGCTGACGCCGTCGACCCACCTCCTGTCCCCTCTGGAGCCCTTCCTAATTCTGCCTCCAGGTCACACCCCTGGGGAGGTTGGAGGGTCGGGGCGCCTGTGCCTGCCTTGGGGGGCTCAGCTATGGAGTGGAGCCCTGCAGAGGGCAGGTGCTGGACTCACTCCTCCCCACACCACATTGGTGCCCCTTGCTGAGTGGACGCCGGGGCCCGGGGGGGCCAAAGCAGTCCTGAGTTCCATGAACGTTTATCCTGGGGGGTGGGGGGCGGGGTGCCCCAGCCCTCCAGGAATGCTGCTGGCTTCTACGCTGACCTCTGGGCAAGGTTAGAAACTTGGTGCATCCCCAATCCCAGTCTCTGTCACCTGGGTCCGGAATTGTGGCCAGAATCAGGCCAATGTGGTGGGTTGAGCGGGTGCCAGGGGGCCGGATTCCCTCCGGGCCTGCTCTTCCCGGAGGCCTATGGGTTTGGGGCAGACCCGGTGGCCAGGACTGGTGGCCTTTTTCTCGCAGCCTGAAGGCGCAGAGGTTACACGAAGTGGGCCCTGGCTCACCGCATCTCTCGGGAACCTGCGGGTGGCCCCGCGGGCATCTGGGGGTGGCCTGGGCTCGTGCCCCACCCCGGTAGGTGGGTGCCGCTGGGCACGGGACCCCAGTGCATCGCCAGTGCTGACCCTGGGCCCCAGGCGGGCGGGGTGCGCCCGGCCGCCCGCGGCGCTGCCTTTGATGTGGGGGCCCTGGCAGCTGGCTGGTGGTGGAGCGTCCCCCGCCCGCCTCGTGCCTCCTGTCACTAACAGCCGCACACCCAGAGGGCTGGCCGGCCACATGGTGTCTGCTTTGTGTCCCTTTTCAGTGCTGGGGGAGGGGAGCAGGGAACAGAACAGAACTTTTGGGGGAACTTCAAAGGTACACTTCAGTAATCAAAAAGAGCTCCCAGGTTTCCCATTAACGTTCTGCCTGTGTGTGGTTTTGGATTTAAATAAAGAGTCGAGAGAGACAGGATAAAATATAGGCAGGTCCTCGGCGGAGGCCCGGGATGGTTTACAGACTCGGCGGCCCCGGCCTTTGATGTCGGAACATTAATTATCAGAAGGTAGTGTAACCGGCCATCAGAACGGGCTCAGGGAGAAGCTGGGGCTGCGGCGGCCCCTGGCCTGGCCTTTGAAGTCCTTCCCCGGCCGAGAGGCGCTCCCTGCTCTGTGCACGCAGGCGGCCGACCCGGCAGGCGCTCCCCACGCAGCTGGCACGGGGCCCCCGAGCAAGAGCCGCGGTCCCCTGGGCAGGACGGGCGCTGACAGCGGTCTCCCCACCCGGGCCCTCCCTCCGAAGACCTGGACCGGAGCTCTTCCCCTGTCCCTCTCCCCTGTCCGCCGTCTGGGGCGGCGCCAGCCTTCTCTGCTCATCCGTGCCATGACGGGCGGGGGCTGGGAGGGGCCGGCCGCCCTCCTCCTCTCGGCCGGGCGCTGGCCCGTGGCGCCCCCCAGAGCAAGTCCCAGGCCCGCCTGGGCCTGGGGCCCGGCGAGGCCCTGGTTGAAAAGCCTGCCGGGGTCTGTTGGCGGACGGGGCTGCGGTTTCTGAAGCCTGGTGACGGGCAGGTGCCCTCCAGCCGCCTGTCCTGCTGGGCCTCCCCCAGGACGGTCCTCGGGGAGTGGCGGACGCCCGGTGACCAGTTCGCAGACCCCCATCCTGACGGCCTGAGGGGCTCTCTGCAGGCCCCACGCCCCGAGGGCAGCTCTCGGGGCTGGGGGCGAGGAGACCCTGACCTGACCTCAGTTCCTTGGGGTTCGCCCCCTTATCCTCAGTGGGGGGCCCGGCTTCCCAGCGAGTGGGTGTCGCTGCCTCGGCCCAGCGTCTGGCCGCCTGCGCTACCCCAAAGAAACGTGTTTTCCTTCTGCTGGGGGGGTGGGCGGGCCGGCGCTGGCCGGACCGGGGGCCTGCGCCTGTGTGAGCTTCGTGCCGAGGCCTCCGCGTCCGCCCTCCGGGGCGGCTGGCTCCGGAGCAACTCGGGGGTTTGGCCCGCGGCCCTGCGTGGTGACTGGGTTCCGCTCCAAGCCTCAAGGGGAAGCGCTTCGCATTCCCGGTTACCCAGACCATTGTCAGGGGACAGCCTGGCTGCGAGGCGGGGCGGGCGGCCCAGGGAGCCGGGAATCTGGGCTGAGGTCCCCTCCAGATAGTTTCCACATTCTTCCCCCGGGCGTCATCGCGTCCTGGAAAATTACTGTCAGGAAGATGCAGCCTCAGCGACCACTTCTGACACGAGGGCGCCCCGTGCGCCCAGGCGGGCTCCCCGCCACTCGTGTGGCGGCTGCTGGGGGGCAGCTGCTGAGTGGGGGCCTGCTGCCGGCCCCTCGGCCCCTCCACGCCCGGCCCGGCTGTGCCTGTCGCCTCGCCGAGCTCTCCTGCCTTGCCCCCTTCGGGTCCCCCTCCAGGGCCCTTTGCCGAAGGTGCCGGTGGCTGTCCTCGGCTGGCAGCCAGTCCCCGGGTCCCCGCTGCTAAACGGCATGGGCGTTGGCCCGGCCTGCGTCCAGAGCGTGCACATCAGCTGAGGAGGCTGCTCCCGTCCCTCTTCCTTGTCTCCTGGGCCACTGGCGCGTGGCGAGCTAGCCCCGGCCACCTGCCCCTGCCCCCAGAAACCCAGGGCGAGGGCGTGCAGCCTCCGGGTTTCTTCCTCCTCGTCCACCGTTTGGTGGCACGATGACATTTCCTGCCGGCCCAGCACCCGTGTCACACCCGTCTGTGAGTTACTGGGGGACGGGCCCGCGTGAGGCCCGGACGCGTCAGCAGCTCCGGGACTCTGCCGCCCCTGGAGCGCCGGGCGGACGGCGAGGCCGCAGCAGCCACGTGTTTCCCAGGCCGTGTGCCCGCCCCGAACCCAGGCACCCAGGTCTGTGTTCTCGGGGCGAGTCGTGCGCGGGGCCCTCCTCCTGGAGCTCCCGGCCCTGCACGTGCCCGTCCTGCCCCTGCGCCTCCCCCCAGGGAGTCGGGCGCTCTGGGCCCTGCGGGAATGTGGGCGCCGAGGCTGTGGGGGGCGGCCGGCGCCGGGCATGTCGGTATAAAGCCCTGGCGTAGCTGCCTGAGGCGGCTGCAGGGAGGGTGTGGCTTTGAAGGGGCGGCCCCAGGGGCCTTGGCCCCCCCCTGGTCACCGCGCCTCGGTGCTCCGAGGTCAGGGGCTTCTCTGTGGAGCCCCCGCCCTGCCCCCGGGAGAGCACTGGAGAGGGGTGTCACTGCTGTGTGCTTGGCGACTGCGGAGGCCAGCCAGACTGCGGGCCGGGGGGAGGGCAGCTCTGGGGACACCTGGCGGGTGCGCTGGGGGGGTCCCCGAACGCTGCGCAGCTCAGGCCTGGGCGTCCCAGGGCAGTAGCCCGGCCCCGAGCGCTGGCGGGGCTGCGCCAAAGGCCGTGGGAAGGGACCACCTGGGGCGTGTGTCCCCAGAGCCTGCCCAGCCCGCCTGGTCCCGCGGGAGAGACTGGAGGTGGGGTTGCCCTGCTGAGGTGAGAAGGTGGGGCCCTTGGGGGGGGCGGTGCTTCCTCAGCAGCCCCTCCCTCGATGGGCGTCGGCCCTCCTGGGTGAGGGAGGGCAGGGCCTCGGGTGGACACCGCCCCAGGCCGCCCCCTGGGCGGTGCAGGCCGCGGAGGGCCGGTGCTCACCGCAGCTGCCCACCCAGAGGCACCGCATGCAGAGCGGGCCCTGCCTTGTAATTTCCACCGACCTTGCTGCCAATTAGGGGTGACGCTGTCCCTTCCTGTGTCCCCGGGGTGGGCAGATGCAGGGCCAGGCCGCCCCCTGGGGAGGGGAGGCGGGGTCAGCCCGACTGTGGGGCCAGCGGGCGGCAGGTTTTTGCCGAACCTCTAATTTGGGGGCTGCCGTCCCCCCGCCCCTCCCTGTGAGCCCCTGACGTGGCCTCGGCCAGAGCCCTGCTCCCTGAGCCCTGGGGACCCTGGTGGCAGACGGCGCCCACGGAGACAGGAAGCGAGCAGGGAGCCGCTGCTCGCCCCCGCGCCTGAGGCCCCCCAGCAGGGACCGAGCCGAGAGCCCAGGGCCAGGGTCTGGGGGCTGAGGGTCCCCCGTCAGTGCCGCCAAGCAGGCAGCCGGGGGGGGGGCCCTTCCCGGACAGCCTACGGGCCTCCCCCCGACCCGGTCTCGGCCTCGGGCGGACCGGTGGGCCCCAGGCTCGGCTCTGGGGTCTGCGGCGTCCGGGCGCCGGGCCCCCTCAGCCGCGCCCCCGCCCGCAGCCGCTGGCCCGGGACCCTGTGGTGTGCCACCCGGACCAGGAGGAGCGGCCGCAGACCTGGCCGGCGGAGCTGCCTGACGAGTTCTTCGAGGTGACCGTGGACGACGTGAGGAGGCGCCTGGCCCAGCTCAAGAGTGAGCGGTGGGTGTGCCCCCGCCCCTCGGGCGTCCTCCAGGCCCCGCGGGGTGCAGGCCCGGGCCCCCTCGAGGCTCCCCGCCGGCCGGGAGACCCGGGCCTTCACCCGCCCTCCCCACAGGAAGCGCCTGGAGGAGGCCCCCTTGGTGACCAAGGCCTTCAGGGAGGCCCAGACGAAGGAGAAGCTGGAGCGATACCCCAAGGTACCGGAGGGGCAGGGCCTGCGCTGCCCCCGCCCCGCCCAGCCTCGGTCGGCGGACGGCCTTCCTCAGCCTGGCTTCGTTAGGAAGCGGAGGTCCCTGCGTCTTCACAAACCCACGTGGCGGGCACTTGACGCGGGCTTCACAGCCAGCCTGCCCCCCGCCGGGGGGATCGGCAGACCCCGGGAGACGCTGGCGCTTCCCCCGGCCGGGTCCTGGCCCTGCCCCACCCCCACCCCCAGGTGAGGCCCGGCGGGTGCTGACGCCTGGGCTCGTCCCTCCCAGGTGGCCCTGAGGGTGCTGTTCCCCGACCGCCACATCCTGCAGGGCTTCTTCCGCCCCGACGAGACAGGTAGGAGGCCTCGCCGGGGCGTCCGGGGCCCCTGGGGACCCTCAGAGCGCCTCCTGGCTCCCTCGGGGCTGCGGCGCTGTGGCCGCCTGGTCCCTGGGCTCTGAGCGGCGGCTCCGGGCTGGGGGGCGCGGGGGTCTGGGCGGCGCCACGTGCTCGTTGGGCCGGCCCGGTGGTGGGGCCCGTGCCCCCACCTGTCCTGGACAGAGGCCCCCAGAGCAGTCCCTGGCCTGGGGCTGCAGCTCGCCTGGAGGAAGGAAGTCAACCAGTGCCCCCGACTCTGGGCAGGGCCAGAAGCAAAGGGAAGGTCGCTTCTGTGGGGGGAGGGGTGGTCCGTGCCGGGTGCAGCCGTGGTCTCCGGCAGGGACCAGCTCGCCCCCTCCCCGCCCCGCCCAGGGCTGGGTTGAGCCTGAGGGTGGGAGCTGTGTGCCGGATGCCCGAGACCGCTTGGTGTGGCCGGGCCCGCAGGCTGTGGGCACCCGTGCAGGGCCCGGCCCGGCCCGCAGAGGGACGCACCCGGCTGGGGCCCTGCTGCCGACCGACCCCTGCTCACCCTGCCCTTCCTCCTCAGTGGGGGACCTGCGGGACTTCGTGAGGAGCCACCTGGGGAACCCTGAGCTGCCCTTCCACTTGTGTGAGTGCCGCTCCCAGCCCTGCCCGTGCGTGAGTCCCTCCTCCGGGCTCTGCCCCCAGAGACGGGGCTGTGGGCAGGCGGCCGGTCTCCGAGGCCAGGTCTGGGGATCAGGGCGGGTGGTGGCCTTTGCCCCGACCCGGTGCCCCTGGCCCTCTGCTTCCAGCCTGCTCTCCCAGCGTCCAGGAGCGGTGGGGGTGGGGAGGGTGGGGGTCCCCACAGGGGCTCTGCTCCAGGTCCTCTCCCGCCAACCAGGCCCCTCACAGGGTTTGTCACAGCGGACAGCTGAGGCTGCAGGCCCTGGGCCCGTCTCCCTGGGGAGCGGGAGTGCGGGTGGGGCCCGGGGCGAGGCCTTTCTAAGGCAGTGATCTCTCCACAGTCATCACCCCTCCCAAAACCACCCTGGACGACCACACGCTGACCCTCTTCCAGGTACTGGCTGCCTGGCCCGGGGGAGGGCTGCTGGGGCCCCCACGCAGGGCGAGGCCGGTGTCAGCGTGTGGTGTCCCCGTGACTCGCACTCAGGACTGGAGGGTGCAGGGAGCCTCTGGGGGTGGGTCTGGGCGAGCAGGGACCCGCAGGCAGGGCAGCCAGGCAGTTCCTGAAGGGTCAAGGGTCAGAGCCCTCACTGCGGGGGGCCAGCTGCTGGGCAGGTGTGGCCCCGGCTCCAGGGTCTGCTGGCTGCCCGCTCCCCTGCCCCTGCCTCCCCTCGCTGGGCCCGCGGTGCTGGCGGCTGCTCTGCCGCTCCGCCCGACGCCCGTCGGCCCCAGAGCTCCCGGTGAGGTGCGCGGCGTTGATCCGGCGCCCTTCCGGGCCGCCTTCCAGAGCCCCGAGGAATGTCCCGTCCTTTCGCCTGGGAGGGCAGCCCGGGGCCTCCCCGGCCCGGGGCCTAATGGTTCCCTCTTCAAAGCCTCCTCAGACATTTTAATTACTAACAGAGGCCGGCCCTCGTTAAGTGGCCCGCAGGCCCTGCGAGGTCTGAGCTGGGGCTGCCGGTTGTGGGGAGACAGGACGAGGCCAGGCAGAAAGCTGGACGTCCACCAAAGCGCGGAGTCGGGGTGGACGGGAGCCGGGCCGGGCTGCCCTGGGCCCCAGGGGCCTGAAGGCACCGGGCTCGGAGGTGCTGCGGGAGGGGGGGCGGCGGCTCCCTGACCCCCCCGGGAGGCGCCGTGGGTGCTGCCTTTCCTGCCCGCTCTGCCCCGGCTCCCAGCAGCCGGCTCCTTTCATCCTCGGCTCGGCCTGGAGCCACGGGGCCTCCGCGGGGTGGCGGCCCGCCCGGCACCAGAGCTGGCAGGGCCCGGGGAAGGAAGCCCCCGCCCGCCCTCGGAGAGCGGCGCGGAGCCTGGGCTTTCATGTCCCTGGCTGGCTGCACTCTGGCTGCTGGCTGTCCGGGAGGCTGCCTGGGGGCCTGCCCCATGTCCCAGAGAGTGACAGCTCTGGGCGGGTGTAGGGGACAGCAGCCCAGCTGCCCTGCCTGCCTGCCGGACCAGGAGTGTTGGGGGATGCAGTGGGCACAGAGGCCCCCAATGCCCCAGATCAGACCTGCTTCCTGGGCCCAAGCCCCCTCTGGTGTTGGTGCTGCCCCCTGCCCCCCTCTCCGCCCCTGCCCACCACCTTGTGCTGGACCCCCGAGGGGTCCGTCCGGAAGGCCCTGCCACAACCCAGGGACCCCCTCAGCCCAAGACGAGGGGCAGACCTGCTGTGGGCCCCCTGGCGGCCTGCGCCGTTCGATCGGCGCTGTCTGGTTGGTCCCCAGGATGCGGGCCAGTGGGGGCTCCTTCGAGGCTTTGAGCCTGACGGCCCCCCGAGGGCCCAGCCCCAGCAGGTGGGTCGGAGCATGTGAGCGCGCTGTGAGGGTGGTCCCGTGAGGCAGGGTCTGGCCGCACCAGGAAGGGCGGGGCACCGCCTCCCCGTGCTCCCTTCCCCCTGGCCAGCCCCTGCCCTCCCCCGCCCCAGGGCCTAGAGCAGCGCCCCCCTCGAGATGCTGACCCCAGGCATAGGAGTGAGGGTCTCCGAGGATCGTGGCCCTCGCCCGTGTCACTGGTCCGTGTCTGGTGTCACAGCACTCCCAGGCCTGGCCTCGATGCTTCTCTGGGTGACGCCCCCACCACACGCCGGAGCTGGGAGCAGGGAGGCGAGTGCGAAGCTGGCAGCTGTGGCCCCCGCACGCGGGCTGAGGACACAGCCTCGGCCAGCTGTGGGGCTGCGGCCACTGTCCTCTGCGCAGGGGCGGGCGGGGCGGGCCGCAGGTGTGACATGGAGCCTCTGGGGCTGTCACCTGCAGCCTGGAGTCTGCACCACAGCCCAGCCTCCCTCCGAGGGGTCTCTGGGGACCCATCCCACACCTGTGCGGGCGGGGTCAGCCCCTGCTGCCACCCTCTCCGCTGGGACTCCTGGGGAGGGGGGTGCGCGGGCACCGGGCCCACCTGGAGAGAGGGGCGCCAGCGCAGCCCAGCCAGCGGGCCGGGGTGCAGCTCTCAGGGTCTCTGGGCGCCCTCACAGGGGCAGGCCTGGGCCGGCTGAGGGTCCCTCCAAGCTGGTCCCCACCCAGCTGCTCCTACTGGGTCTGGGCGCTCCCCCTAAGCCTGAGGGTAGCCCACCTAACCGCCCCCGCAGACCCCAAGTTCTGTGTACTTTAGGCAACGTGGCTGGGGGAGGGGAGTCCAGGGCGCCCTCAGGAAGGGCTGGCGGCTGCCCTTGCCTCCTGGGCCCCCCGGTGTCCCCCTCCCCGCACCCCCACCAGTCGGTCTGACCCGTGGGCCTGCTGGGGTCTGCTGCGGTGGGGTCACAGGGGACTGCAAGGCCAGTGCACAGGGGGTGAGAGCTTCCTCACTAGCTGGTGCTTGGGGCTGGGGCCTGGGGCTCTGTGCTCAGACACCCAGCCTGGCTGGCTTGAGGCCTGGTGCCAGAAGAGGGGCAGAAGCTCCTGGGGGCCAGGCAGTGCCCACACTGCTGGGAGGGACTGGTGTGCCCCTGCAGTACAGTGCCCCCTGCTGGGCTCCACCCACAGTGCCCACCTGGCCCTGAGCCCCTCTGCCCGTCCTGCAGGCGGAGCTTTTCCCCGCTGCCCTGGTGCACTTTGGGGCCGAGGAGCCGGCAGGTGAGTGGGGCCCTTGCTCACCCCCAGCCCCGCGTCCTGGAGCGGGAACTGACTCTGGGTCTGGGAGGGAACCTGCGGCCCAACCCCCCGCCCATACGCTGCTCCCCGGGGCTTCGGGACAGCCACCTGCCCAGGCCTTATGCCTTGCCAGAGCACAGTGGTGGGGTGGCCCCCTTCTTCCTCCATGACCTGAGGGTGGGCCGGGCCTCCCACAGGCCTCTACCTGGACCCCAAGCTGCTGGAACACACCATCGCCCCATCTGCGGCTGACACGCTGGTGGCCAGGTGAGGGCCGGAGGCAGGGGAGTGTGCCTGGGGCTGGGGGAGTCCACAGACGCCAAGCCTGCAACCCTGTGCCTGGGACTCCCACCCCCAGGTGCATGTCCAGGGCCACTACCCCCCAGTCCCCGCTGCCAGCCCTGGACCCTGAGCCCCTGGAGCCGGAGGCAGCTGCCCAGGAGGGCGCCGTGGGGCCCCCTGAGCCCAGCCCTGGGCCAGCCCAGCCCTTGAGGAGGGACCTGGGGAAGGTGCCCAAGTGGCTGAAGCTGCCAGGTACTGTGGAGGGTGGCCAGGCCAGGAGGGGCCGCTGGGCAGGAGCCCGGGGCCCCCAAGTCATCCTGGCCTGTCTCCTTGCAGCCAGCAAGAGGTGAGAGCTGCCAGCCGGAGGTTCCCGCCCGCCAGCGACAGGACCCCTCCCCACCCCGACACGAATAAAGACTGGAGTCCCGAATCCCTCTGGTCCTCCTCCTTCTCTGGGGCCTGCAGGCTTCGGCCCCGCCGCCCTCCCGGCCTGGAGCTCCGGGCCCTGGGACCCGCCAGCCCGCAGCCTGGCAGGGCCTCCTCATTAACGAGGGCGCAGGTGTGCCCCCTTGGCCGCCTCCCCTCGGCTTTCACCTGACTGACACGTGCACTGCCCCCTCCTGGGAACACGTGGGGGGCGGGGCCTCCAGGCACAGCCCGCCCTGCCCGCAGGCACCCCGGCGGGCAGACGGGGCTGGGGCTCCAGGAAGTGCCTCCACCCTAGGGCCGGCGGGCGGGCAGGGCCCGGCCCGGGGTTCCCGCTGCCGCCCCCACCTCCCCCATCCGAGGCACTTCAAAGTGGCCGTGGGGCACGGGTTCTGGCACTTGTCGCCAGCCTCTCCCTTCAGGTCTAATTACTTCCACATGCTCCCCTCGCTTTGAAGCCCAGAGACTCCCTGAGGGGGTGGGGGGAGGAAGGTGGGAGACAGAGGCCGGGAACGGGTGCAGGGAGGGGCCGCGGGGCCAAGTTGGGGGTGCAGGGCTTGCCCCCCAGCCCACACTGCCCACAGGGCGGGGGTGGGGTGCTGGCGGGTGGGACTGCTGCTGTGCCACCCGGGTGGTCCTCTCCAGAGGGCACTGCTGTGACTTGTGTCTACAGTCACTGGGCCTAGAGCCCTCCGGGTGGTTCCCATCCTGGGCACTGGCAGCAGCTTCTGGAACAAAGGGAGGGAGGTGCTGCAGGGGTGGGGGGGGTGAGGTTGGGGCATGGCCAGGCCCCGTGTGGTGGTGCTGGGCCCTGGAGGCCCCGAGCATCCATCCGAGGGCAGCCAGACCCCCAGACCCAGCCTCACCTGCTGGCCAGCGGCAGCCCCGCAGCCAGGCCGCCTGGCGGCAGGAGCACCGGCTCCAGGCAAGGGGCTGCGAGCGAGGGCTCGCCCTCGAGGCCCCCACCAGAGCAGGGCGCACACACGTGCCTTCATGCTGCCGGGGCGGGGGGCAGAGCGGGCTCTGAGCAGCTGGACTGTGGGAGACGTGGCGAGACGGAGATGGAGGCACGGGCCGGGTGAGCGGCTCTGATTTATTGGCACTGCGCGCGCGGTGAGGGCCGGCGCTCAGCCGAGGGGGCAGCGTGTGGTTCGGAGGCGGCACGCCGGCTCGGGTGTCGGTGGTGGCCCGCACAGTTCGGCTTGTCGGCAGAGGTCACAGTCCCCGCTTCTGCCACACCTCTGTGTCCCGTCCCCCACAGGGCAGGGGGGACTCAAGGGACAATAGCATGCTGCTGGGACCGGACCAGAGCACCTTGGGGACCGGCAGCCTCGTCGCTGTCTGAAGCCAGAAGCCCCACACCTGTGGGCATGGGGCTGGGTTGGGAGTGAAACAGGTGGCCCGGCGAGGGTGGGCGCCCTAGAAGTCCAGGAGCTGTGCGGGGAGGAGAGTCTTCTGAGCACCGCCCACCCCTCACACCTGCTCCTCCCGCAGGGCCCTGCTCCCACCCACGCCCACGGGTCTGACCGGGCGCCTACCAGCTGAGGCAGCACCTTCTCCAGCTGGTCCACATCCACACAGGCCAGGTCCTCTGCCTGGGCCTGCCGCATGCTGCGGATGGCCGCTTCTGCCACAACACAGGAGGGGAGTGGGAGGCGGACAAGGGTGGAGGGCTGGACCCCCCGCAACAGCCCTGGGCCTCAGCCCCAGCAGCCCCCAAGCCTGTGCTGCCACCTCAGTGGGCTGAGGCACCACCCCTGTCACGTGGAGTGTTCCGGGGACACAGCCTAAAGGGCGCTGGTGGGAAAGAAGGGAAAGCAGGGGTCCCGGTTCCCCCACTGGGACAGGGAGCACGAGCGGGGCCAGCAGCCCAGGGCCCTCGGCTCACCCACAACGAAGACCTTCAGCAGCTCCGCCACGAGCAGCAGCGCGTCCCCACTGACTGCGGGGTCGGGGGAGGGGGCAGGTCACGGCTGCGCCCTGGCCGCAGGCTGCTGCCCGCCGCCACGTGCTTCCCAGCTCATTCTCTCCCAGCGGTGCCTGCAGAGCGGGCAGCCCCGCCCACCGTGCCCACCCCCAGGCTGGTGCCCACACCTCTGGTCTTGTCGTCCTTGAAGTGCAGGTGCAGCAGCTTGCTCACCAGTTCCTGGGGGACCAACGGGACACAATGACTGGCAGGGCCTGCCCCACACCCACCCGATGGCGACAGGCTCCTCGGGCACCTGTTCTGGATGGGACGGGGTTGGGATTTGTGGCCTCTCCCAGGGTGGGCGGCCTGGTGTGCTCGCCTCCAGGCCCAGAAGGCAAACGCGGGCATCGGGCGGGTGGGCACAGCCCCGAGTCAGCGCTCCCCTTTGGGACTCATCTGCTGGAGTCCAGGGCAGCCTCATGCTGCACCCCACCCCTGCGCCGAGGCCCCGCCCTCCCTGTGGATCCCTCCGCAGGTCTGTCCACACCGCTGCCACCGCGTAGCTCTCGGTGGACCCCACTCTGGGAGCCAGGTCAGACCCACCCGCAGTCCCTCCCTGCAACTCAAGGTGCCCGAAACAGGATGTCCTGACAAACGTGGGTGGGACACAGAGGGTCCAGGCCAAGACTCAAAGCAGGGGCTTGAACCCCCAAAGGACGGGGCTACTTTGCAGGACAGGGGCTATGGGTGGAGATTGGTCCTGGGGACCAGGGTCTCAGGAGCTCAGCTTGGGACAGGCTGAATGAGGGACACACAGACACCCAAGCAGAGCAGCCAGGTGTGGGGCTGGAGCTGAGAGGGAGGCTTTCCGGAAGGTCAGAGCTGGTGGAGAGGATCCTGGAACGTGGCTGCAGGTGGGTGGACCACCAAAGCTGGCAGAGGCTGGGAGCCAGAGGCCAGCACGGTGCTATGGCGGCGGGAGGACAGTGGTAGCAGGCGCCCCGGAGCTCAGCGAAACTGGGTGTCCTGCAGGGCTGGCGAGCTGGGGCCCACCCGGCCTCCAGCCTCAGCCTCGGGAGGCTACTCACCCAGCACAGTTCACAGCCCAGAATGACATGGACCCCGACGGGGCCGAGCTCAGAAGGGTAAGCACTTGCCGCCGGTCACTGCTGGGAGCCACAGCAGCCTCACCCTCCCAGCAGTGACCTTGGAGCTTGGTGCCACCTGCTGGTCCTCCTCACTGCTTACCAGGAAGCTACTAGGAAAGGCACAGAAGGCTCTACTGCCCCACGTGCTCCTGGACCCCAGGAAGAGCTGAATCAGCCCCACTGCTGCACAGGGGTCTGCTGCACGGAACTGTCCCAGCAACGAAAGGGGTCAGCGCCAACAAGGAGTGCCAGTTCCCAAAAAAAGAAGTGACAAGGACGGGAAGGGAGCAGGGGGCCTGGGTGCATTCCGCCTCTGCCCTGCTGTGAGCAGGCGCCTCGGCCCCTCCCGCTGTGGTCCCACCCCGGGAGCCCTGTTCCCGGGCAGTGACCACAACTCCAGCTCGGCCAGGGCGCTTGGCTGGAGGACTCCGCAGCCCTGTGCTCCCCTCTCCAGCTGCTGTGACGGGATTCTCACAACCACTCTGCTCGGTCACCCCTGCCTCGGTAGCTGTCCGAGGCTTTAGGTGATTAACCCCTCCGGGTGGGGGCAGAGCCACAGTCCTGGGTGATAAAGGAGAGGAGGGGACCGAGGCAGAAGGTAAGCTAGAGGGAAGTGCCCCACGCCTCTGCAAGGCTGAAACCCGCACTGGGAGCTGGGAGGGAACAAAGAGTGCCCAGGTCTCCCAGGCCCACAAGCCCTCCAGGCGCACCTTCCTGACTCGAGGGCTCAGCGCTCCGTCACCTTAGGGCAGAGCAATAAAGCGAGCCTCAAACAAGTCGCAGCGCCAGCCGCATTCACCAGGTGCAGAGCAAAGGGCGAGACGCCAGTTCTGCCCCTGTTTCTCCACTGTTAAGTGGCGAAAGTGCCAGTGCCCATCTGCCAGGGCGGTTGCGCATGACGTGGGTTAACGTGGAGTGCATACAACAGTGCCGGCCTGCCACGCGTGTCGTTAAGGAAGCACGCCCCTACACACCCGACTGAACCGAGACAAACAGGCGCTGCCCGGACGCAGCTGCACCTGGGCTTCAGCTCGGCTCAGGTGAGACGGAGCCACGGGCTCGCGCAACAGGCAACGGGCAGGGGGAAGCCTCAGGCTGTGCAGCGACGCGACAGTACCGGCGAGCTGGGCGGACCTGTGCCCTTCGCCAAGCGGTTTACGGAATGTCCCACCGGATCCCCAGTCATCGGGGCGGGCGCGGGCCCAGGCTCCTTTCTGAGCTCCCCCTGCGTTTCTGGGGGCGCGGCGCCCACGTCTGTCCAGTGTCTGCTGCTGCGGCCGCGGGAGCCCACCCCGGAGGGCGAAGAGCGGGCACGTGGGTCACGCGTGGGGCGCGGCCGTGGTATCCTCACTGCCCCACCCCATGGGTGCCTCCCAACCCCAGCACTTCACACCGCCCATCCTCTCTCACCTTCCGGAAAGAGGTACCAGTTCCCTCCATGACCGCCACCGCGTCCCGCGCTCCTCGGAGCCCCGCCCCCGTACTCCCAGCCAATGTGTCCTGAGCGCGCCCACTCGGGCCCCGCTCCCGCGCCTCCAACCAATCACACCTGAGCGCGCCCTCCGCCGCCCCGCCTCTGACCCTCCCAATAGGCTCAGGAGTGGGTTACCTTGGCTCCTCCACAAGCGTGTGCCCACCCCCTTGCTATCATTGGCCAGCGCCTAGCGCAAAGCCTCCTGGGGGTTGTAGTTTCCAACTCCCCATCCCTTTTCTTCCTGGATACCGAGGCGCAGTGATGGCCGCGTAGGCAGGAGCGGTCAGCCAGGGTCCACGGCGCGAGGGCCAGGGGCCAGGATACGCGCGACGCCCAGAGCAGCCCCGGCGCAGGAGGACCCACCCCCAAGGGGTCCTCGTCCTTGCGCCGCATGCTCGGGTGTTCTCGGGATCACCACCCGCCCTCCTGGGGCCTTCCACCTGTAGAACGTACTCAGTTCCTGGTTCCTCGGCTACCGAGGCCGGACCTGGGCTCGTTGCGTCCCCCACGGAGCGGCCGGGGCCCTTGGTCGGCCCTCAGGGAGAGGCGCCGGGCCGCCAGGCAAGCAGCCCCGGTCCCGCTGGCGCACGGTGCGGCCCCGCTGCAGGCGCGCGGAGGCAGCCCTGCCGGCAGCCTAGGGCCATGGAGGAGTTGCCGCGCTCCTACAGCCGGCTGTGCAGGGAGAGCGGCGCCGAGCCCCAGGAGGCTGTGCTGCAGCAGCTGCACGCGGCGCCGCGGGGCCGGCTGGACCTGGCCACGCAGAGCCTGACCCTGGACACCTGCAGGGCCCTGGGCGAGCTGCTGCAGAAGGAGGCACAGCTGACGGAGCTGGTCCTCAGCGACTGCATGCTGAGCGAGGAAGGTGGGCCCGAGGGCCGGCAGGGGCCAGGCAGGCTGGCAACCTTAGAGCCGGAGCGCCGTCCCCTCGCTTTGTCTTAGCTGCCCGTGTCATCAGTCCTCGACAAAGAGCTCCATCCCACCCGTCTCATTGGGAGGTTGCTCCTCTGGGGCTCTAGTAAAATCAAGCAACAGGGTCCCTTCTTGAAGCCTAGGAGCAGAGGGCAGAGTCCCTTGGTCACCGAGAAGCCTTGGGAGAGCCCCAGGGTGCTGGTGAGCACGAGCGTCGGCAGCCCGACTCCAGGCTGGGCAGAAGTTGTAGGTGTTTCAAACCTGACACAGTGAAGGGGTGACTCGTGGGTGGCGTGAACTCCGATGTCCCTCCCCCATATCTAGGGAGCTGTCCCGAGATGGGGCCCCTAGAGAGAGCCCAGGGCCCTAGGCGCAGAGAGTGACCGCCCTGTCCCCTCACAGGGGCCGCACTGCTGCTCCAGGGGCTGTGTGCCAACACTGTCCTGCGGTTTCTGGATCTGAAGGTGAGGGGACCTCCCACGAGAGGGGGGAGGACATGGGTGTCCCAACCACCTGGGCGCCAGTCAGTGGCCGGAGACCTGGCTGTGAGCACTGCCGGCCCACAGGGCCCTCTGCGGTTTCCGGTGGCCTCTGGCGTGCGTGTGTGTGTGTCCCGGGGGTGGGGGTGGCTTCAGAGTCGCCACGAGCAAGCGGAACAAGCTGGCACCAGGAGGCCCCCCACTGACTCTGCAGAGCCTGGCCTCACCCGCCCCTGAGCAGGACCCCGGACCCTGTGGGGTGAGCAGGAGGTGGGGACAATGGGCCTGCCTCCTCCTGTCCCAGGGCAACAACCTGCAGGCCTCAGGGGCGGAGGCGCTGGGAAGACTCCTGCGACAGAGCACGTCCATTCAGAGGCAAGGTGCCACCCGGGCCCCGCCCTCCCCACACCCCGTCCGTCTCCGCACGGGCCAGGGCTGACCCTGGAGGGCTGGGTGCTGCCAACTGAACATTCAGGCCTTCTGGCCGGCTGCCCAGACTTCCTGTCCATCTGCGGGAACTGGGCGGGTACAGGTTCCATGGCTGCCGACTTCCTGCCAGAGACCCCCGGGCCTGCAGCCTCAAGCACCCCTGGACCCCGTGGGAGCAGGGCGCTCCTCGGGCCGCGCACCTCACGTCCACCCTCCCTGCAGCCTCACCCTGGAGTGGAACAACCTGGGCACGTGGGAAGACGCCTTCGCCACCTTCTGCCGGGCCCTGGCAGGCAACGGCGTCCTGCGGCAGCTGGACCTCCGCAACAACCAGATCAGCCACCAGGGCGCGGAGGAGCTGGCCCTGGCCCTGAAGAGCAACACCAGCCTCCAGCAGTTGGGTGAGGCGCCGGGACGGCCACCGTGGCCGGGCACCTTGCTCCCTCAGCCCTCCCGATACTCCCTTTGTCCTGTCCCCAAGGCCAGGGGCCAGAGTGGGGAGGAAGGGTGAGCTACGCTGGGCCCCCGCGCTGCTGGCGATGCCCCAGAGGAAGCACCTGGGCCAGGCCGGCTCCCCGGGTGACAAGAGGTTTCCTTCCAGACCTGCGCTGGAATAACATCGGCCTCCTGGGAGGCCGGGCCCTGGCGAGCTGTCTCCCCAGCAACAGAACCCTGTGGAAGCTGGAGCTGGCTGGGAACAACGTTCCCAGCGACGTCCTCAGAGCCGTGGGTAAGGGCGCAGAGCTGACTCCCCGCGGCAGAGGCCCGGCGTCCGGTGGGGGTTCTGGGGGTCGTCCCCGTGGTAGCCGGGGTTAAACACGGAGAAGCAGAGCTGCTCCTGGAACCCGCTCGTTCGGTTCTTAAATCCCCCTAGGGTGCCCCCCAGCTTCACAGGTGAGGACGCTGAGGCACGAGGCCCCGGGGGCCTCACCCTGACAGCTGTGCTGCTTCCTCGGCTGCACGTGCCCCCCGGACTGCCAAGCACCGGGCACCGTGTGGGGGCGGGACCACCAGGTCCAGGCTCCACCTCCACGCCCCACTCCCATCAGTGACGCTGGCACCTCTGCCCCAGGCCCCGCAGAGCCCTCTGTCACTCCCTGTAGCTCCTTGTCCTGGCAGCCACCCGGGGGGCTGAGCTTGGGCTGGAACCCCGCCAAGCTCACCACCTCCTGCTGGATCTGCCTGCTCCCTGTCACCTCTGCCTCTTCATCCCTGGCCTGCTCCTGGGCCACCACATCTGTTCACATTACCTCCGGCGTCATGGCCACTTCTGGCTGGTCCCTCTCCGGCGCTGCCTGGGTCTTTCCAGAGCCCAGGAGCTAAACGCAGTGTTCACTTCTTAAAAGTCACACAGTGGTCTCTGACCCCTCTCCGTGGGCGCCCACCACAGACCTGGCGCCTCTGGGACTCCTGACCCCACTGTTGCCCCCGGAGCCCTGGGCGTCGGCCTCACAGTCCTGATTCTCAGACTGGCTGCCGACGTGTCCCGAGGCTCAGCAGCCCCTGGTGGGTAACTCAGCTCCTTCCAATAGAACAAGCCATGGACCACAACCAGGAGCGGCAGGCCACCTTCCGGGAGAGCCGGGCCCGCACCCACGTGCTCAGCAAGGAGGTGCGGCACCTGCGGGAAGAGAAGTCCAAGCAGGTGAGGGCGGTGCTGCCTCCGACCCCAGAGCCTCCTCCCGGCCCCGCTCCAGCAGCCCGCACCAAGCCCGAGTGCTGTTCTCCTGGGCCGACCCCCTCGGGTGGGGTGTGTGGACTCCCCCTTGGGCTGCGCCTCGGAAGGCGTCCCCTCTCCTCCCTGCCGGACAGAAGTGGGCAGGGCCCGGGCCCTGACAGGGCTCCGGCCGTGTGTCCCCAGTTCCTGGACTTGATGGAGACGATCGACAAGCAGCGAGAGGAGATGGCCAGGAGCAGCAGGTGAGCGGGCCGCGGGGCGTGGTTGGGGTGGCTTTCCGAGGGAGGCGGCTGGAGGCGCAGGCAGCTCCAGGACCAGGGGGCTGGGAGGGCTCTGGCGGCCGGCTCCTCAGACCCTCCCGCCCGCCCGCAGGACGTCGGCAGCACGCATGGGACAGCTTCAGGAAGCCCTGGACGAGAGGCATTCCATCATCAGCGCCCTCAAGGCCAAGTGAGCGAGGGAGGGCGGTGGGGTGGGTGGGGGGCCACACACGGGACCCAAGTTCCTGCGTATAAAGAAAACATGGGGAAGGGCTGGGCGACACGTCTGGAGGGCTTCTTGGAGGAGGTGAATAGCAGCCTGGCAAAAGTGAGCTGAGGCCTTTGCAAGGCTGACGTGGGGCTGGGGGGGGCCCGGCCCTGCGCTCCTTGCAGGCTGCAGATGACCGAGGCCGCCCTGGCTTTGTCGGAGCAGAAGGCCCAGGACCTGGGGGAGCTCCTGGTCACTGCAGAGCAAGAGCAGCGGGACCTGGCGCAGAGGCAGGCCAAGGAGCACAGGCTGGCGCAGCAGGTGGGCGGGCAGGGGACGGACGCGGGCGGGCGGGGGAGGGGCGGGTGTGGTGGCATCCTTCCTCGTCCCGTCCCCAGGAAGCTGCAGAGCGGGAGTCGAAGCTGCTCAGGGACTTGTCTGCTGCCAACGAGAAGAGCCTGCTTCTGCGAAACCAGGTGTGGGGGTGTGCGTCCGGGCCTCCGGGAGCTCAGGGTGGGCGCGGGCCTGGGCCAGAGCATCCCTCCCACGGTGCTGCCTCTCCAGGTGGACGAGCTGGAGCGGAAGGTGAAGTCACAGCAGGACCAGCTGTTCCTGACCAGGCAGGAGCTGACCAACACGTCGGCCGAGCTGAAGATGCGGGCCATCCAGGCGGAGGGTGGGCACGAGCGGAGGCCTGGGGACAGGAGCCAGGGAGAGGCGGCTGGGAGTCCTGGGAACAAGGGGCCCCGGGGAGCCACTCCACACCTTTCCCTGTGCTTCCAGAGCGCCTGGAGCTGGAGAAGCGGCGGTCTCGGCAGAGCCTGGAGGACTCGGAGCAGCTGCGCGCCAAGGAGGTGCCTCCTTCGTGCTGTCCCCTCTGGCCTCCCGGGGCCTGCAGATACCTCTGTGTGACCCGGGGTCCCCAAAGCGCAGCCCAGGCTGGGCTCCCCTTACCCACCTTGGGGTACTGGGTGGTGGTCCTCCAGCAGGTCCTCCTGACCAGGCCCTGGAAGTGACCCCAACTGCACAGGGGCCGCAGTGCACACCAGCATGTGCTCTATGCCTCTGGGGCGTGGCGCTGGACCTGCCTTCCGCCTCCACTTCCTGGGAGCCACTTGGGCAGCCCCTTGGAAGGGACTGGGTCTCCAGGATTCGCCTGTCGGCCAGGGTGGGGATCCCACATGGGGAGGGCTGGGGCACCAGCCTGACAGCCCTGTCCCCGCCCTGCACCTGGGCAGGTGGAGCACATGACTCGCCACCTGGAGGAGAGCGAGAGAGCCATGCAGGACAGAGCACAGAGGCTGGAGGCTGTGCGGCTGTCCCTGGAGGAGGTGAGCGCGTGCTGGGCTGGCTGGGCGCCCCACCCATGGCCTCCGTCTCACCACGTCCCCCTCGGGGACCCACCCGTGAGACCAGAGGGACTTGGTAAAGTGACCCCGGGGACTCTCTTGGCTGTGGAAGCCTGGCCTGGTGGACACAGCCCTAAGGAGGCTGGCGGGGGGCCAGAGCCTCAGAGCCGGGGGTCTCTGGCTGCAGGAGCTGAGCCGAGTGAAGGCGCAGGCACTCAGTGAACGCAGCCAGGCCGAGGAGGAGCTCATCAAGGCCAAGAACCAGGTCCGCCTGGAGGAGGTGAGCCCGCAGCCCTGGCCAAGACGGGGCCTGCCCACTGTGCCCAGCACCCGCCAGGCAGCGGGCCTGAGGTGGGCAAGGCCAGGGCTGTTTCCTGGCTCTACCCAGGGCGATGGGGGTTGCAGGGAAGTGAGGGCAGAGGAGCCCCAGGGTGCAGGAGTAGGGAAGTCAGAGCTGGACACTTGTCCCAGAGCCCCACGTCCAGCATTCCACAGAAAGCCTGAGGGTGGGGAAGGGCTGTGGCCATTGGCACGCCAGGGGCCAGGAGGGAGCTGGCCTGGGAAGTGAGGGCCGGGAGCCAGGCAGGGGTGCCCTCCAAGGCTTGCTCTAGCTGAGCTCTGGAATAGATGTAACAGGTTGCCAAGGTGCACGTCCCCTGTAGCTAATAGGAGCTCCCCCAGTCGGAGCAGGCGGGTCACCCCCACGTGCTGACAGTCACTGTGTGCGAGCTCAGGGTCACGCCCCCAAGAGCAGCAGGCAGGCCTGGCACCCCCGCCACACTCACCAGCCCCTCGGCACCCACAGCAGCAGCACCTGGCTCACCTGGAGGAGAAGCTGCGTCTGCTGGCACAGGCGCGGGATGAGGCGCAGAGCACCTGCCTGCAGCAGAGGCAGGTGGTTGCTGAGGCCCAGGCTCGGGCCAGCCAGCTGGGCCTGCAGCTGGAGGGCCTGCGGCGGCGCCTGGAGGAGCTGCAGCAGGTAGTTGGGACCGGAGGACTCCTGGGGGCGCCTCTGGCTGCCAGCCGCCATCCGCCATCTCACGCCGTGTGCCTGGCAGGAGCTGAGTAACAAGGACCAAGAGAAGGTAGCTGAGGTGACCAGGGTCCGCGTGGAGCTCCAGGAGCAGATCGGCCGCCTGCAGGCTGAGCTGACCGCCCAGGAGGCGCTAAAAGAGAAGGTGGCGGCCCTGGAGCGCCAGCTGAAAGGTGAGCTCAGCCCCGCACCGCCCCTGGCTCTGCGGGACCTTTTCTCGCTGGACCACAGGCCGGGCGGCTGGACTGCAGGGCTGAGCCTGGCTCAGGTCTCAGCAGCCGGTAGACGCGCTGCCGGGAGACTGGGCGTGTCTGCGTCGGGGGGACCCTGAGAAACCGCTCCTGCGGCCTCTGGTGCTTCGGGTGGCTGCTGCCCCGCGATCCTTTCTTGGAACTTCCTCCCCTGCAGTGATGGCGAGTGACCACCGGGAGGCGCTGCTGGACCGGGAGAGTGAGAACGCCTCGCTCCGGGAGAAGCTACGGCTCAAGGAGGCGGAGATAGCGCGGATCCGAGATGAGGAGGCCCAGAGGGCCAGCTTCCTGCAAAATGCCGTCCTGGCTTACGTGCAGGGGTCCCCCCTGAGGACCCTGAGCCCCCAAAAGTGAGGGAGGCAGAGAGACGCCAGGAGTGGCAAGAGGGTGGCTCTCAAGGGACAGGCTGCCAGGGGTGGGGTGTGCTTGGGTGGGTGACTGGAGCATCGGACCGGCCACTGCCACCCGCCACCTGGGTCCCTGGCCGGCAGGCGCCGAGCCTGGCTGGCCGGGAGGGCCCGCTCCTTCCCCACTCCGGGTCCCACCCAGCCGTGGTCGCACCTGAGAAAACACTCCCTCGTGCAGTGGCGCTGGCCGCTCGCTTGGGGGCGTTCTGAAATAAAGAACTTTTGTACTTTCTGACGCGTTTTGGGCTCTGGGCCTTTCTCACACCGGCCGGTGCCCCCAGCTGCAGCCTCCGCGGCCCTGCAGGACCAGTGCTCCAGGAAGCTGCTGGGTAGCACCTCCCAGCGGGCTGGGAGCCAGGTGGGGGCCGTCCAAGCGAAGTCGGTGGACAGGTGGGGCTGGGAACCGCAGGCCGGGCGACCCTCCTGGGCGGGGGCGGGGGGGGGCGTGGTGACCGCAAACGGGGGAGCTCAGCAGCGTGCTCCTGGCCCGAGGGCTGCGGGGCCTTGGGAGTGCTCGTCCTAGAAGCAGCCACGTGCGCACAGAGCCCCTCACGCATGTGCAGGTGGGTGGGGATCGCCCGCCTGTGCTGCCCCTTGGCCGGGGTCACCCTGGGCATCGGGGAGTACTGTGCGCTGGTCCCTGCACCTAACCAGCGCGGGGGGTGGGGCCCAGGGCTCAGGGACCGGCTGGGGAGGTGGACACCCGGGCCTGACCTCACCAGATTTCTCCGGAAAGCCCGCGCCCCCCGCCGGCCACGCTCGGCTGTCTCCGCGCCCGGCGCTCGGCGGCACTCGGCTGTCTCCGGCCGCTCGGCTCAGCGCTCGGCTCGGGTCCGCGGCCGCTGCGGCGCGAGTATTTCTCCGCAGCTCGCTGGCGGCCGCGCCCGCCCGGCCCGCGCCCATGCAGGCCATCAAGTGCGTGGTGGTCGGCGACGGGTGAGTGCGCGGCGCCGAGCCGTGGGGCGGGGCAGGGGTGGCCCGCCCCGGACTGAGCGCGTGGCTCGGGGGTGCGGCCGACCAGAGGGCGCAGTGGGGCGGGGTCCCGGCCAGCAGGGGTGAGGCCTCTAGTCAGGCCCACCTGATGCTGCTGTCTCCCCACCTGGCCGCAGCCTGGCCTTCCAGGGGGTGGGGCCGGCCTCTCACCTGGGCTGAATCCTCAGCGGGCCCCTCCCACCCTGACACCCTCCCTGGGGTGGCGGGAACTGTGCCCCATCCAGTCCGCACCCCCCGGAGGCCCCTTGCCCTGGTCCTCCTTCCCCAGACCCAGGTGGCTGAGGACCCGCTGCTCTGGAACCCCAGTCCCCATCCCTGGCACCCTAACTCGGCCTGCTGCTCTGTGCAAGGGGGCCGTCCTCCCTGGGCAGAGGGGCAAAAGCGGCCTGGGAGCAATGTGGGCTTGCCCTCCGTCCACAGCGCCGTGGGGAAGACCTGCCTGCTGATCAGCTACACGACCAACGCCTTCCCGGGAGAGTACATCCCCACTGTGTGAGCAGGGCTCGAAGGCGGGCGGGCCTGGGGGGCAGTGCTCCGGGCGTGCAGGTGGGGCCGCGGCGGCCGAGACCCCGAGGCCTAGGCCACCCCTACCCTCTGCCCCTGCAGTTTCGACAACTACTCGGCCAACGTGATGGTGGACGGGAAGCCGGTCAACCTGGGGCTGTGGGACACCGCCGGGCAGGAGGACTATGACCGGCTGCGGCCACTCTCCTACCCTCAGACCGTAGGTGGTCCCGGGCCAGCCCAGGGGTCCCCGCGGTCCCGGGGTTGGCGGGGACGGGGAGGCCTCCTTGAACGCTTCCACTGGGGCCTCCCTCCCCAGGATGTCTTCCTGATCTGCTTCTCCTTGGTGAGCCCGGCCTCCTTTGAGAATGTCCGAGCCAAGGTAGGGTGGGCCTGGGGGCATCTGTCTGAGGGTGAGGGGGTGCCCAGGGGACTTGTCCTTACAGGACAGGGTCTCTGGATGGAAGACCTGACCCAGGCAAACCCCTCTGGAGGCGGAGAGAATGCCTGTTCTGCTTGGTGTAGGGTCTGCCAGGCCGGGGGGTGGGGGTGACGAGGGGCCGGGCTGGTGAGCAAGGCTCTTACAAGGCCAGGGCCTGGGCTGGGGGGCCCCCGACAGGCCCTGAAGCTTCCCTGCTGGGTGTTCTTGCCCCACACCAAACCTAGTGGTCACCCGCGAAGCAGGAAGGGCTAGGCGTGGATCTAGCGGCCATGAGGAAGGGGCCCCGGGGAGCCATGCCTGCTCCAAGGAGCTGCCGAGGGGCAGGGGTCAGAGCCTCCGTCCCCACAGTGGTACCCGGAGGTGCGGCACCACTGCCCCCACACGCCCATCCTCCTGGTGGGCACCAAGCTGGACCTCCGGGATGACAAGGACACCATCGAGCGGCTGCGGGACAAGAAGCTGGCGCCCATCACGTACCCTCAGGGCCTGGCCATGGCCCGGGAGATCGGTAAGTGCTCAGGGCCAGGCCCGTGCGGATTGCCCCACTCCCAGCCGCCCCTCGCTGCCCCCTGTAACTTCCCACCATTCCTCCAGGCTCGGTCAAGTACCTGGAGTGCTCGGCCCTGACCCAGCGGGGCCTGAAGACAGTGTTTGACGAGGCCATTCGGGCCGTGCTCTGCCCGCCCCCCGTGAAAAAGCCAGGGAAGAAGTGCACAGTCTTCTAGGGCCCCGCCCCCGCCCGAGTCTGCCGTCCCGTCCAGCTGTCCTGTCCAGCTGTCTGCGTCCGAGTCTGCCGTGGGGAGTGCTGTGGGTGGGGAGGGGCAAGAAGCATGGGGTGGGCTGGGGCGGTGGGGTCCTGGCCACTCTGCCTCCTCTGCGGGGGCACGGCTCCAGCCTGCCCTGGCCCCCACGGGAGGCCGGGAGGGAGCAGGGTCTCCCTCAGGCTGCAGGGGTGGGTGCAGGGCGGCCCCAGGATGGGCTTCCCTGACGGGAGGGGGTTTCTGTTCACGGGCCCGGGAGGGGTGGCCCATTCTTATTTTATACAGTAAACGTTCTCCGCCAACCTCTTCTGCGTGCTGCCCCTGCCTGCCTGCACCCCCAGCCATGGTACGGAGGGGCTGAGCCCGCCCCTCGCCCCGGGTGAGAGAGCGGGGAGAAGAGCTGGCTGAGCCGCCTCCATCCCCAAAGGCGGCCCAGAGTGGGGTGGCAGCAAGGGTGCTTAGTCTCCTCCGGACAAAGCCCAGACGTCGGGCCTCCGGGAGGGGCAGGCACAGAGGAATGAGGTGGCTCCTGTCCAGCCCTCCCAGGTGGGGTGGGGGACAGCAGGCCCGACGGCCGGCTGTGGGGGCAGAAGGGCTGGGGTAGGCAAAGTGTGGAGGTCAGGACAGCGTGGAGGAAAGAAGGGGCAGCGAGTGGGCGGTCCAGCGTCGCTGAGGTCAGGACTGTGGGGAGGAGAGGGGTCAGCCTGGGCGCGCCAGGAGCCACGGTCCAGGGGCCCGGACTTCGCCCCTCAGGCCACAGGGCAGCTCCAGGCAGACTCGCGGTCAGGAGGCCCCACTGGCAGAGGGCTCCCCGGGCTGCACAGCAGCTGGCCGGCCGGCTTTCGGGCAGCTTGGCTGCCCAGTTGTTAGACAGCCATTACTAATAACTATAGAAGCTGGCGGCCTCTGGAAGGTCCCATCTCCCAGCCTCTGCTGCCAAGCTGGCCGGGACTGACCAGTGCAGGCAGGGGAGCCAGGCTGCCTGGCCTGGGACACTCGCCCAAGGGCTACCTCCCCGCCTGGGGCTCGCTTCCACACCCAGCCCTGAGCTCTGTGTTTCCGGGCCGCTGGCCGGCAGCCCAGGGACCAGTCAGCCTGCAGGCCGAGCAGAAGGATCGTGTTTATTGCAGGGGTTTGGGGGCGGGCGGGGGGGCAGGCAGGGGTCAGCATGGAGCACGGCTGCCTCTGAGTGGCAGAGAGTCAGGTGGCCAGGAAGCCCCCGTCCACTGGCACCGTGGAGCCCGTGGTCATGCTGCTCCGGTCACTCAGCAGGAAGAGGATGACATCCACCACGTTCTCCACCTCTGCAGGCGGGTGGGGGTCAGGGCCCGGAGGAAGGGGCCGCCCCCCGTCCTTCCCGCCCACCCCTCAGCTGAGGCCCTGGTTCGACTCCAGCTGGGCGACGGGCCGACTCACCAGCAAACCTGCCTAGCGGGATGCGGTCCAGCATGGTCTTGGACTTCTGGGGATCGCTCCAGTTGGCCCTGCCCATGGCTGTCATCACCACAGTGGGGTTCACTGCATTCACACGGATCTGCGCCAAGCCAGGGGTGGGGTCAGCACGGTGGGCTGGGGAGCCCTGGGCGTGCGGGCCGCCTGATGGGAGGCACCTACGTGGGGCTCACCTTGTGCGGCCCCAGCTCCAGAGCCATCACTTTGGTCAGCATGTCCATGGCGCCCTTGGAGGCACCTGTGAGGAGGGACCCTGTGAGTGGAGCCTGGGCTGCAGGCTGGGGGGCAGGGGGGCGGGGCCAGGGCGCTTGGGCTCACTCACAGTAGACGGTGTGGTTGTGGATCGCCCGCTGGGAGGCCTGGCTGGACACGTTCACAATGGACCCCGGGGCTCCACGTGCTATCAGGCCCCGAGCCACGATCTGCAATGGCAGAAGGAACCTGGGGCAGCACTGGCGTCACCCACCCGTTCCCACTCCTGCCCAGAAGGTCGCTCACCTGGGACACCTGGATAACAGCCCTCAGGTTCACGTCGAAGGAGCTGGAGGCAACGGAGGGGCCTGGTCAGGGATGGGGGCCGCCGCTGCAGGGGGCAGCCCTCCCGCCCAGGGCTCCTCCACCCCTACAGGCTCACATGTCACACGCCTCCTTGGTGACCTCCAGGAAGGGCTGCAGCAGCGCCACGGCAGCGTTGTTCACCAGCAGGTCCACAGGGCCCACGCCGCCCAGCGCCCGCTCCGTGGCCTCCCAGTCACCCAGGTCCACACACACAGGCTTCACCCTGGGGCACTGCTCGTACATAGTGGGCAGGGCACAGCCATCAGGGCTTCCAAGCCCCAAGAGGGGCCCACAAGGAAGGGGGTGGGATGTGGGACACGTATCAGACCAACACGGGGAGGGGCCGGGGTCCCAGAGAAGCCAGCCACTTCTTGGGGCTCAGAATCCCAGGCGGCTGAGGAAGGGGGAGTTAACGTGGCCCGCGGGTCATTGAGCGACTGGGAGCTTCTGAACCAGGAGCCTCAGACAGGACACTTCCTCCGCGCACCCCCTCCGCCCGCCCTCTGGCCCCGGGCCTGCGAGGCAGCCATTTCTGCTTCCTTCTCAGCCCAGGGGGCGTCGCCATTTCCTTGGCCACTCGGGAGCCCACGGAGTCCGCGCGCCCTGGGAGGGGTGCTGAGGGTCCTCCTCAGTCCGGGCTTGGCGTCCGCGCGTCCTGCATGCCCCCCGTCCCTCTCCCCCACCCCCGCGCTGTCCCCTGGGCTCCGACTCGGTGGCGTCTGTACCTCGCGGACCAGGCTGTCCAGGTCGTCCTGGGTCCGGCTCACGGCCACGACCTCCACACCCGCCGCGTGCAGCGCCTGGACCGTGCTGCGCCCTATGCCTGCGGGGAGCGCGGCTCAGTGCAGACGCCCCTCACCGCCACCCGCCCTCCCCGCCCCACCGGCCGCCCCCGGGAGCCGGCCCACCTTTGCCCGCCCCGGTGACGAGCGCCCGGCGGCCCGCGAGTCCCAGCTCCATGGCGGCGCGGCCCGGCGCTGTGCTCCGGTCGACCCACTGCGAGCGGGGTCCGGAGAACGCGGGGCGAACGAGCGCGGGGGGCCGGGCACGGGGCGGGGCCAGTCTGGGGCGGGGCCAGGCTAATAGCAGCCCCCTGCGGGGCAATTGGCCAACAGGAGTGGGCGTGGCGCGGGCGGGGCGGTCAGGGTCCTTGCCCGCCCTGGGGCGGGGTTTTTCACACCGCTAAGTGGCGACCCACCAGGTGAGAAATCGGATTGGCGTGTTTTCCCTGCCGAGACGATTACTGCGTTACTAAAAACCAGCGGCGGTGGTTAACACCACGGAGAACTCAGTGCTAATATTTCTTCTCTTGTTTCTGAGAAGAAAAGTTCGGCGTAAAGGATCGCTTGTCCGTCCTCCTCCCCCAGACCTCGGAGTGGCTCACTTGGAGCGTCCAGAAGGAAAGAGTTTGGACAAGCAGAATTCAATGCCGACGAAGATTCACTTTAGCTTCCAAGGGAACTGAAACCCAAAATCACCCCAGCCAACCCACAGAAGGCCACCAGCACTTTCTATTTACAAGTATTTTATTTATTTATTTTTAGAGAGGGAAACATCAATATGCGGTTGCCTCTCTCACGCCCCCTGCTGGGGACCTGGCCCGCAACCCAGGCATTCCCCTGACTGGGAATCGAACCTGCAAACCTTGGGTTCGCAGGCCTGCCCTGAATCTACTAAGCCACACCAGCCAGAGCCACCAGCACTTTAAAAACCATGTATAAGGTAGGAAGGAATAGGATTGGGGTCATCGGGGTACACGGTGGCCAGCCGGGGCAAGCACTGCTTCCTGAGGTTTTTAGGTCACCTGCAGATGTAGGCATGCGCACTGGCTTCCTGGCACGAGCTTTTCCGTTCTGGGGGCACGTGGGGAAATCTAAAACCATGGCCCTGAGGACCTTCTGTGGCCAGTTGTAGGAAACTGGTGATCGCAGGACTCCTGGGTCCCCTGGGGCTTTGGGCCCAGATACACGGACAGGCTGGAGGAGGTGGCCAGGGGATTGGAGAAAACTTCTGGAGGGCAGCAAAGAACGCCCTCCCTGTCAGGCCTGGCCCTGTGGTGCACCCCACACCTCCAGGCGCCGGACAAAGCCTGCTTTCTGCCTTGGACCTTGACCTCTGCGTGCCAGAGGCCAAGGGAGGGACAGCGCCTAGCTTGTCCTTCCAGAAAGGCGCTTCCGCTTAGATCTCTTCATGGGCTTTACCGGTCCCAGAATGGTGTCTAAATCCTTTCTCTGGTCCCGTGACCCTCGGTGGGCTGGTTGGGCTAATCCAAGCCAGCTCTGGTGCAAACCCTGCTCTGAGAGGCCCTTGGTGGGGTTAGGCGGAGCCAAAAGCGCCCTCACACTCCCCACCCCCACTCTGCACCTTGCCTGGAAGGCCCCACACCAGCCCCTCCTGCCCTGCCCCTTGCGGGGGGTGGGGGGTGGATGGACACTGCACTAGTCCAGCTGACTGGCCGCCTCAGGCCTCCTTACCTCCACACTCGGCCTGCTAGATGGCACAGGCCATGCGAGGACCTGACTCAGGCCAGCACCACTGAAACCCTGCGGGGCTGCAAGACCCTCTCGTCGTGCCTGGGTTTCAGCTAAGGACTGTAGGAAGAGCAGCAGCTGTGGGCCACGCCCACCCCAGCTTGGGCGCCCTCTCGTGGACGGTCTTGTAGGGAGAGTGCGCCGGAGGTGAAGCTGCGTTCCCTGGCGTTGGATAAACTAGACCCAGCACCCAGCCCCTCACTCCGGCCCTGCCCTCCCTGGGCATGGCCTAGCGTCTCGGCATCCGCTCCAGCTCCACAGACCCTCTGCCCAGTCGGACCTGCAGCAGTCAGACCGCAGGCGCCGGGCGGGAGGGCAGTGGAGGACAGAGCCTCAGGGAAGGGAAGGGAAGGGAAGGTGGTGCAGGCTGCCCTCCATCCTCTGCCCCAGGCAGGTTGGGGGTTTCGGATGGGGCGTGGACAGGAAGAATCTCATCCCTCCTAACTTCATGGAAGGTGAAATGTCAGCCCCACGGTCCCTGACCCTAGGTCCCCAGCCTCGAGGTGTGCCTCTCCAGAGCCCTGGCACCCGTGGTTCCGGGAGCATGGCCTCCGTTTATTTATTTAGGCGAATCGACCCCCGTACAGCCGAGGTCACAGTCAGTGGTGGAGGGCAACAGGGGAGGGGTCTCCTGGCAGCCAGGTAGGGCAGGCGGAGGAGCGTAGCGGAGGCGGTGGAGCAGACGTGGAGAGGCGGGGCCAAGGGAACTGCGGAGCGGGGCGGGGCCGCTGAGACGCAGCTGTCGATATTAAATGGGGTCAGAGGGCGGGGTCTGGAGGGGGCGTGGCCAGGGTGGAGGCGGGCCGAGGGTGGGGCCGGGCGGCCTTTGGAATCGCTGCCTGGAGGCGGGGCAAGGCTGGGCCGGGAGGTGGGCGGGGTCCCAGCTGGGAGACTGGGCCGCGAGGAGCCAAGGACCGCTGGGCAGTCCATACCACCACGCTGCTCTAGGAGACCAGTTACCAGGCGTCCACTAGGAGGCTGGAGCCGCTGGTGGAGGTTCTGGGGTCGCTGAGCAGGAACAGGATGCTGTTGACCACATCCTCCATCTCTACAGCGGGCGGCGGGCGGGTCAGCGAGCTCTCCTTGCCGCCCCAGCCAAGCCCGCCCCTCCTCGCAGCCCGTCTGACCTGCAAACCTCTTCAGCGGGTGCCGCTCCTTAATCTTCCGGGCGACCTCGGGGTCGCCCAAGCTTTGTTAGCTCATGGCCGTCAGCACAACCGTGGAGTTCACGGAGTTCACCCGGATCTGGGACCAAGGGGCGGGAGGCTGCAGCCTCAGCCTGTAGACCAGCCCCGCCCACACAGCCCCCCACCAGGCTGAGCTTGCTTACTGTGTTCCAGCCAACCCCTGACCTCACAACCCAGAGACTTGAGTGGTCCCAAGGCCTCTCTCATGCCCACTGCTCCTCTACCCTTCTCATCCCCCAGCCTCGCGCCTACAGGCCCAGCCCCGCTCACCCAGCACCCCACGTCCACCTTGTGTGGCCCCAGCTCCAAGGCCACGGTTTTGGTCAGCATGGGCATTGCACCCTTGGTGCAGCCTGTGGGGAGGACAGCACCCAGCACCCTTCAGGGATTCAGCCTTCTTTGCAGGGAGGCCCAGCCCCAGAGCGCAGTGCGGGTAGGGGTACAGACTGGGCAGAGGGACAACGCACTGTAGACAGCTAGGTTGGGAAAGGCGACGTAGGCTGTTATGCTGGAGACGTTGATGATGGAGCCAGGTACTCTGTATTCCATCATGCCTAGGGCCACCATCTGGAAGCCCAGAGGGGTGGCAGCTGGACCCCAACACCCCCAACCCGGGCCGCGCCAGCCGTGGGGCCGCACGCTCCCACCAGCTCACCCGGGACCACAGGTTCATGCTGAAGGACCCGTGGGGGACCCGCCGGACCAAGGCCACGCCGCCCCACCTCCATAGCAGCCCTCTCCCGGCCCCTGCTCTCCCGCTTCCCGCCTGTCGAAGGCCTCCTTGGTGACCTCCAGGAAGGGCTGCAGCAGCGCCACCACGGTGTTGTTCACCAGCAGGTCCACGGGGCCCACACCGCCCAGCGCCCCCTCCGTGGCCTCCCAGTCACCCAGGTTCACACACATGGTCTCTATCCCAGGGCACTGTGGGACACATCAGACGGTGACCAGAGTGGTCCCAGCAGGCCTCAGAGGCACCACCGAGGGTGTGGGGAGGGGCGGCTGAGCGCCTCACCTCCTGAGAGCTGGCCAGGCTGGCTCGTGTGCAGTGAGGGCCACCACTCTGGCGTCCGAGGCGTGCAGGGCCTTGGCGGTGTGGCGTCCGACCCTGCAGGGGAGCAGCAGGCAGGCGGCGGCGCAACACATCTGGGCTAGCGCAGGGGCGGGGGCCGCAGCTTTGCTGCTCGGGGAAGAGCAGCAAGGGGGTGCTGGCCAGAGGGTGCCGGCCTGGGAAGTGTGGGGGCCCCAGCCAGAGGCTCGCTCAGCAGGATCCGGCCGAGGGAGGCCCCCAAGGCTGCTCCTTCCTGCTGGTCTGGGGAAGACGCCGTGGCTTGACCCCCCACCCACCCATCCTGCGTCTTGCACTGACCAGGGAGGGGCAGTGTCCTGTCCAGCACGGGCCTGTGAGCTTCGGGCCCAGCCGCCTTGCTCTCCCCCTCAGCACACCCCGCACCCCCACCTGCTCATTAACACTCGCCTTGCCCTGCCCCTGTCACCAGGGCCCTAAGGCTGCTGAGATTGAACTGCATGGTGCTGACCTCAGCCCCTGTCCGGCAGGAGAGCAGGTTTTACAGGTCGGGAGGGGAGGCTGGGCATCCGGGCAGCTTCTGCTTCCTTGTTCACAGGAATCTGCTCCCCTGGAAGTGGCTGCCCTCCTCACCCACAACCCGAAAGGGGCCAGCCAGAAGCTCCACCCTGGGTTTTGGGAAATAAAATACATTCTGGGGTGGGATGTATACTCCTTCCTGGCCAGCCGGGGGCAGATGGCCTGAATTGGCCCCTGCAAATGCTGGGCTGGGTGGCCCTGGCTGATGGCTAAGGCACACTGTCCCTCAGGATGGCTGGTCTCCTGCTCCCACCAGCCTGACCTTACCACAACCCCAATCTGGGGCCGCTGTGGCCTCCGGAGTCTTCTTCACCTGCCCCTGTAGGGCCTGGGAGCCCCGCCTCTGTGTCCACAGGCTCTGCCTCCCTGAGGCACCCTCGTTCCCTCTGAGGTGAGGCTGCGGGGACCGGGTGCCCGCTTGGCCCCCTCCCGCCCCTCTCGGGACCCACACGGCAGCATCCGTCCCTGGACTCTTTCAGTGGGGGCAAAGGACCCAACATGTGCTCCCCCTCTGCGCCACTACACCTGTGGGTTCTGATGCCAGTTTCCCTGCAGGAAACGAGCCTGAGGGCGTATGTGAGCACCTCCCAGTCTTGTGTTACAGTTTCCCAGCACTGACGCCCCCGTGTGCAGGTTCGAGCGTCATGGCAGGGCTCCTGACACCTGCAGCGGGCCCTCCAGGTGTGGCCCTGACAGGCGCGGGGGTGTCTCTGTCACCCTCCCTCACTCAGACTCGGGGCCGGACCCCCAGCGTGGCCCCCAGAGAGGGGCTCTCTCTGCGATCTCCCGGCCCCGGCAGGCCCAGGTGGGATCAGGCGGGGAGAAAAAGTGAAGGATTCGATCGGCTTGCAAAGGCGTGGTTTACCGAACTGCCGTGAGTCAGGGGTAACTCAAGACGAAAGCTCTCCTTACATCTGGAAAACAGAGATTAAAGAGCCAGTAATCTGGCAGGCCTTTGGATAACACCGTTTCGTTCAAGGTCATTTCATTGTCAGTTAACAAGAAAGAACACGGATCCCCGGCGGGGACCACAGCCTGTGTGGCGTGTGCGCGCCGTCCCCGTGTCTGTGCGGGTTTTCTCTGGGAGCGAGGGGGGTGGGCGGGGCCAGATTGTCGCTGCCAGAGTGAGGGTGGGGTCTGTGAGTGACCCTGGGGTGAAAGGGCGCCCTGCCCACCTCGGTCCTGTTTTTCACCCTGAGCTGAGGGAGGGGCTCTGGCTGCCGGAGACCCCGGCCTGGAATGAGAGGGTCAGAAAAGAGCCTCTTCCAGCCTGGCTCATGTAACTCAGTGGATTGAGTGCTAGACAACCAACCAAAGGGTTGTTGGTTCAATTCCCAGTCAGGGCACATGCCTGGATTGTGGGCCAGGTCCCCAGTGGGAGCTGTGTGAGAGGCAACCACACATTGGTGTTTCTTTCCTTCTCTTTCCACCTCCCTTCCCCTCTGTCTAAATAAAATAAAATCTTTTTTTAAAAAAAGACTCAACTTCCTTGTTTTTATTAATCGTTTTTTACTTTTTTTTTTTAAGGACTCAAACCGGCAACCCTTTGGTTTGTAGGCCAACACTCAATCCACTGAGCTACAACAGCCAGGCAATCCTTCTTCTTCTTTTTTTTATTTTTAGAGGGAGGGGAAGAGAGAGAGGGAGAGAGACATCAGTGTGTGGTTGCCTCTCTAGCGCCCCCTCCTGGGCATCTGGCCCACAACCCAGGCATGTGCCCTGACAGGGAATCAAAGCGGCAACCCTTTGGTTTGCAGGCCTGAGCTCAATCCACTGAGCCACACCAGCCAGGGCTACTAACCTTCCTCAAATGTAGGTATAGCTCACATTGAGTTCAAGGTTGAACATCAGAAGTATAAAAATACGGACAGAGCCACTTCAGAATGGGGCCGGAGCCACCCCCGGGAGGAGCTGCCTTCCCAGCACGTGCTTTGGGGACGCCTCCAACCTTCGGCATGTTAGTTAGAACAGGGCAAAGCAGCCTTTGGTCTGCACCGAAATCAACATGGTAACACAAACAGCGGTTTGCGAAGATGACAAAAAAGCAGGATGAGCCCGGGCCGAAAACCAGAGACGCTGCCTAGAACGGCGCGGCCTTGCTCAGCCGCCCGCACCCAGAGCGAGCCTCCCCGCGGCGGGTGGGGTTCCCCAGCCCGCTCTCGGCGCCCCTCCCTCCGTCTCCTCGGAGGGACGCTGACCGGGCCGCGGCCGGGCGGTGCTTCCCCAGCAGGTGCTGTTTGCTCGCGAGGGCAGTCGGTGCCTCTCACTCCGCCTTCTAGTTTCAGGCCAACAGAAGTGTTTTGGGTCTCTGTTCAGAAGGTCGG
>CM052545.1:101757654-101805509 GCA_028533065.1 Trachops cirrhosus
CGGGCCGGGGACGGTCCCACCACAGGGCGCACAGGAGGCTCCCATTTCCTGGACTTGGACCCGGGACAGAGGGCCAGCAGGGACACCGGGTCAGAGCACAGGAGTGACTTCGAGGCCTCTGGCAGGGGTCTGGCCGAGGAACCTGAGAGAGGCCAAGGGGCCCCCCAGCAAGGTGGCCCCTACATGGAAATGCTAAAGGGCACAACTGACGGGGGGTGGGGGGCGGTGCTACCCCGAGACCATGGGTGTGGGGGGGCAGCCTCCCTGAAGAGTTAAGGCCTCCGGAAAGAACTCCACGCAGGACCCTGGTCTGGGGCCCCCACCCAGGGCTGGGCCTGCCCGGGGCTCCCTCTCCAGCAGGGAGAGTCCTGGGCCCTGGACACCGGCCCCTCCCAGCCCCAGCCCTGGGTGGGGGTGGGGCGAGCCTCTGGGGCCGGGCTGGGCGGGGCAGAGCAGCAGCCTGCCCTCTAGCATCTGTGGTGGGCAGGGCAGGCAGCACCGACCCAGCTCCCCAGAGAGCCTGCTCACTGGCCCTGCCCGGGGCTGCGGGGGGCCTGCAGGCCGGGCCGTGTCTGTGGGCTGCACCAGTCTTCCTGGATGTGGCTGTGGCCGTGAGCGCCTAAGGGAGTCGACGGAGGCCAGGAAGGAGCAGGCACTGCCCAAAAGCCAACCCCTAGGTCAGGGGTCGAGGGTCACTGAGAGGCAAGGTCACCCCGCTTCTGCGCAGGACACCAGTCCGTGTCCGGGTAGAGAAGGCAGTGGACAGACTTAAACCTGAAAGGGGTACGTGGGGTCAGGGCCACGGGAAGGGCGGGCTGGCTCTGGAGCCCACCCCCCACAGCCCACTCACCGTGTGGGGTCCTGCTGCAGGCTGAAGGCTCCAGCCACGTTCACCACATTACGTGGGTTCTCGGGACCCCCGTAGCTCAAGGTCACCTACGAGGAAAGAAGGATGACTCAGCCCCAACCCCTCCCCGCAGCATCCCCGGCCCCCTGAGGACCCAGCCAGGACAGGCCCTCGGGCAGGTCTGAGCAGCACCGCGGGGGACGGGCTGGGTGGTGCGGCCAGCGCAGACGCTGCCGCAGGAGGGCAGCTGGTGCCCCCGCCCCAAAACCGTCCGCGGTCCCGGCGCCCTGGTCCGGGACCCCCATCACTGCCTAGACCGCTGCCCGCTGCCCCGGGCCTGTCCGTCTGCGAAGTGCTGTGGGTGCCCCTTGCCGACGAGCCCCCACCACACCGGGGATGCACCCCGGCCGCGGTCCAACCCCTCCCTCGGCCGGGAGACCCTCGCACCTGCTGGAGCACGGTGTCGGGCGGCAGCCTGCGCAGGTTCTCCAGGTGGGAGTGGAAGAGCGCGCTGTGCCGCAGGCGTGCCCCCAGCATCCCCTCGGCGATGTAGCCCACCGTGCAGTCGTCCGGCAGCCTCAGCCGCTCCGCCGTGCTCATGAAGCTGCCCAGGCTGGGGGATGGGGCAATCAGCGCCTCTCCGGCCCTCGGTCCCCCCCACCGGCTAGCTGGCGCCCCTGCGGCCCCCTCACCTGGCCCACGGGCTCATCTTCAGGGCCAGGCCTCTGCTGAGGCAGAACCCGGCCCCCCCGGTGGCGAACCAGAACTTGACAGTGGTCACCTGGGGAGGAGGGAGCCACCAGTCAGAGCTTCTCACCCGGACTCTGGACACTGGAGTGTCACTCGTGAGCCACTCCTCAGCAGCTCCTGGTCCCAGGAGCTGGAGCTCCCGGGCCCAGAGGGAATGGGGCTGCTGCCACTTAGTTGCCTTGTAGCCCCAGCCCCTCCCATAGGACCTCCCGGCTTGCCGAGCCACTGCAGCGTCCACGAGAGTGGGTCCCGCACCTGCCCCTCCCTGGCCCCTGCTCACGGTGCCACCTCCCTGGACCCGCTCGGTAGCCTCGATGGGGTGGTCCAGGCTGGGCCGCCCCAGGTAGACGTCCTGGCTGGGTGAGAAGGCGGACAGCAGCTGCAGCAGGCCCTCGGTGTTCACGTAGTTGTCGTCATCCACGTGGCAGAACCACCTGGGGGCAGGGGCAGTCTCAGCGCCCGCGGCCAGGTGTGAGGCCCCGCCCCCCGCCCCCCAGGGCCTCGGCCAGCACGCACTTGCGCCCGGACTCGATGAACTTGTCGTACTCCACCGACATCTTGCAGCACAGCGCCTGGCGGGTGTGCACGGCTGAGCAGTTGGTGTTGATGACGTGGCTGCCTACGGGGTTGGGGGAGTGGGGGACGCATGAGGGCCAGGGCGAGGCCGGCCGCCAGGCCGCCCCACTGAGGCCAGGGTGAAACGTGGCTGCCCCACAGGCCCCGCGGCCAGTCTGACCGCAGGTCTGGAGTGGCCTCACCCAGCTGACCCTGTTGCTGAGCCCTATGGCCCAGGCAGATGGACGACCACCGGGAACCCCCCAAGTGGATGTGCACCGGGGAATGGCCTGAAAGGGGACCGACCCCACTGGCCGGGCTTCTCCAGGGCACGTGGAAGGGCGAGGCCCTGGAAGCCTGCAGACGGCAGGAGGAGGCAGAGCACGGCTGGCAGGTGGGGCTGTGGATGCTGCCCGCCACCAGCTGGGGACCCTGAGCAGACCACCTAGCCCCCCTGAGCCTCTGTACACAGCAGGGAGGTGCATGGCGCCGACCCAGGACAGACTGAGGGGGGCGCTGGGGGCGCTGGGCACGCTGGCCGGGGGGGGCACTCACCTCCCTGGCGCTGCAGGTCAGGGTCGTCTCCATCCGTGAAGATGAAGGTCTAGGAAGAGACCACCTGTGAGGTGCACGGTGGGGCCTTGGCCCCAGTGACTGAGGGTGAGGCTGGGGGCGGGCCTCAGGGTAAGTGTTTCCAGGCCGAGCCAGGGCTTGTACGTGGGGGTGGGGGGCGGGTGATGTCCCAGCTCCAGCCTGCTCCCACCCTCAGCAGGTCTGATGCCGTTGGGACCAGACCTGCGCTCACAAAAGTTTCCAGCTTCTCAGCCATATGTCAGCTTAGGAAAACCCACCCAAGTCTAGAACCCAAAAAGGAACAAGAGGGGGTGGGCATTGGAGGTCCCCCTTGGGGGTACTCAGGACTCGGGGCCCGGCCACTCTGCTGGGGACGCAGCCGGGGTAGGTGGCCTGGAGCGAGACCCACCTGTCGGGGGGCCCGGGAGATCCAGGTGCGCAGCAGCAGCCCCAGGCGCGGCCCGTGGTTCTTCCGGGTGGTCTTCACGGCGATGAAGACGTCCTCAGGCCGCAGGCGGGGGACGGGGGCGCGGGCGGGTGGCGCGCGCGGGCCGGGGCCGGGGCCGGGGGTCGGGGCCGGGGCCGGGGCCGGGGCGGGCGCGCGGGGCAGCGGTAGCGGCAGTAGGAGCAGAGCGGCCAGGGCCGCGGCCAGCGCGAGGCATGCCCGACACAGCGCCCCCCGTACACGGCTCATGCGGCCGCCGACTGGCCGGCAGCGCCCGGGCCAAGCGCGCGCCGCGGCCCCTTTAAGAGCCACCCCGCCCGCGCCGCGACCCGGAAGCGGCTAGCCGCGCTGCCCCGGAAGTGGACGGCGCGCCGCGGCGGGGTGGGCGAAGATGCCGCTGCCGGTTCAGGTGTTTAACTTGCAGGTAACCAGCCGCGGCCGGCGGCCCCCTCCCCGCGTCCCAGCCGCCGGGCCGGAGCCGAGGCCGAGGCCGAGGCCGGCCAAGCGGCCCGCGCGCCCCGCCCCGAGCCCCGCAGCGTCCCGCGCGTCGGCGCCGGCAGGCCCGCCGCGCTAACGCTCTTTCTCCCCGCAGCAGCCAGCCAGCTCTGTGTCAGGGTCGGGGGGTGCAGAGAGTCAGGACAGAATGAGGGATAGCCCGGCCCCCAGCGCGGCCGCCGCGTCCGTGACAGCGCTGTGCCCCGCGCCCCCCAGCAGTAGGGCAGACGTCTTCCTGCCGGGCACGGCCGGGGACTGCAGCCTGAGCGCCAGCCTGTCGGCCTGTACGCTGCTCTATGAGGTACCGTCCAGGACAGGGGCCCGGGACAGCCAGCCAGCCAGCCAGCCAGCCGGCAGGCGGCCGCCCGCCCCCGGCGCCCCGGGACCCTCCGGGCCGCGATCGGCGCCGGCACTAAGCCGCACGGCTGCACGGGCTGCTCGGGTTGCTCCGGGTTGAGGTCGACCCCGCGTCTTCCCTGTGGCTCGGAGGAAGCTGCATCGAGACGGTGGCTGGGAACGTGTAGGGACCATCGGGGCTGCCCCGTTCTGCAGACGGGCAGCTAGAATCTGCCCGGGCTCCTCTCTGGGAGCCGCTGGTCCTGCGAGGAGCCCTCTGGAGGGACGGTGCTGGAGGCGGGTGGGGAAGGCCAGCGGAGCTGGGCTCAGGGCAGAGTGAGGGCCTCTCACCCGCCCTGGGCAGTCCCCTGCTCGAGCTAACAAGGTGCCGTGTTGCAGGGGGCCGTGGAGCCCATGCAGATTGATGTGGACCCCCAGGAGGATCCTCAGAACGCTCCTGATGTCAACTACGTGGTGGAGAACCCTACTCTGGTAGGAGCCGTGGTGGGGGTGTCGGTGCTTCTGGGGGGTCCAGGCTGGGTGCCCCACTTGGGCCACGTCTTGCTGTGACCCAGAAACCTCTAGGGTTCCTAAGTGCCCTCATGTGATGGTTGTTAGCTCAGGACCCTGCACCCCACTTCTCCCCCGTGGGACAGTTGAGTCCCAGGCCACCTGAGCGTTGAGAGCTCCAGCCCAGCCTCGTGGGTGTGGGTCTACGCCGGAGGTGCCAGGCCTCTCAGACACGGGGAAGGGTCCTGCCTCGCCAGCCAGGCCTCAGGCCGGGGTCCTGCCTCGCACAGTCTCCCCTGCCCCCAGGACCTGGAGCAGTATGCAGCCAGCTACAGCGGCCTGATGCGCATCGAGCGCCTGCAGTTCATTGCGGACCACTGTCCCCCGCTGCGGGTGGAGGCCCTGAAGATGGCCCTGTCCTTCGTGCAGAGGACCTTCAACGTGGACGTGTACGAGGAGATCCACCGGAAGCTCTCGGAGGCCACCAGGTGAGGCCAGAGGGGGTGGGCCCGGCCTGCTGTGTCCCCGTCAGGGGCCACCTTGTGCTGCTGTGACACCGGCCCCCCCTTGGGCGGCCACTTACAGCAGCACCTGTCCAGCACGGCGCCTTCCTCGTGCAAGAGCCAGGAAGGTCGTCCGCGGTAGGCTGGCCTGGGCGCTCTCCGCCCCAGCTGGGGGCAGTCAGGACTCGGTCCTCCTGCCGGCCTGTGCTTGGGCCATCGTCCTGACACCGCACAGAGCTCGTGCGGACGGTGGCCTGTCCCTCTGCCCTCGGAGCACCCACAGCTCCCCTCGGGCTCCCCCAAGGCTGCCCCTGTGCTCCCCGCAGACCGGGTGCCGCCCCCGGGGCTGTGGCAGGGCAGGGGCTCCTGGGAGGGGCCCTCCGGCTGCCACATCAGCCCTGATGGCCAGGTCCTCCCTCAGGGACCTGCAGAGCGCGCCGGACGCCATCCCCGAGAGTGGCGTGGACCCCCCGCCACTGGACACGGCCTGGGTGGAGGCCACGCGGAAGAAGGCCCTGCTGAAGCTGGAGAAGCTGGACACAGACCTGAAGAACTACAAGGGCAACTCCATCAAGGAGAGCATCAGGTGCCGCCCGGGGCAGGGAGCAGAGGGCAGCTGGGCCCACACGGGGCAGTGTCTGCTCACAGCCTGTCCCACAGGCGCGGCCACGATGACCTCGGTGACCACTACCTCGACTGCGGGGACCTCAGCAACGCCCTCAAGTGTTACTCCCGGGCCCGGGACTACTGCACCAGCGCCAAGCACGTTATTAACATGTGCCTCAACGTCATCAAGGTGCGCCCTGCGGGGGGGGCGGGGGAGCTGCGCCTGGGCCGGGAGGGGCATCCCTGGCTGAGCCTGCCCCCCCGCCCCGCCTCCAGGTCAGCGTCTACTTGCAGAACTGGTCTCATGTGCTGAGCTACGTCAGCAAGGCCGAGTCTACCCCTGAGATCGCAGAGGTAACCTGCTCCCAGCCCGTTTCCCCCAACCACTGCTGGCTGGCGTGGTCTCACCCTCCCTCCTGCATGCCCTTGCTGTCCCCCGGCAGGGGTCGCAGGGGTCAGCCCGAGGGTGGGGAGGGCGTGAGGGGCTCATGTGTGCCGCCTCCCCCTGCAGCAGCGCGGGGAGCGGGACAGCCAGACCCAGGCCATCCTCACCAAGCTCAAGTGTGCTGCAGGTGAGGCCCCGTGCAGCCCCCGAGGTGGGGGCTGTCCTCGCGCAGGGCAGACCCTCCGACCCCACACGCAGGCTGGCTGGGGACCCGTGGCGCAGTGCAAACACTGCCTCTGACGGCCACGGTCCGGGCAGTCGCCCTGTGGGTCCCCAGAGCGGAAACAGCTGGGCTGGCTTCCCGGGCCTGACCCACGGAGGGCACCCTGCGGGCACTCCCGGGCGTCACGCATGTCAGTGGCCAGAACTGCCCTCCCTGGGGCCGAGGGGCCCCGGGGCAGGCTGGGCCTCACCCTCCTTCCCCGCCAGGGCTGGCTGAGCTGGCCGCTCGCAAGTACAAGCAGGCAGCCAAGTGCTTCCTGCTGGCCTCCTTCGACCACTGCGACTTCCCCGAGGTGAGGCGCGTCGAGGGAGCAGCCCTCTCCGGGACTTGGGAGTGGGGAGGGCTCGTGGCTGGCTCTGCTGGGGCTTCTCTCCCAGGGGCGTCCGAGGCCTTCGGAGTTGGGGGTCGGTCGGAGAACAGCGCCAGCTCCGTGCGTCCTCCCTGGCGTCTGCCCAGACCAGCAGTGACCCCAGGTGTCGTCCCGCAGCTGCTGTCACCCAGCAACGTGGCCGTGTACGGTGGCCTGTGCGCCTTGGCCACCTTCGACCGGCAGGAGCTGCAGCGCAACGTCATCTCTAGCAGGTGGGGCCCCGGCCGCGTCCCCCAGGGCGGGCGGGCGCAGGGCAGGCGCGGGCCGGCTCTGAGGAGTGTGGCTCCGCAGCTCCTTCAAGCTGTTCCTGGAGCTGGAGCCCCAGATCCGGGACATCATCTTCAAGTTCTACGAGTCCAAGTACGCCTCCTGCCTGAAGATGCTGGACGAGATGAAGGTGAGGGGCTGGCCTGCCGGGGGCAGGCTCGGGCGGGGGGTGGGCAGCAGCCCCTGACCAGCCCCCCTTCCAGGACAACCTGCTCCTGGACATGTACCTGGCCCCTCACGTCAGGACCCTGTACACCCAGATTCGCAACCGTGCGCTCATCCAGGTGAGCGAGGGGGCGGGCAGGCCGCAGCGAGGCACGGGCTGGGGCCCGCGGCGCTGACGCCCTCTGCTGTGCAGTATTTCAGCCCCTACGTGTCGGCCGACATGCGCAGGATGGCCACCGCCTTCAACACCACGGTGGCGGCGCTGGAGGACGAGCTGACGCAGCTCATCCTGGAGGGCCTCATCAGCGCCCGCATCGACTCCCATAGCAAGGTGGCGGCGGGGCCCGGGGCGGGGGCGGGGGGAGGGCGCCCGGGCCGCGCTGACCTGCCGCCCCCTCCCGCAGATCCTGTACGCCCGGGACGTGGACCAGCGCAGCACCACCTTCGAGAAGTCGCTGCTCATGGGCAAGGAGTTCCAGCGGCGCGCCAAGGCCATGATCCTGCGGGCGGCCGTGCTGCGCAACCAGATCCACGTCAAGTCGCCGCCCCGGGAGGGGAGCCAGGGCGAGCTGACGCCAGCCAACAGCCAGTCCCGGATGAGCACCAACATGTGAGGGGCCCCCGTGCACCTCCAGGACGCCCCGCATGCTCCACCCACAGCCTGCAGACTTGGACTTCTGGAGGGGCCCCTGCCGTGCCCAGGGCGCAGGGGTCAGCCTGGAAGGAGAGGAGGGCCCACCCGGGGCACCGCCTCCCCCCACCCGCTCTGGCACCCTCTGGGGCTGCAGACAGTTGTGAGTCTTAGTCCATTAAAGAGCAGCCTGGGAACACCCCCTCGCACTGTGCCTTCTGCGGCGGCCCTGGGGTCGGCTCTGGGCCCCACCCGGGCAGGGGGACACTGACACCCTCCCGCTGGCCAGACCAGGGCCATCTCTGGGCTCAGAGGCCGAGGCAGAAGGCTCCCTGGACCAGTCCCCCTGGCCTCCCAGGCTGCGTGGGCCCGGACCCCTCCCTGCGCACAGCTGCGGCCGCAGCATCACAGGCTGGCTCTGCACGTGTCTGTGGGGGTTTATTGTCCAGTTTGCGTGCACACGGTTGCGAGGACAGGGCAGGGCCAGCCCGGGGCCCTGCTCGCTTTGGGGCTCCGGGCCCCGTGGCCGAGGGGGCCGTGAGCTCGTCCTTCCACGTGAGAGAGCCGGAGGTTCCCTGAGTGAAGGTGTCTCCTTAAGGGGACTTGGAGGAGCGGTGCATTGGCCTCCGCCGGCCCTCAGGCCAGGGCACTGCCCACGACCTCAGGGAAGCCACCTGGGTCCCCGGGCCCCGACGGCGGTGGCTCCTGCAGCCGGGGCTGGGCCGCCTTCCAGGCCAGAGACTTCTCCAGCTTGGTTTTGAAAAGCAATCCGTGACCTGGCGAAGGGGTGGGGAAGGGAACGGGGCTGAGGAGGCCTGCCAGCCCGGCCAGGGGTCGTGGGGCGGGGCGGGGCGGCTGGGCCCTCACCTGGGCAGTCGGCCGTCTCTCTGAAAGCGCGCTTCTTGCAGCAGCCACGGCACAGGCTGAACACACATCTGTTGCCCTGGGCGCAGAAGAGCCAGTGAGCCTGTGCCGAGGGGGCTGCACCCCGCGGACAGCGCAGGACGGCCCCCGTGGGTGCCGGGGGCGCAGGCCTGCCCTGGGCTCAGGCCCAAGGCTCAGCTCACCTTCGGGTTTCCACACTGGTCGCACTTGGCGTATTTTGCTGTGGAGAGCACGTGCAGAAGGCCCGGGTGAGGGGGGCGTGTCCCCTCCACAGCCGTCCCTGCCCGTGCACAGCCCCTCGGGCATCCCCGCCCACCATGGCTGCCCTGGCCGCTTGGGGGCGGAGCAGACGGCTCCGAAGGAAGGCCCTGCAGACTCGGAGCCTGCGGCCCCCAAGACCCCCGGGGCCTGTCCCATCCCGGCTGGCCCGAGCCCCTAGGCTCCTCCCACTGCCTCGGGCAGCAGCGGCAGCAGCTCACGCTTCAGCGAGGGGTCGAAGGTCTTGTGGGGGTTCCTCAGCTGCTTCTTCTGCTTGTTCTTGGACAGGGTGTCCGCACCGCCCTCCTCCTCCTCCAGGGCCCGCTTGCTGCGGGGGCCCGCACTCTCCTGGCTCGCCTCCTTGGGCCTGAGAGGGAAGGTCACTGGGCAGACTCGGGGACACCCACACGAGGGACCCCCAGGCACACTCCTGGCAGGTCAACTCCCGGCCACTGGGCCTCCAGGGTCTGAGCCACCGGGCCCCAGGCAGGGCCGTGGCCACACACGGCACTTGGCCTCGCCTCCGGGAGCCCAGAGGAAACCCACCCAGGATCGGAGGGAGAGGAGGAAAAGATTCAAGACACAAGCAGGGGGGAGGTGCCGGGGTCCTGGGGGAGGGGGCGGAGAGAGCTGTGCCCTGCCTGACTGCCCCCGCACCACGCCTGCGGCACTCACCCTGGCCGGAAGTAGGGCTGGCAGATCCAGTGGAAGAAAGGCAGGCCACCCGAGGGCTCCTCCCCCTCCTTCTGCCTGCACATGTCCTCCTGCAAAAGCCCCAGGGCCCTCGGTCACCAGCCCAGCCCCCCTCAATGGTGGGGGGCGGGGTGGGCGGCTCCCAACCCCTGCACATGCCTGGCACCGCAGCCTCAGCTCCTGGCTCACGGCAGCGATGCCCTCCAGGGTCTTCACTTTGGCGAGCTCCTCTCGAAGCTGCTGGTGCACCTGCAGCCTGAGACAGACGCCCCAGCACGTGGGCCCGGTGCGCAGCTCTGGCCACCGACCTGAGCCCTGGGCAGAGGGGAACTGCCCCCCTCTTCCAACCCACCTGACCACCTTCCCGCCTGACGCCCGACCTGTCACCCAGCCCTTCAAGGCCAGACTGGGTGGCAAATGATCCATCCTGCAATGCCTCCCAAGACCACTGCGTCACCACCCCCGATGATGCCCCTGGCAGGCTCAGACCAGACGGCCCGGGGCCGACTCACGTGTGGTGCCACAGCTTGAAGAGGTGGGCTCGGACGCAGGACAGGGGGCAGGGGTGCTGGCGCACGAGGTCCAGGTACTCCTCGGCCAGCTCCCACACGGCAGGGCTGCGGCCCTCGAACAGGGCGGGGTTGTGCAGGTTGCCCTCTGCGGGGTGCGGAGGGCCGAGACTGAGGGCGCTCCCGTCCCTGGAGGGACGCCCCCTTCCCTCGCCACGTCACACCAACGGCGGGCTGCCGCCCAGACCAGCCCGGGACTGGGAGCTCGGGGCTGGGTGAGGACAGCGAGAGGCCCGAGCCCTTCAGCTGGGCCAACGGCGGCACGGCGCGGACACCCCGCAGCACGGCGGCGGCGCCGCTCACCTGCGCTCATGACCCCCTGCACGCCGGTGTCCCGGATGCAGCGCTCCACGTCCCGCAGGCACTGGATGTTCCCGTTGGCGAACACGGGGATGGACACGGCCCTCCTGTGGGGGCGTGAGGGCCCTCAGGAGGGGGGAGCGCGGAACCCCCGCCCCACCCCAGGACCGGCCCAGGAGCCAGCTCGGCAGCTGCTCCTCCCCCACGCCATTGCCCAGAGCGCCAGGAGCACGCCCGGGGCCAGACTGCGCCCACTCACCGCACAGCCCTGATGTGCTCCCAGGATGCGGTGCCCGAGAGGGGCCCCTTCTGCTCCTTCGTGCGCCCGTGCACCGTCAGCAGCTGGGACACAGCAGAGCGGGCTCAGCCCCAACCGACCCCAGGGGGCGCCCTGCTGTGGCTTCTGGGCACCAAGCTCCATGCAGAGTGGAGGGAGGGCTGCCCTGGGCCTGGGCCCCTCGGGCCCGTCCCCCACCAGACACGGGGCAGGGCGCCCCTGGGCTGCACATGGGGCCAGTCGATGCCCTGGGGTACGGCCAGGGTGCAACTGAGAAGCCCAGTCCCGTTCGGGGGCCAGGCATGCCCACTGCCCCAGGCCAAGGCATGAGGGAGGGACACCCGCCTGACCCCCGGACTGGTGGGGGGTGGGGGGAAGGCCTGGCACCGCCCCCTTGCTTAGTACTTGCCTCCTTCACGGGAGCGACAACGGGCCTCATCAGGCCTCGCGGTCGCCGTGGTTCCTGTCCACCCCCAGAGGGTCAGCTGTCCCAGGGACAGTCCCAGGAGCAGGGACCCCCAGTCCCCGGCCCCTCACCTGGCAGCCAGCCTTCTCCAGCATCTGGGCGTACCGCACGGTCTTGTCAACCTCCGGGAAGACACGGATCTTGCAGGTAATCGGGACGGAGAGCTTCTCGTGGGCCAGCTGAACTGGGGCAAAGGAGAGCCAGCTTCTGAGACCCACCATGCGCACCGCGCCCAGTGGGTCAGGCAGTGGGGACCCACAGCCGAGCCCCCAAAGGGCGTCTCTGCCCACCGCCAGCCTCCCCCACCCCGGCCCCACACGTGGCACGTGGCCGGCTCACTCATCCTCTGGAGCAGGTCCCACTCCTCCTGCAGGAAGGCTCCGTAGTGACCTGCGGGAGCAAGCACGGTCCTCTGCACCCCTCCTCGCCCGTGTCCACACATGCCACGGGCTGACCCGCCAGGCAGGCCCGAGCGCCCTGCGTGGGCCGCGCACCGTCCAGAGCCCTGGGCTGACACCTCCCTGAGCGGGTGTCTCTGGCAGACGGTCACTGAGACGCCCGCGCTCCAGGGCGCTGAATGGCGGGCCGCCCCACGCAGTCTCTGATCACGCGGACGCTGCTCAGGCCCCGAGGAGGGGAGGCCGGCCCCTCACAGGGCCACGGCCACTGGGGCTGCTTGGCGCCCAGGCTGACGGGGGTCTCCTGTGAGCAGTACACGTTTGCCCAGAGGACCTGACGACTCCCAGGGCTTGGCCTCTGAGAGCCAGCAGCACCCTGTCCCCTGCCCCCCGCCGCTTCCCGGAGCGGCTGCGGCTGCGGCTGCGGCTGCCGCTGCCAGGCACCCCCGGCCCTGCACTCACCCCGCTTTGCGATCATTTGCGGGCAGCCCAGGTTCAGGTCGATGGCATCGCAGCAGTCCTGCGCCAGGAGTCCCGCCTGGACAAACACCTCCGGGTCGTTGGCACAGAACTGGGAGGGACGGGACGGTCACCACCAACTGCAGCCAGGCCCTGGCCCCGGGCCGCCCACAAGGGTTCCTATGTGACCCATGGGGGTGTGGCCCCCGAGGCGGACTGGAGGATGGCCTCCTGTCCCCAGTACTTACAAAACAACTCAGTTTGGGCCCCTGCCCACGCACCAGACTCACAGGCTCTCTCTCCACTGCAGGAGAGAGCCCGGCTCACAGACTTGCTGAGAGCAGAGCCGTTGGTCGGCACGGCTCTGACACAGAGGCAGCCTGAGACCCGGCTCGTGGGGGTGTCACCGGGCTGCAGGTCTTTCCCGCAGCCTCGCTGTCCGATCCCAGGGCCTGAGCCGCAGCCCGGGAAGAGGCTGAGCTCTGGGAAAGGCTTCCACGGCCCCCGACCCGCCCCTCCACTCCCTCCAACCGGGGCGGAGGAGAAGGTGCTCCCAGGTGTCCAGGAGCCAGGCCCGCGCACCTGCACGATGAGGGGCCGGTCCTCCGGGCACACCTCGCAGTACAGGTTCTCCTTCCGGTAGTTGGCGTCGCGGACGAAGACCTGGGCGTGCAGCATGGGCGTGTAGCACAGCTGGGCCCCGTGGCGGCGACTCAGCAGCCTCCAGGCCAGCTCGCTCTGGTCCACCATGGGGGCCACCACGTGGCGGGCGCCCCCCAGGGTGCGGCTCCAGAACTCGAAGCCCTGCAGCTTTGGCATCTCTCCACGCTGTGGGGGGGCGGGAGCAGGGGCTCAGCCACACCACGGAGCCACATGAGCTGAGGACCAAACTGTCCCCAAGACCACCCCAGTGCTGTCACTCCCCACGGAGACCTGGGCAAGTCACTCAGCCCCTGAGCCTGCGCCCTCACTTCTCCCTGGCTGGACTGGTATGGGGTAAATGAAACCGTGGAAGCAGCGTCTCAGGGGGCGCCTGGACACTGCAGGCCCGCACGAAAAGAAGCTGTAATTACAAGGCCTGGGGACCCGAAGGCGGGACCACCCAGTGGGGACATCCCTGAAGATGTGAATCAGGGTGACCCTTTTGCCCGGCCTCCTGGGTGTCAGGTGGGCCCAGGCCGGGTCACTAGTGAGCTCGGGGGCAGCCCTCCCCGCCCAGACGGGATCCGACCCCTGGGGACGCGTGCCCCGACAGCTCTTACTCCAGAGGACTGGGCCCGCGACCGCTAAGCACGACCCTAACTTTAGTGACCGAGCGCCCAGCTGTGCGTGGGGTGTTTCTGGAAACTGAAATTATATATATAAAAAACCATGTAAATGTCACTGGGGTCCCCAAGCACGCAGGGCACGCGCAGCCCCCGTGAAGGAGGAGCCAGGCGGCGGCAACCCCAAGCGCGACCCTGCGGGAAACGTACCTGAGTTGGCCGAGCCTGGGCGCCCGCCGGCGGGGTCCTCCGGGTGGCGTGCGGGGCTCCGGGTTCCCGCAGGGTGCAGGGGCCGCCTCCTCAGGGCTGCCGCCGGGCCGCAGCCGAGCCCAGGGCTCCGTGCCGGAAGGTGCGTCCGCCAGGGCTGTCCGGGCGGCCCGCGGTGCAGCGGGAAACGCGTCCGCGGGAAACTACGCCCAGTCGAGGAGGGGCCGGCCCGAGGCGGAAGGCCCGCGCTCGATCGGAGGTTAGAGGCCGGAGGTCGGCTTGGCCCCCCGCCCCCGGAGTCCCGCCTGTACCCACTGCCGGAGCCGTGGGGACTTGCTGGCCCCGCCGCCGGTCGCTGAAGCCAGTGTCAGTGGGGTACCTCCCGCCGCGTGGGGTCAAACCCAAGCCCCTGTCCCTCCCGAAGCTGAGATCGCGGAAAGTGGGGACCGCGGGTGCTCGGGGGCCAGCGCTTAGGGTCCTCTCCCCGACCCGGGCCCCGAAAACCGCCACGTCTCATGACCCTGTCGTTCCCTCCTGCCTCAGTCTCTCCCGCGCTTCCTGCGCGCAGGTCACGGCCCCGCGGCCCAGCATTGTGCGGGTGGGTCCCGGTCACTGAACGGCAGCGCCCGGCGGAGGCTCTGGAGCAGCGGCCGGGCGCCGGAGGCGGCCGTGGGGTCGCGCACCCTCCCGGGAGGCGGCGCTACAGGGCCGCCCAGCGAGAGAGCAGACCTGGGGCCCAGTGCCAGGTCGGCCCGGCTCCGACTCGGGGCCACGCGATCCCCCCACCCCGCCCCCCGCCCTCCCCTCGCCTCCCGCGGGAATGGAGCCCAGCCTCGCAGGACGTGGGGCGCCGGCCTCAAGGTCCCTTCTGGCCGGCGCACCTGCGGACTCGCGGGGGAAGGTTGTGTCAGAGCCTTCACTTTGGGGGTGTTTTTTTGAAAGGATTGATTGATTGATTGAATGTTAATTTTTTAAAAGATTTTATTTATTAAAGAGAGGAGATGGGAGGGAGAAAGAGAAGGAGAGAAACAGGTGTTCCGGACCCGGAGTTAACCCGGTGACCTTTTGGGTTTACGGGAGGACCCGAAACCCACTGAGCCGCACTTGCTGGGTCCCTCGGTCCCTCCTTACGGTTTCCAGTGAGCTGGTAGGGACTTCGAGTGTGGGCTGGACCTCCAGAAGAGCGGGTGCAAGAGGTGAGCAAACGTCCTTCCAAAGGCCACACAAAACCGGACAGATGGTTAGAAGCAGCCATTCCAGGACCCCGGGAGTTGACAATACGCAGCACTTGAGAAACACTCTTTTCTGTTGTTGTTGTTGTTGTTAAGTTACTGAACGTGGGTGAGAGGGAACGAATCGGGAGTCGGTGGGGCTAAAGCCGTCACTTAGAACGGGAGGGCAGATAAAGGCTTCCCAGACAAGGTCAAGTTCAAGGAGTTTGTGGTCACCCAGCCCTAATCATATGAAATGTTAAAGGGACTTATCTAAGAAAAAGATGATCAAAAATACGAACAGTAACATGATAACAAACTCACAACAATCAATAATCGAACCTGAAAAGACAAAAACAAACTCAGCAAACAACTGGAACAGGAACAGAATCACAGAAATGGAGATCGCACGGGGAGTTAGCAGCAGGTAGCGGGGAGAATGGTGAGGGGTAGGCACAGGGAATAAGAAGCAGAATAGGCAGGTACAAAGTAGACAGGGGGAGGGTAGGAATAGTCGAGGAAACATAAAAGCCAGAGAACTCATATATATGACCCACGGACATGAACTAAGGGGGGCAATGCAGATGGGGGTGCAGGGGAATAAAGGGGGGGAATGGGACAACTGTAATAGCATAATCAATAAAATAGATTTTAAAAATATTCCCATAAAATCAAGCCCAGGCTCAGATGACTTTTATGAGTTGTAGGAAGCATTGAAGAGTGGACACCACTGGGATGGGAGTAAAAGGCAGACAACTGTATTTGAACAACAATTAAAATTAAAAAAAAAAGACACCAACCTTTTAAAACTCTTCTAGAAAATATAGCAGAGAACAAGACTCAACTGATTCTAAGAGGCCAGTGTGGTTTCGATGCCCAGACCAGTCACGGGGTTACAGGGAAAGAATACACACAAATACCCTTCACGAGCAGACACAAAAATCTTGAAGATACCAGCAAACTCAATGCAGCACCACACAGAAAATCATATCCACTCTGGCTGGTTGGCTCAATGGACAGAGTGCTGGCCTGCAAACCAAAGGATCGAGGGTTCGAATCCCAGTCAGGACATATACCTGGGTTGTAGACCAGGTCCCCAGTAGGGGGCGCATGAGAGGCAACCACACATTGATGTTTCCCTCTCTTTCTCCCTCCCTTCTCCTCTGTAAAAATAAAAAAAAAATATTTAAAAACTGACATCCCATAACCAAGTGCTATTGATCGTGGAAGCAAAAGCCTGCTTTATTATCTGAAAATCAATAAATGTAATACACCATATTAATAGAATTAAGTACAAAAACCACATGATTATTTCAACAGGTGCAGGGAAAATCTTCAACAAAATACGACATCTACTCGTGATTTAAGGAAAACAAACCTGGATGAACTAGGAACAGAGGGGAGCTTTCTAAACTCGATAGAGGACCCGCCAAAAACTCCAAAGGCGCACGAACATCACACTTGGTGACGGGGGACCACTCGCTTTTCTCCTAAGTTCTGACGGCTCTGCCCAGCAGAATGAGGCAAGACAAAGAAATAAAAGGTGGACAGAGAGCAACAAGGGAAATATCCCTTTCTGTACAGAGCCCAATTGGCTACATAGAATTTCCTAAGGCGCCTAAAAAAAAAAAGAAAAACAAAACAACAAAAAAAAACCAGTGCAGCCACCAAGTCAGTTCAGTTAGGTCACTACACAAAAAGGAATCGCATTTTGCACACTAACAACAAACACGTGTGAAACAAAAGTGCCGTCTCAGCACCACTTACAATGCTCCAAAGAAGATTCCACACTTAAGTGTGAGTCACACGCTCCGGCACGGGGCCCGTGTGCCAGTGACCGCGGTACGAGGTTCTGACGGCGGAAATCAGGAGCGAGGCCCTCCGTGACCGCGGGGCAGAGCAGCTGAGGCTGCAGACGCTGTGCAGGCATCAGCTCTGCAGAACAACCTGTGTGCGCCGGGCGGCTCTGTCGGAAACGCGGCAAGGTCGGGGAGAGCGCGCCAAGCCCGGGGCGGCCACCGCCGCTTTGACACAGAAGCAGAACGTGAAGGAGTCACGGGGGCAGGCGCGGAGGTGGCAGCAGATGGCACCGGATGGCGGTTCGCACCCACAGGGAGAGTCGGCGGGAGTGGAACGGGGCCTGAGGTCATGGCCCCGCCGGGCCCCTCCTCTCCTCTCCCAGCACCTTGGTCCCTGACAAGGACCTTCACGCGGTGGGTACCTCCCTACAAACACACAGACTCCCAAAACTGACTCCAGAAGAAATGAAGGTGCAGGCAGACCTGTCCGTCACCAGAGGAGACTCCGGGTTCTCTCGTCCGTGTCCTGGACACGGCACAGCATCGACAGGGACAGACCCTGGGGAAGTGCGGGAATCACAGGGAATTCTGCCGAGTGACACGAGCCGACCTCCCCGGGTCACCGTGTTCCCATTCACACAACAGTCTCGGGGTCACGGACTCGGAGGAGGAGAGCGGGCAGGGGTGCCTGGGGCGGGGCTGGGAGGGCACGGGGGCGGGACAGAGCCTCCCCTTGGGGGTCGGGGACAGGTCTGTGCTGCCGTGGCGGTGGTTGTGCAGATCCCCATGTGATAGAACTGTGAGGACACTTGCGTGTGGGCATGCTCACACACACACACACACACACACACGCGAGGGCACGGGAGGCCACAGGCGCACTGTTGTCACGGGGGACAAGGGCACGCAGAGCCTCCTGCACGCTTTTTCTTTGCAACTTTCTGTCAATCTGTCTGCGTCATTCTGAAGCTTAAAAACACTTTGCAGTAGCTAAGGCACGAAGACAGCCCGGTGTCCCGTGAAGAGTGACGAATGGGGACGGAAATGTGATGCGGAACATCTGCCACTGGGGGACAGCAGGGACACCCCGAGAGCAGTCTGCTGCGTGAGCTGAGTCGGACAGAGAGGGAAGGACACGACATGCCGCACCCACAGGTGGGACCAGATCTGAAGTGTCATCGTCACAGCAACAACAAAGGTCATCTCGGGCGGGGGGGCTGGGGGGCCGACATCGCTGAGCACCTGGCACCAGGTGCATGGTTCGCCTGTGAGCACGCAGGCTTGGGGGTGTTCCTAGGCTTTAAAAACCCCACGTGGGTGAGCACTGACTAAATGGGAGAGCTGGGCCCGTGTGGGAGAGCACCGCCAGGACAGACGCCACCGGGGCGTCCCGGCGTGGGCGGGTCGGGCGCTCAGGTCACTGGCACTTTTCTCCCTGGAAGGGAAGTTGGGGGTGTTGTTACAGGTCATGGGTCCGACTCGGAGTCGGTGCTCATGTGTCTTAACCTCGTTACCGAGGTTTAACGAGCTTCTGAGAGCCGCCCACAAAGGGACGCGTCTCACTGTGGACGTGCACACCAGCGAGACCACAACGGCCACCCCGGTGTGTCCCTGCGCCTCTCCCCGAGCCGCCCTGCCTGGCGAGGGCAGAGCTACTTCCCTCTGGAGCTTCAGGGGAGTGACTCAGAGCATGCCGGTCCAGTGTCCTGTCGCTTTGAGGTTCGACCGCGCTCTCGCGTGTCCACGGTTCCTGCCTCTGCATGGCCCAGGGTGCCCACCGCACGGATGGCCCCCGCGCACCTGTCCGCTGGCCTGTGATGGACCCCGGGGTCGCCCTCAGCCCTGGGCTGCCTCCCAGAAAGCTGCGCTGACGGACACCCACTCCGTTTCTCCGGAACAACTGTCCGCACACTGGGTGGTCAGACTCAGGGAGGGGCGTGTTTGCCTCTAAGAAACTGCCAGGCAGCCCTGGCTGGTGCGGCTCAGTGGAATGAGCGCCGGCCTGTGAACCAAAGGGTCTCCACTTCGATTCCCAGTCAGTGCACAGGCCTGCGTTGTGGTCCAGGTCCTCAGTAGGGGGCGCTCAAGAGGCAACCACACACTGATGTTTCTCTCCCTCTCTTCCCCTAGCTCTAAAAATAAATAAAACCTTAAAAAAAAAAAAAAACCTGCCAGACTGTTCCCAGGGCAGGCGCCCCGTTCACCTGCCAGGCAAGGGGGCCCCACAACCCCCCCCCCCCCGGGGTTCCTGCCTCAGCCCCGCCTACCCACCGGCGACGATGCCACCTCTCCCTGAGCTTCTTTGCCGTGTCTTCAATGTTGAAATGTCTGTTCCAGCTCTTTGCCCATTAAAAAAATTAAATTGTTTTCCTTTTGTTGACTTTTGAGTTCTTTAAATATTCTGGGTACAAACCCTTTGTGAGATGTGATTGGCAAATACTTTCAGAATCTGTGCCTTTTTCATTCTTTTCAGTGTTTTTCAAAGAGTAGAAATGATTAGATAAAATCCAGCTTATTGTTAAAATTTACACTTCTATCCGCTGTGCTTTGGTGTCACGTCTAAGAAATATTCGTGTGACCCAGGTTCACAAAGATTTTCTCCTGCATTTACCTGCAGAAGTTATAGTTTTAGAACTTAAATTTAGTTGTATAATCCATCTTGAGTTAAAAATTTTTTTAAAGATTTTACTTATTTATTTAGTTATTTTTAAAGAAGGGAAGGGGAGAGGGAGAGAAACATTAACATGTGGTTGCTTCTCCCATGCCCCCTACTGGGGACCTGACCGCAACCCAGGCATGTGCCCTGACTGGGAATCGAACCACCGACCCTGTGGTTCGCAGTCCAGTGAGCCACACCAGCCAGGTACCAGGTGATTTCTTCTTTAACCCAAGTTATTTAAAGTATATCATTTGGTTCCTAAATATTTGAGAACAGTCGAGACTTTTGCTATTGCTTCTAATTTTATGCAGCTGAGGTGAGCGACAATATTTTTACAGAATGCCAGTTCTTTGGACTTTGCTGACCGGCTCTCTGACCCAGAATGTGGACCGTCTTGGGGGGTGTTCCCGTGAACCTGGAGAGCGCACTCCTCCCACCAGCGAGGCTGGGAGGGTCTGGGGCTCTCCGGCCTTCATTACAGACTTGCTCCTCGTTTCTCCTTCCGGGTCTGCAACTTTTGCTTCCCGTAATTTGGGGCTGTTTTAGGGACATGGAAGTTTAGGCTTGTCACCTCCTTTGGACCCCTGTGAAATGATTCTCGGTCCCTAATGCACTTCCACTCCGAAACCTTGGATGTTAAATCACCAAGTCCAGACACCCGTCCATGGCCCGGCCCGCGGCGCCTGCCAGAACCCTGTCCGTTCCAGCCGAGTAATGGGCTGTCGTTTGCTGACCCGGGCTCCTGTGGACGGAGGCCTGGGCTGCGCCCCTGCAGCTGCCGCAGGAGTCGCCTGAGAGCGCTGGCCTCCGCAGCGGGGAGCCCCCCTTCCACTCCCACCAGGAGCAGAGCCCAGGCTCAGCTGCCGAGCAAGCCCCCCTTGAAGCTGAGGGGCCAGCTCCCCACCTCCTCCTGTGTGCGGACCCTGCTCTGCGCCCCAGGCCCAGCTTCCTGGGCGGCTGGCTGCCCCTCAGCCAGCCCAGTAGCTCTTCTGCACCCTGGGCACACAAGTCCCCCCACTCCTTTGCCTGAACCTCGAGACCACCGGTCTCACACTCCATCTGGCGAGCCATGCGCACACGGGTGTTGCCCCTCGGGGACGGTGCCACGTGGCTCCCACCCACGGCCAGCGGACCCGGAGTGAAGCCCACTGTGGAGCAGGAGGCTGGGACACCCCCGGCACCAGTGGTGGGGGGGCGGACCCCACATCTTCACCTACAACTCCTCCAAACACCCTCAAAGAGCGTCCGCTGGGCGCCTGGGGGTTGGGCTATGGCTGGCAGTCCTCAGGGGCACCTTGCCTGCTTTGCAGAGAGTAGGGGCCCCCTCCAGGCCTTGGGGGACAGGGCCCAGCTCCTGGTGGTTGGCCCAGGTGGAGGGCAAGAAGGACAGAGGCCGTGGCCTGTGCGTTGCCCGTGCAAGGTGCGGGGAGAGCAGCATGTCTACCCGGTTGGTGCGGAAATGAAACAGGACAGGCAGGGCTCTTTGAACTGACAGTGGATTTCAAAATCGGAGCAGCGATGAGAATCGTATTTCTTGAAAAAACGAACAGAGAGCAGACAGACAGTGGGCGCCCGCGTCCTGCTGCATCACAGCCGGCCAGGCTCAGGCGTCCCGGCCGCACCAGGGCCGCGCCCTGGCGGCTCCCCAGCGGCGCAATAAATAGAACCCAAACCGAGACGACAAAGGGACCCGCACAGACCCGGCGTGGTGCTCAGGGCTCGCAGCAGCGCGCCCGGCAGGGCTGACTCTTCACGGACCAGGGCAAGTCTCCGAGTCGGCTGCGCGGCGGGGGCGGGGGCGGGGCCCTGCACCCACGTTGTGGGGGCGCCCACAGTGGCCGTGCAGGAGGGGCCCAGGGAGGGCTGGGCATCAGTTCTACTTCTAGCAGCCGCTGGGGGCAGCGGCGTAGAGTGCAGGCTGGGGTCCCACCGGCAGGACCTCCCGGCCCGGAAGCGGCGGTGGCGGCGAGCTAACCCTCCCGCACGCTGACGCGTGGCTCAGCCAGGGAGCTGTGGATGATGCCGAGGATGGCCTCCAGGCCGCTGCCCTCCAGCAGCGTGCGGTGGTCCCCCTCGATGACGTGCACCGACACCTTGCCGTCGCACACCTCGGACAGGTTGTAGTCGGCGCCCAGGTCCTCGCCGTAGGCGCCGCCCGTCTTGGCGCGCAGCAGCGTCACGTTGCCGTGGTACGTGGCGAGGGGCGTGTACTGCTCCGCGGCACGCAGCTTGTGGTAGAAGGAGCGCGCCGCGAAGGCCAGTGCCTGGCGGTCCAGGCCCATGTGGCTCTGCGTGATGAGGTCCACGGCGGCCGCCACGCGCTCCTCCAGGCCCGAGAGGGGCAGCAGCACCTCCAGTACCTGCGGGAAGGGCCTCTGAGCGGGTGCCGCGGGGTGGCCCCGGACAGCCCCGCGCCCGGCCCGGGACCCACCTTGCTGTGCTCCGCGTCCGTGAACTGCTGCACGAAGAAGCACATGGCCTCCGTCTCGGCCTCCCCCTCGCAGCCGGGTGTCAGCTTGGAGCGGTAGCTCTGCAGAGGGAAGAGGGGCTCTGTAGAGAGGGGACGGCGATTTGGCACCGCGACCTGGATCCCTGGGTGCCGCTCTCACCTGTGTGTACGCCAGCACGTAGGTGTGTGAGCCGTCGAATAGGAAGAGGCTGTTGTGTGTGGGGGCGGGGCCCTGCTGTGCCTGCAGCTGTGAGCACATCTCGAAGGCCACGCAGGCCCCGTAGGAGTAGCCGGCGATGCGGTAGGGCCCCTCAGGCTGCACCTGCCTGATGCAGTCGATGTAGTAGGCGGCCAGGCTCTGGATGCTGTCCAGGGGTGCGGCTGCAGGGAGGAAGAGGCTCAGTGTGGGTGGGTGCCCCAGAGACCCACGGGCACACCACGGTGCCTTGTTGGGTGGGGGCCGCTCCGCAGGACCCCGGCACACCTCGGGTGCACTGCAGGCCGTAGGTGGGGATGCTGAGCTTGGCAGCCAGGCTGTGGAAGACGGCAGTAGAGCCCTCGATGGGGTGCACCAGGAACAGGGGCCGCTCCGAGCTCTGCACCGAGTTGAGCCGAGTCAAGGTCGGGTCCTCGGGGTTCACCAGCAGGCTGCTCAGGTTCAGCTGGGCCTGCTGCCGGGCGGGGCTGTCCTCCTTGGGCGTGGAGGTCGCCAGCTCTGTGGGGAGGGGCAGGTGCCAGGGAGGGCCAGGCCCATGGACACACAGACATGCACACGCCCACCTGACTCCAGCAGCTGCTGGCCAGTGGCTGGGTGGGGCCCTGAGCCCCGCAATGAACCCTCAAGGGCCCGATGCATCAGCCCTGACGGGAGGGCCCAGCTGCCCACAGACCAGCAGCAGGAGGGCAGGGCCAGGCTGCTCCCGAGACACTTGCCCCACACCCCAGAGAACCCCTGCTCCCCAGCCACCCCGACCCCACACGCACCACTGGCGGAGCCGTCCCGGGAGGAAAGCTCCTGCAGGTCGCGGAGGGTGAGCTGCTGGATCTCCCGCATGGACAGCACGAGGTCGTGCTCGCGCTCCAGCGTCTGGCGCACCTCCACGCCCATGAGCGAGTCCAGGCCCAGGTCTCCCAGCGAGCTGTCCAGGCTGACGGCAGCCATGTCTCGGATGCCTGGGCAGAGACGCGAGGTTGGCAATTTGGGAGGGGCAAGGGGGCGCTGTGTGGGTGCAGGCATCCCAGCGGCCGCACCTCGGATGAGGCCCCTCGGTCTCCCCAGCCGCCGTCGCCATGGCTACAGTGCCAGCCCTCTCCCAGCGGCGCCACGCCTCCTCACCCAGGATGTGGGCCACAGCCTTCACCAGGTTGTGCTGGCCGCCACCGTCGCTGTGGGCCATGGCCTTCTCGGCCAGCACGAAGCTGCTCAGGACGGGGTGGGGCTGGCTCAGGAAGAGCTCCAGCACCTCCAGACAGGAGGCGATGCGCTGGGGCCGTGTCCCGCCTATCACGGAGTCGTTGGAGCCCATCATCGCCTCCATGACCACACCCACGTCGCCGATGGAGCCCCACTGCACGGCGAGGCCTGTGGGCGAGGGGGCGGGGTCAGTGGGGGTGCGGGCGGGGGTGGGGCAGCCCTGGGAGCAGGCGGGCGCTGGGCGGGGCCTACCTGGGAGGCCGTCGTGCCTGCGCTGCTCGCAGATGCGCTCCATGGTGGAGTTGGCGAAGCCGTAGTTGCTCTGGCCTGCGTTGCCACGCCCACAGCTCACCGAGGAGAAGGCCACGAAGTAGTCCAGCTTGGGACACGCCTCTCGGGTCACCCTGTGGGTTCTCCAGTCACTCCCTGGGGCTGGCTGCCCCTGCCGCCTGCCTGTGGAACCCCCCCACCTCCCTGGACCCTCCACTGAGACCCCAACAGGGGCTGCAGCCTGCACTGTGGGAGCACGGAGTGGGGAGAGGCAGCTGTCCCTGTCTGCGCTGGGCCAGGGTCAGCCGCGTGGCCCACCTGTCCAAGTTCAGGGTGCCACTGTACTTGGGCTTGCTGACGTCCTGGAAGGACTCAGGCGTCTGGTTCTCCAGCATGGCGTCTCTCAGCACCTGGGGAGAGGCATCCTCAGGGCCCGCCCTGAACCCAGGGCTTCATGGGGGGACCTTGCCTGGGTGGCCGGCCCACGCCCTTCCACGAGGGACTCACCATGGCCAGGTTGAAGACGCCTCCGACAGGCCCGAGCCGCGCGGCCTCGGCGATAAGGCCCCGGGCGCCGTCCAGGGTGCTGGCGTCGCTGGTGGACACCAGCACCTGCACGCCGTGGCGCCGCCACTCGCGGATCTGCCTGGCCTGGTAGCCTGCGGGGCGGGGCCGGGGGTCAGGGTCCTGGCCACCGGGCCACAGTGTCTTTGGAGCACGGCAGGTGGTGGCCGGCCAGGAAGGGCGTCCCTTCCTGCGGGGCCCCCCCCCGCCCCCCACCCCCTCAAGCCTGCTCACCGGTGCGGATGCCGGAGCGGGAGGTCAGCACGAGCTTCTGGGCCCCCCGAAGCACAAGCCAGTGAGCCAGCTCGAGGCCAAAGCCACCCAGACCCCCAGTGACGACATAGCTCTTGTGGGCCGGGAAGAAGACCTTGGACACGGCTGCCATCAGCGTGGGCTGGGGCCCCTGCAGCACAGCGTCCTGCTCCTCCTCACGCACCTGCGGCCGAGCGGCACCGATCATGCTCCGCCCTTGGGGCCTGGGCGCCCCCCGCCCCCTCCGCCCGCCCCCCTCCGCGCACCTGCACGAGCACTTTGCCGATGTGCTTCCCCTGCGCCATGTAGCGGAAGGCGTCCTCCACCTGGGACTTGGGGAACACCGTGCACTTGAGGGGCCGCACCACGCCATCCTGGATGCCCGCCCGCAGCAGGGCGGCCACTTCACGCCAGCTGGAGGCGGCCTCGCTGAAGAGCGCGTCGAGCAGGATGCCGTGGAAGGTCACGTTCTTCAGGAAGATGGCCATGCCTGTGCGGGGGGAGGGCGGAGTGCTCAGCACTCCCGGCCCACGGCCCGCCTTGTGGGTCCCGCCTCGCCCCCCAGCCCCCCAGCCCCCCAGCCCGCCGCCCAGCCTCACCCAGTGGGTGGTTGTTGGAGAGGTCGAATTTGCCAATCTCCAGGAAGCGGCCATGCTGGGCGAGGCACCGCACGCTGGCCTGCAGCTTCTCCTCCGCCAGGGAGTTCAGGACCAGGTCCACACCTGGCCGGGGGGATAAGAAAGGTCCTCACAGTCACAACCAGCGCGAGCCCACCGTCACGAACCGGAGAGCCAGGCACTGCCCGAGCCTGGGCCCCCGCCTCCTCCTGCTCGGCCAGTGGGAGGGACGTCGGAGGAGGAGGGCCGGAGTCCCGGCACACGGTGGGGAAGTCGGGGGCTACAGGGCACCCGCGGGCCACGCACCCTTCCCAGCTGTGTGCCGGAGAACGTGCCGCTCGAAGGAGGTGTCCCTGGAGTTTGCGAAGCTGGAGCCGTCGAGCTGGGGGAACCTGGCCTGGAGGTACGCCCGCTTCTCAGCCGACCCTGGTGAGGGGGGCGTGTGCTGGTGAGCCCGGCTGCAGCACCGAGGGGCAGCCCTGGGCTCGGGAAGGGCCGGCCGGCTTACCCACGGTGGTGAAGACGCGGCAGCCCAGGCTGAGGGCGATGGCGATGGCGGCCTGGCCCACGCCGCCGGAGCCCGAGTGGATGAGCACCGTCTCCCCGCGCTGTATGCGCCCGCGCACCACCAGCGAGTAGTAGGCGGTGGCGTACACGACGGGGACTGAGGCCGCCTCCTCCAGGGTCCTGTGGTCACAGCCCACGGGTCACTCAGGCCTGAGCCCGGCCACGTCTGCGCGGGGCCCAGGCTCCCGGGCTGACCGACTCACCAGCTGGAGGGCACGTCCCACATGAAGTCCTGAGGCACCAGGACAGAGGTGGCCAGGCCTTTGGCGGACACCAGCCCCATAATGCGCTTGCCGCTGGCATCTCTGCCCGAGAACTCCATGCCCAGCATACAGTCCTGGGGGCCCTGGTTCCCTGGGGGCACACGGTGGGTGAGCCCTGTTGGCGGGGACCCTCCCCTCCCCCAGCTCCCGGTCCGGCCCGCGCTCGGCACCCACCCCCGCCCCTGCCCCCGCCACGCAAGGCCCGCACCTGGGATGGCGTCTGGGGACAGCTTGCCCGTGGCCAGCATGATGTCCCGGAAGTTGAGGGAGGCGTAGTAGACAGTGCAGAGCTGGCTGCCGGGGCCGGGGGCCGGGGCGTGGCGCAGCGGGGAGCAGACCCAGTGGATAGAGGACAGGTCCCCCCGGGTGAGAACGTTCACGAAGGCGTGCTCCGTCTGCTCCTGCGGCTGCGCTGGGGTGGCAGAGGGCGGGGCTGCGAGGGGCTGCGTGGAGCCCAGGGCTGGGTGGGGGTCCCCACCCCTCCTCACCCTCCCAGCCGCCCGGCGAGAGGCCTTGCCCGGCTTACTGCTCTCCAGGGGGAAGTGGCGGAAGGACCCCCAGGCCCCGTCCCGGCAGACGTTCATCACGAGGTCGCCCTGCAGCACCTTCTGCAGCTCTGCGGAGCTCGGGTCCGTCTCGGGGACGGAGGCCGTGCTGTCCAGGTTGGACACCAGGATGCACCTGTGGGCAGCCAGACCGGTGAGGGGAGGTGGGGGGGGGCGGGCCGTGTGGGGGCAGGGGCGCACAGCCCCACGGCGTCGCTCACCGGAGGCGGTGCCCGCCGGGCTCCTTGCGGAGGCAGTTGACCATGCCCACGACGCCCGAGGTGGCGCAGCCGACAGCCGTCAGCCACACGGGCCGGGAGGAGGAGCTGGCCAGGATGCTCTGTGGGGCGAGGGGAGCGTCGGTCGGGTTCTGGGAAGGCCCACGGCCCCCCGTGTGCTGCCGAGTCGGCCAGGCCTGGGCCTGGGGGCTGGCAGGGACTGACCTTGAGCGAGTCCACCCACTGGAAGCTGGTGGCCTCCACAGGCAGGAAGACAGGGCTGTCCTGCGGGGCTGGCCGGCGGCACAGGAAGAGCGCGGAGCCGTAGAAGGACCTCTTTGAGGCCACCAGGCGCAGGGACGCCCCAGCCAGCAGGCTCTCCCACTCGCCCTGGCTCAGGAGGCCCTGCTGGCCTGGCTGTGGCTCCGGGCAGGTCAGGAAGGCGACCATCTCCGGGAGGAAGTGTCCGCGGAGCAGGGTGTGCAGCAGCAGGAAGCCCCCCTTCTTGACCGCAGCCGCCATGTTGCCGAGGGCTGTGGCCGGGTCCCCGAGGGGGGCCACCGCACAGTTGCACACCAGGAGGTCAGCTTCCTCCAAGCTGCTGGGGGCAGGCTCCGCGGGGTCCCACTGGCCCTGGGCCACGTCGTGCTGCTGTAGCTCAGCCTGGGCAGAGTCCAGGGCCTGAGGGTGGCGGTCGGTGGCGGTGTAGTCCAGCCGCAGCGTGGGCTGGGTGTTGAGCAGCGCGGGAACGCGGGAGTACAGGTGGCCGTCGCCAGCCAGCACCTGGGGGTGGGGGGACAGATTCCTAGACGGGCCGCGCCCTTGCCAGGCACGTGGACCCAGGCCGAGCGAACGTCTGCCACCAAGGCCCAGCCACCGACCCCTGTCCGCAGCGCCCTCGCGTCCCTTCTCCTCCGGTGCTGGGGGGCTGGAGGGCGGACGACGGAGACGGGGCGCTGTGGTCTGGAGCAGACGGCCTCATCGGGGCCGGGGCCCCAGCCCACTTCGCTGACTGCCCTGCTCGGCACCCACCTCCACCACCTTCATCCGGACGCCGGTCATGTTCTCCAAGGCGGTGTCCAAGCAGGCCTTCAGCGCCGGGGCGTCCAGCAGGCCGCTGAGCAGTGGGTCGTCATGCAGCTGGGCCCTCTCCTGGGCCAGCAGCCAGCCCAGCTCCAGCTGCGGGTTCCCGTTCAGCTGCAGCTGGCAGGCCGACGCCAGCAGCCGAGGCAGGCCCTGCTGCGGGGGCTCCGGGGGGGCCTGGGCCCCGTCCAGCCCTGGCACCGCCATCTTCAGCCCCTGCTGGGCGATCTTGGTCTGCAATGCCTGGGCCAGCCCTGGGGGTTGGGGGAGACGGGCGATGGGCGGGGCCTGCTGGGGGGGCTCTAGGCCCCCCGGCAGCAGGGGTCCGGTTGGAGCAGGCACTCGAGCTGACCGGGACCCTCGGGGCCCCGCTCTCGGGGCCCCCTGCTCAGCCCTGCCAACGGGACAAGCAGGAACAGGGAGAAAACATGCGGCTCAGCCGCCCAGGGATCGAGCCGACGCTGACCGTCGAGGGCCTACGGACAGAGGATGCTGTGCGCCCCACTGAGGCCTGCGTGCCATCGGGGGGAGCCCCCACAGGCACTGAGCTCACTGCCTGAGGCCCCCGCTCCCCTCCGCAGCAGCCGCTTGTGGGGTCCAGCCACATGGGCCATGTGCCTGAGTGGCTGCGGGCAGGACGTAGCCGGTCACCTTTGAAGCCCAGGCCCCCTCTGAGAACTGGGGTAGGAGGTGTAAGTAACTGACACCTGCTTTGGTTTGAGGAAAGGGCCTGGGGGGCTCACAAGGGGCCCCAAGAAGGGCAGGGCTGGCATCCGCCTGAGGGAGAGGGGGGCGAAGCTGGGCCAGGTCCCGGGGACGGGCTGTGTGCGGGGCGTCGAGCCCGACACTGGGGGCGTGCCGGAGGCCAGCAGGCCCGGCCTGGAGGGCTCACCTCTGCACAGCAGCAGCTGCTTCTGCAGGGCCTCGCTGCCTGCCAGGCACCCGTCCTCCACGTGTGGCGTGAAGCAGAACTTCTCCAGGGTGGGCACCAGCTGCTCCTGCCTGCGTGGGGCCGCCGTGGTGTGGAGCCTCGAGATGAGGACGGCCCCCGCCACGGTGCTGCTCAGACAGCGGTTCACCACCACGCCGACGGCTGCGGGGACAGGCGGGGTGTCACACCACGCCGACCGCTGTGGGCACAGGCGGGTGTGGGCGCCCGGGGGCACGGGGCACCGGAGGGTTACCTCGGTCCTCGCCCTGCAGCGTGCGCACCAGCTGCCGGTGGGCGACGGGGTCGATGTGCACGGCGGAGATGCGGGTGGGCAGGTACAGGGCGCGCTGGCTGGAGCCCAGGATGGAGATCTGCAGCATCGTGTCCAGGAAGGTCACCCAGTTGTCCCTCCACAGCAGCTGGCCCGTGTTGCCTGCGGCAGAGAGGCCGTCAGCCCGCGGGTCAGGCCGCGTGCAGCCTCTCCGCACTCCCCGACCAGGTGTCTGGGGTCACCTCCCCCTGGGAAGGCCCGCCCTCCGCCTGGTGTGGGCCCGGCCCCATCTGGCCTCAAGAGAGGCAGAACCCAGGGCTCGCTCTCTGCCTGTGAGGTGGGACCCCTCGCGCCCCACCTTCGAGGCTGGCCTCCAGGATGCCCTGGAAGTGGGGGCCGTAGTCGTAGCCGCGTAGCCGCAGCGTCTTGTACACATCCCCCTTGGCCAGGCGCAGTGCCGCTGCGGGGTCTGCCGTGTCCTCAGCGTCCAGACCGTCACGGTTGTCGAAGAGCGTGGGGTCAGGGTCCTCCCACTGGTACACCTTCCCTGTGAGCGGGGCGGCGGGGGTCTGAGGGCGGGAGGGGGCCGCGCTGGCAGCCGGGGGCCCACCCGGAGCGGCCCGCCGGGGTCCCACGGCCGGCACTCCACTCACCACTCACAACCAGGTTGCCGCTCTGAGACACCTCGAAGGTGTGGGAGGCCTCCAGAAGCCGTACCTCCAGGGGGGTGGTCCCTGTGGGCAGCAGGGTCAGAGGTCAGCGGGGTCAGCAGTCAGCACCCCCGCACGGCTGCTCCTGGCCACCCCACCTCACCGGTCTTGGGCAGGATGGTGGCCCGGTGCAGCGTCACGTCCTCAAAAGCCACCGGCATCTCCTCCATGTTTCTGTCCAGGGCGCACGCCAGCGTTCTCCAGACCAGGCACAGGTAGCCGGTGGCCGGGAAGATGACGCGGCCATCGATGCAGTGGTCCACCAGGTAGTGGTCGGGGGACTCGGGGCTGGCGTCTGCGTGGGGGTGGGCCTCAGTGCACAAGCCCAGGAGGAAGAGGCTGAGCCCCCGCCCTCCCCCACCCGCACCCCGTCTCACCGATGTTGTAGACGGTGGCGGAGGAGGAGCCGGAGCCATTGGGGAAGTCCTCGGCGGCAGGCACGTCCCAGGTCTGGCTGTGGTCCCACTTGATGTGAGGGGAGATGAGGGGGGTCCCTCGGGGAGCTGGGAACTCCACGGGCGGGAACAGGCCGTTGGGGTTGATGTCGATGCTGGGGGTGGGGGGTCGGGTTAGAGGCACGCCTGGCCCCGGGGCCCCCATCAGAGCCCCTGCCGATTGTCTCCCCCGAGACCCTGGAGGCCACCAAGATGGGCCCCCCCCACACCTCACCGCCCTCGCTCTGGAGAGGGGCCCCAGTGGGAGGCGTGGGGCGCAGACCCACCCCGCCAGATGCAGCCGGCCCACGTTGCTGAGGAAGAAGCACAGATTGTCCTCGTGGTCCTTCTTCATCAGTGGGATGACCGTGCAGCTGGACTTGAGGCCTCTCTTCAGGACGGCCTGGGTGGGGGTTGCAGAGTCGGGCGGGGTCCTGCTGGCCCCCCGCCCCGCTCGTGCCCACAAGGCGCAGACCCTCAGCTTCTGGACTCTGGGGGACCACTGCCCCCAGGAGCCGGTGGGGCCCCGGCCCGGCACCCGGGCGCACCTGCAGCAGGCTATGGGGGGCGATCTCCAGCACCACGGCGTCCGCCGGCACGTGCCACAGCGCCTCCTGGAACAGCACCGGGCTCACGAGGTTGTTGACGTTGTACTCGGCGGAGGACGTGCGGGCCAGGCTGCCCTGCCACTTGGCCTCGGGGATGGAGGTGCTGAGCCAGCGCGGGGAGCGGGGCCGCGGGTCCCGGATCACCTGTGCACACCGCACGGTCAGCCCCGGGCTCGGGCTGGCTGCCCGCCCTCTGCAGCCCCGCCCCGGGCAGCCCCCGAGGGCGGCCAGCCCACCTTCTTGAGCGCCCGCAGCAGCGAGGGGGCGATGGCCTCCATGAAGTGGGAGTGGAAGGCGTAGCCGCCGGTCCGCACCTCCCTGGCAAACACGCCCTCCTGCCTCAGCTGCTCCACAAACTCGGACACGGCGGCCTGTGGGGGGTGGGGTGGGATGACGGTCCTGGGCCCTCGGGCCGAGCTCCCCCGGAGGGCTGGGGAGGGGACTCGGGGACCAGGCCTCGCCCCCTAGTGCACACCTGAGGTCCCGAGATTGTCACGGTGTCCACGGAGTTGTGGCAGGCAGGGACGACGCCGGGGGGACAGCGCTGCTTGCACTCCTCCCAGGACAGGCCTGTGGGCGGAGACGCTCAGGGGCGGCCTTTCCCAGGCCCTCTTCCCGCCGCCCTGGGCTTGCTCTCGGGTGAAGGCGTTATCGCGTCCCCGGGGCCCCGCTGCCAGTCCTGACCCCGACACCCTGACTTGATCGAAACGGCTGTGGGTTCACGTCCCCACGTGGGCTCAGCGCAGGCTCTCGAGAAAACCGCGCTGGCCCCGGTCGCCGGCCATGGGCCACACTGCCGGCCCCTCAGGCCGATGGAGCACAGGCAGCACCTACCCACGGCCGCCATGGCCCCCGGCGGGATGTCGGCCTCCTTGATGCACTGGCCCCTCCAGTAGGCGGCGAGGACGGCCTCGTCCTGGGAGAGGCAGCCGTCGGCGTAGCCGCAGGCCACCTCGCCCAGCGAGTGCCCGATGATGCCGTCCGGCTTCAGGCCCATGGAGGTCAGCAGGTCTATGAGGGCGATCTATGGGGGGACCACGGCACGTCCCGTCAGTCCTGGGTGTGCCACGGCACCTCGGGGGCCGCCCCGCCGGGTCCAGGCCCATCTTCTGCCCCACACCCCTGGGCCCTCTGACCCCAGACCCTGAGGGCGCACCTGAATGGCGGTCAGGCTCACGAAGGCGTGGACGGTGTCGTCGAAGGTGGCCTCGTCGGGGCTCACCAGCAGTTCTGACACCTGCAGGCCCAAGGACTTCACGGCCTCATCGGACCGCAGGATGGAGTCTCGGAAGGCGGGCAGGCGCATGAGGCTGAGCCCCATCCCGCGCCACTGGGTGCCCATCCCTGGGGGGCGAGAGGGGTCAGGGGCGGTCCCTGCCCGGCGGTCCCCTCCCCCAGGGAGGGCCCGGGACAACTCACCAGAGCAGATGAACCAGACTGGGCGCTGGCCGGGGGCCACCTGCTGCACGCCCTGGCCCCCTTCCTTGCTGCCCAGCACGGCGCAGCCCCGGAAGGGCATGGCGGTGACGGGGGTGGCCGCGATCTGGTTGAGCATGCTCACGAAGGCCAGGTTCTGGCTGTGCTGCTGGCCCTGCTCCAGCAGGGCCTGCACGGCCTCGGGGGTGCGCCCGCTGGCCAGCAGCAGGCGGGGCAGGGCGGCGTGCGGGGCGGGCGACGGGGGCGGGCGCAGGTTGGGCCGGATGACCACGTGCACGTTGGAGCCGCCGAAGCCGAAGGAGTTGATGGCCACGTCGCCCCCGCGCACGGGCAGCGGCCGCTCGACCACCTGCAGCCGCCCGTCCTGCAGCCCTGGGATCTCGGGGTTCGGGGTGTGGAAGTGCAGGTTGGGGGCCCAGAGCCCACGCTCCAGGCACAGCAGCACCTGCGGGCAGCGTGCGAGTGTGACGACCCAAGGCCACGCCCAGGGCCCCACTGCCGCCCTGCACGCCGCCGCCCTGGGGTCGCCCTGAAGCCCCTGCCCCTCCCCTTCGGCCCAGCGCCTCCCAGACCTGGTGGCCGTGGGCCTGGGCACCAAGGCCGCCTCGGCCAGACCCACGCAGGTTGTGGTGTGAGAGCCCCGGTCAGGAAGCTGCCTGCAGCCCCCACACCTGGACACCTGAGTGGCGGTGGCCAGGATCCTGTGGGTGACCGCTGCCTGGTCTCCCCAGTGGCCACTGTGCCCCCACCTGCGGCTCAGGAGGCCAGGGGATGGGGCAGCTTAGCCGTGTCCACTCCCTGCGGCCCCACAGTGAACCAGGGCAGGGACCGGCCACCTGTTCACAGCCTGCCACCTGGGCCCTGGGGGCCGGCTCCCCACCCACCTTGATCAGCGCCACCAGCCCCGAGGCGGGCTCCGGGTGCCCCATGTTTGACTTGGTGGACCCGACCAGCAGGGGGTCCTGGCGGCTGGCGCAGAGGGCTCGGACGATGCTGTTCAGCTCCTGGGGGTCGCCCACCTGTGGGAGACACGGGGAAGGTCGGCAGGGCAGCCGGGCGGCCCGGCGGCGGCGGGGTGTGGGCGAGGCCTCACCTTGGTGCCCGTGCCGTGGGCTTCGATGTACTCCAGAGACTCGGGGGCCAAGCCGGCCCCCAGGTACACAGAGCGGATGAGCTGCTCCTGGGCCTCTCCGGAAGGGAAGGTCACACCTGCAGGAAGGGCCGGGCCTCAGCACCGCACCGCCCGAGCCGCCCGCAGCCCCCGCCCCCTGCGGCCGCTGCTCCCACCTTGCTCCTTGGCGCCGTCCGTGTTGGTGCCGGAGGACAGGATGGTGGCGTACACCCGCCGGGCCAGGGACTTCCTGGTCAGCAGCATGGCCACCACGGCCTCCGATCGGCAGTACCCGTTCCCTGAGGGTGAGGCGGGCTCAGGGCAGGGCGCCTGCCTGGGGGCGGGGGAGGCGGGGGTGCAGGTGCTGCCCTGGGCCCCAGCCCGGCCCCTGCCCGCCCCTCACCGGCCTCGTCGAAGGACTTGCAGGTGCCCTCGGGGCTCAGCATGCCCAGCTTCATGAACTGCAGGGAGGTGTTGGGCTTGAGCAGGATGTTGATGCCGCCCACCAGGGCCATGGGGCACTCCCCGCTGCGGATGGCCTGGCAGGCGATGTGCAAGGCCTGCAGGCTGGAGGAGCAGGCCGTGTCCAGGGTCATGCTGGGACCTGCAGCAAGGGCAGGCACGGCGTGGACGTCAGCCCCGCGAGGCCCCGCCGGCTGGCCCGGCGAGGGGTGGCCGGCCCGGAGGGGGCTCGAGGCCCTTGGGCCCGTGCCCCGCTGCGGGCACTCACTCACCTTTTAGGTCGAAGAAGAAGGAGAGGCGGTTGGCCATCATGGCCCGCTGGCAGCCCACCATGCTGTAGCCGAGAAGCGTCTGGGGGTCCCGGCTCAGGGCCTCGGAGGCCTCGGAGCCGCTGGCGCCCACCCAGACGCCCGTGTGGGTCCCTCGGAGCGAGGCTGGGTTGATGCCTGCGGGGGGCAGCGGTCAGGTCGGGGGACTGCACCTTGCCCCCCACCCAGCCTGTGGAGCGCGCCTCCACCCGGCCTCTCTGGCTTGGGAGAGAGGGTCCTCCAGCTCGGCCTGACGGGGGTGGGGGTGGGGGGGCGAGGCCCGGGAACCAGGTCACAGGAAATAGGGCCGGGGGTGGGGGGTGGTGCCAGGTGAAGCTCGGGGCTCTGGGTCAGGCAGCAGTCAGAAACGCCAGAGGTGGAGACAGAGGGCGTCATTGTCCCCAGGCTGCTTCCCCAGGCTGCTTCCCTGGCCCTGACTTCGCAGGCAGGGTCTGGTGAGCCCCAGAGCCAATGAGCACCCAGGCCCCGAGGGTGGCCTGCCTTGAGACGGGAAAGATAAGGGCACAAAGGAAGACAAAGGCCGAGTGTCCCGGCTCCTGAGGGAGGGAGGGACAGCCCCAGGGGAGAGGCTCTCAAGGCCTTTGGGTGGGGCCGGGCAGTGGGCAGGTCTCCATCTCCCCCCAGGGCGGCCAGCGGGGGTCCGTCTGCCCTCCCACCGCCCAGAAAGGTGTGTCTCCCCTGTGTCCTGCTCAGTGCCGGCCTCCGGGGTAGCTGGCATCTGCTGACCCAAACCGGGAAGGGCTAGCCCCCCACCCCTTCTCACAGGCGCCTGGGGGCACAGCAGGGACAGGACTGCGCCCCAGGACAAGGGACGGGTGCCTCTGGGTCGGACACAAGCCGCTGGAGGGCAGAAGTCTCGGGGACAGAACCCTGTCTCCTGCTCGGCCCAAGATCAGCCTGTGAGCGGGGATGAAGAAACCAGGGCACCAGGACGCACCCAGAACCCCGCGGGGCGGTTGCGAAACCCGACCTGCCCGAGGGCCTGCGCCTGCGGAGACGCCGGCTCTGGCCGCCCTCCTGGGCCAGCTGTGCTCGGTCGGCTCTCAGCACGTGTTGGTTTGAGAAGAAGAAAAATAAACCAGGAACGTCGTCGTCCTGCTGTGACCCCAGACTGGCCAGAGGCCGCCCAGTGACCCACCTCCGTCCACAATGGCCTCGTAGGCGGCCTCCAGCAGCAGGCGCAGTTGGGGGTCCATCGTGTGTGCCTGCTTGGCGTGGACCCCGAAGAAGGTGGCATCAAACTTGGACAGGTCCTTCAGCTTGCCAGCCCGCCGGGGCAGGCCGTACAGCCCTGTGGACACAGGTTGGGGGAGGGTGTCACGGGTCCAGGGGACAGGCAGGGAGTTGTGTGTGTGCTCCCCAGGAGGAGGGCGGGCAGGGGCCCCACTGCCCAGGCCGCAGACCCCTGCCTGGGCTCCGCCGGGCCGGGCTCCGCGGCGCTGACTCACACCCCGCAGATCAGGTAGGACGGCTCTGCAGCGGAGCCCGAGGGCACAAGGGAGTCAAACCAGCTTCCCCAGAGCCCGGCATGTTATCTAACCTCGGACACGTGGGCCGGCAGCGGCCCGTGGCTCTGCGGGGACCAGGTGGCGGGCGGGCAGGGGCGCTGACCCACTTGGCCGTGCCCCGGCCGTGCCCCCAGCTCTGGGCCGCGGCAGGTCACCTAACTCGGAGCAGAAACGGGCAAGGCCGCGTGCCAGGGCCGACCCGCAGCCTCCAGAGGCCGGAGCCCAGACCCCACTCCGGCCCCATCTCCAGGAGGAGCCAGGCAGCCCCGGACGGCAAGGAGAGGGGGGCAGGCGGCACAAGCCACCCACTCACCGGCCTTCCACCGCCTGTCATCCTCCGTCACCATGTCCACACCGCCGATGAGGTTCGCCCAGAACTCCTCCAAGTTCTCCGACTCGGGAAGCTTCCCAGACATGCCGGCGATCACCACCTCCTCCATGCTGCTCCCTGCAAGGCCCAGACACGGCTCGAGTGGCTCAGCTCGGCCTGCGCCGCCCACCCCTCCGCGTGGCCCAACCACAGGTCTGAGAGCCGCAGACCAGAAAGTCCCAGACCAAGGGGCGGACGCCCGGATGGACGCCCTGGTTGCGTGCGTGTGTGGGGGGTTTGGGGGTGGCCAGGTCCGGTCCCTCAGGCCCTTACCTCCCACTGCGGCCCCGCACTGGCCTATCACAGCTGGGGCCCTGGCCCGGGGTGACCCCACCGCAGCCCGCTGCCTGTGCCCACCCACAGCAGCCAGTGGCCTCTGTGACCTCCCGCAGGAGGCCACCTGGCGGGGACAAGAGCCCCCCAGCCAGCTAAGAGCTGGCCCAGAGCTCAAGTGGGTGAGGAGAAGAGGCTCCAAAGTCTGATGGAGGAAAATGTGGGGTGGGGAAGACACCAGCCCGAGAGGAGCAGCCCCGCACTCAGCCCCCCGAGCACGCTGCCCCCAAGAACAGCCCAGAGCTGCCAGGACTCGGGAGGAACCGAGGACCGGGGCAAAAGGGCCGGTTCGGGTGCGGAGGCCTGGCAGGGCTCTGGAGGAAAGGCGGCCTGTGCCCGCCGGTGGGCCCGCCTGGAGAGCCTCTCCCGGTCAGGCGCCAGCACAGTGCTGCCGGGCTGTGCACCTGTGCAGGTGAAGCCGCAGGGTGCCCGGGCTCAGCTCCCTGCAGCCGGCCTGACCGCCCAGACCCAGGCTCCCAAGGCGCCTCCGGAGGGAGCACCCGGCCACCCTGAGCTTGTGACGCCTGCGTAGCCCCTGAGGGTCGGGGCAGAGCCAAGGTTGGTCTCGCAACTTCCACCGAGGCCCCAGGGCCTCTTGATGCTAATAACCTGTGGCCCCGCCAACCACCGACACTCCCAGGTCTCTGAGCAAGGGTGGGTGGGTGGAGGACTGCAGCGACTTCCTTGGGTGGCCCAGCTTCCCGCTGTTCCCGTAGGGAGGGAGCCTCCTCCCCCGGCGCTGAATAAAGAGTCCTTTGCGGGCCCAGGGCACCAACTCCCAGGCGGCTGCTTCCTCCAGAAAGCGCCGGCTCTGTTCTCCCCTACTTGCTATTCACCCGGAGTCCCGCGGCGGAGGAGGCGGGGGTGGAGACCCCCGCAGCGCGCCCCGCCCCGCCGCCACCGCACCCGGCGGGAGCTGCTCATCCCCCATAACTTTGGGGGCTCCAGGCTGCGCCCACGTGGTGGGGAAACCTGTCCGTACCCGGCTCCGGGGCCTCCCGGCCATCTCCCTCCCTTCTTCCTGGCCCTCCAGTTGGCTGAAAAGGCGCCCCCGGGTCGGGCTGAGCCTCAGCTTTCCAGCTGTCGGGGGCGCAGGGTGCCACGGATGGAGGGGCCCAGCGGCCCGGCCCGCATGGAGACCTTTGTGGGCGCTGAGGCCGGGCGCGCACCGGGCGGCAGGGGCTCCTACCGGTCCTCGGCCCACCTCGAGACCAAAATGGCTGTTCGCGGCCCTCCCCGGCGTCCGCCCCTCGCCATCGCCCACCTGCCCTACCGGGCCTGGGGCGCGGCGCGCAGGCCCTTCACCTCCCGGCCCCGGGAGCTCCGCGGTGGCTCGCCCAACAGACGGGGGCTCGGACCAAGAGACCCGGGCGGCCTCTTGGGGCGACCCCTCACCACGGGCGGATCGTGCGCTTCCTGAGGCAGAAGGATGCGGGCTGGCGGCCACCCCAGAACCCGGCCGCACCGCCCCGGCCCCGAACCCGGCCCGGTCCGGCCAGGGCCGCAACCCGGCCCTCGGCTGGTACCTGATCTGGGCGCGGGCGGCAGTGCGGGCGGGCGGCGGAGAGCGAGGATGGAGCACCGCGGAGGAGGGGAAGCCGGACCGCTGCCGTCTCTCTGGCTCCCTCTAGGCCGGCGCCGACTCTATTTAACCGCGGCCGTCCCCGAGCGGACACGCCACATGGGCTGACAGCTTGGCTGCGCCTCCCAGGCCAATGAGCGTCGGGGCTGCGCCCCGGGACCCGGCGCGCCGCCGCCAGTGGGGTGATGAGGCGCGCCGCCGGCGCGCGCCGGGACCCTGCGCGGGGGCGCGCCCGGGGGGCGCTGAGATGGTGGGCCCCTACTTCCGTTCCCCGCTTTGAGGGCACGTGGCGTGCCCCCGCCCCATGCCTTCCCAGGCCGCCCCCACCCCCGGGGCCAAGGGGACCACGTGTGCGCGGCACGGGGGTGAATCGGAACGGGGTGTGTTTGGGCCACTAGGGGGGTCACACTGGGGCCAAACTGGCAGCGGAGCAGACAGAAGACCGACGCACGAGCCCGCGTCCGGGCCGCGCCGAGCGGGCAGGGGCGTGGCTCGCTCCTCAGCCGCGCCCAATCGGGGACCGGGGGCGTGCTCGCCGACCCAATGGCGGCGCGCGAGTGGGCGTTGCTAGGCGATAGGGTGATGGGCTGGTCTCGGACTGCGCGGGACGCCGCGGACTAGCGCGGTCGTTGACCCGGCCAGAGCCCCTGGCAGGGTTACTGCTGGTCACCGCGACGCGGGCCTGGTCCTTCCTGCCCTGCTGTCCCACTTGGCGGTGCCGGCGCGAGAAACCGGGGACCCCTCCGAGGCCCGGCAGTAGCCGAGCGGGCACACCGCCGGCTCCCTGGAGCAGGCCTTGGGTTGGGGGCGCGGCCATCTGGCGAGCGGGCTCTTCACCAACACCACTTGGTGTGGTTCGAACAAAGGAGCCTCCCTGGGCAGAGGCCCTCGCGCGCACACATGGCCACGCACACCCACGCGCGCGCAAGCGCACCGGCGGAGACTCAGCGCTGTGCTTTGGCTTACTGGCGCGCCTTCCCTTGTAATCCTGCTCAGTTACTGATCTTGAGCACCGGCCCCGCTGCTCTTTGGGGGTCTTCTGACTCCCGCGCAGTGGAAAGAAGGGCAGAAAAGGAAAAAGGGACAGAGGGCTCCGAGGTTCCGAGGTTCCAGCTGAATTGCTGTTCTGAACCACCTCTCCGTAGGGGTTTTTTTCTCATGACATCTGGTACCCGCAGCCAGGAGTGGCTGCGCCGGTCGGAGACTTGCTCGTGGGCTCTGAGGCGCTTCTAGGGAAAGTGACCTGGCATCTCTTCACTTTCTCAGCTGAAGGAGGCCATGTGACCACGCCTCACTAGAAGGGGCAGTTGTGGAAACAGCAGAGCACTGAGCCCTGCTGAGACCCCCCGACCTTAGGCAGAACTGCTAGCCTCTCGGGGAGGGCCCCCCTTGCCCACTTGTGTTTACAGGGAGCTGAGTGAAGCAATTTCTGATGCACAGGGTGAGGCAGGAGCCATTGAGCACCCCTGAGTCCTGGGTCTGTGATCCTAGGCCCTGCCTCGGTGCTGCCACCTGCCCCCACACCTGTGAGCTAGGCAGGCGTGGGACACTGCAGCCACAAAGGCCACCTGATGTGCCTGGGTCATACAGCAGGGACGTGGGGTGCCACCCTGCCGGAGGCACAGCCCCCACCCGCAGCTCGCTCTCCCCCAGCCCGCTGTGAGAGCTGGCCGCACCTACTGGGAAGCCTCAAACTGCCTGAAGACACAGCCACCCCCAACCTGGGGTGGGGACGGGTGTCCCTGTCCCTCAGCAGTGCTGCAGGCAGAGCCCGCTGGCTGTGCCAGCCAGGTGCAAGCGACAGAGGAGAGGGCTTCGGGCTTCGGAGGAGCTGAGGAGCCCAGCACTGCCTCCCAGGACGGGTGCCTGTGGCCAGCTGCTGACTCAGCGCAGAGAATCCCAAGTGTCAGGACTGGTGGTCATGATTCTTGGGACGTGGTTTCCTCGTGGGGGAGGTGGGTGTGGCCTCGTAACACTCGGAACAGGTGGCATCAGTTTCTGTGTTTGTCCCTCTTGCAGGTTCTGGGTCTGGGGCCACATCCACCCCAACAGCACCCCGACATAGGCACCCTGGCATGCAGGACACAGCAGGGGCCCCATCTGGACACGTGGGGTCACCCAGCTCCACCACTTTCACTGTGCCCCCCACCCCCCGCCTGCACAGTGCTCTCTCGGGGGCGCTTTCGTTGTTCGTTGGGGGCGGGCACTCGGACTCTGCTCCCTGTGTCAGGCAGCGCGCAGGTGGCTGGCTGTGGGCGGTGACGCAGGCCCTGATGCCGCTTCCCAAGTAGGCTAGGTAAACAACTCCCTGTGAGTGGGAGGGGGAGGCACAACTTTAATGGGATCAGCACTCCATCTGCGAGACGCCCCACCAGCGCTGGGGACCCCGCGTGTGCTGCGGCTCACAGTCCCCCCCACCCCGTGTGCACGCACACGCACCCCTGCTGTGGAGAGAGGAGGGGGCAAAAGAGAGGAGGGAAGGGATGAAGTCAGTCCTTGAAATTGTAGTTCCGGATCTTGGGGACCCGCTGGCAGCGTTTAGGGTTCGCAGGGTGAGCCCTGGGGGGTCTGGCGGGCTTGGCCTTGGCCTGGGCTTCCATCCTCACCCCCTTGACGGCGAAGGCCGCCCGTGTCTCCCTGGGGCTCCCGTCGGCGTGTTGCGGGTTGTCGGCGGCTGCAGGCGCCACGAGCTCTGCCAGGTGGAGAGAAACCAGAGGAGGGCTTGTCACCTCAGGGGGCTGGGGCGTGGGCTGCGGGAGTGGGAACCGGCCACCCCGCGCCCGGGGCCTCTCCACAGGAGCCCACGCAGGCCAGGGGCCCTCCCGCAGTGGCCGCTCGGTGCAGGCAGCGAGGACCCACTGCAGTGTCCCGAGCTTTCGTGGGCCTGGGCCTGCCCTCCACTGGGCCCTGAGCAGTCCATCTCCGGGCACGACCGTTTCGTGACGGGCCCCCCGGGGGCGCTGGGGTTCACGCCCGACCATGGCCTGCCGGTCCTGTTCCCTGAGCTCCTCCAACTGCCCGGCAGCCCCAAACTTTATCCTTTGAGATTCCTCTGTTTTCTCAAGTTTGTAGAACTGAGAATGTATTTCTTTCGTACAATAAGGATGTTGTTACTAAGAAGCAATTCTAAGATGTGAGCCCACGATTAGCTCTCCCTCGGGGGCCAGCAGGCCGGGCGGGGGGCTGCGACCCCTGGGTGATGCCCGCACTCTGCACAGCGCCATGGCTGCGAGGGGAGCGAGGTCTCAGGGGCCGCCCAGCATGTGACTGTGTGTGGCACCGGCGGGCCCCGAGGACGAGAAGGGCCAGCAGAGCAGCTGGGAAGAGCAGGGCTGCGTGGGGCGGGGGTGGGGGGAGGCGCGCGCCAGGGAGGCGCCATGGCCAGCTGGTGCTGGAGCTGAGGTGTGCTGGACGTGCCCCGGGGCCTGGCCCTCCCCTCGGGCCCCTTCTTCCTCCTTGAGCTTCCCGGCAGCCTCCTCAGGCTTGCACACCCCACGGCCTCCCGCCTGCGCTCTCAGACCCGGTCCTCCTCATACTGCCTGGCCTCTGAGTGCCCAGTCCTGGGGGGGGCGAGGGTGGAGTCCTCAGACTCCAGCCCTTCTTGGCAAGTAAACCGGCAGGCTCCGACCTCAGTCAGTGGTCACTTCCCTCCTGCCACCTGGGCACCCTGAGACGCTGGCTGGTGGGGGGCAGGTGGGACTCTGAGCCCAAGGTCAGGGTGCTGGCCCTGGCGCCCCCTGTGACCGCTGTCCCACCCGAGCAGCTGGACCTGTGCCCCCTCTCCGTCCAGTGGCTAGTTCACCTTCTCCTCACCCGACCTGTTCGGCCAGCCCAGCCCAGCCCAGGTGCCTCCTCTGGCCCTGGCCCCGGTCAGGCCCCAGGGGACAGTGGGCACAGGGCAACTCCTGCTTCCTCACAGGGCTGCTGCTGGTCCCCAAGACACCGAGGCCCCGAACCTGAGCCCTGAGCGGGACTGAGCCCGCCAGCCCCTCCCAGGGGCAGCTCCCTGGGCCGACGGTGCCCAGCACGTGGGCCTGCACCTGGAGCCTGAACGGACCCTGTGGACCCGCGTGGAGAGGAGGTGGCCAGTGTCCTCTAACGGGCAGCCCTGGTCCCAGCTCCCTGACGGCTCGGAGCCCTCCTGCAGCGCCCCGTTGGGAGGCTGTGGACACTGAGCCTGTGCCTGCCCTGGCCCCCCAGAGACCCCGCCCCCGGGGCTGGGGTGGGGCTCGGGAGGAGGCTTCTTCAGCTGGGCCTGTCTCCCCATCTTCCCTTCTTTGAGGCGACAGCCTGCCTGTGCTGGCGGCCCCCACTTCTACTGAGACTGCCTGCTTCCACGGGAGCCCCACAGGCCCCGCGTTCAACACCCCACGTCCCCTTACCCTCACCCTCAGCCCCTTTACGATTATGGGCTCACAGAGATCCAAGCCTAAAACCTGGATAAACGAGATAAAATTTGTGAGAGATACATTTTCAAAAGAGGCCCGTGGGGGCTGCACCGTGGGGCCAGCCCGGCCGGCTCCGGCCCACGGCACTCTCAGCCCCTGGGGTCCTCACACCCTGGCCTGGGCCCCCAGCAGGCTGCACGGCCACTGGCTGCCCTCTGCTCCCCTTGGCCAGAGGACAGCCGCTGGTGAGGCAAGGCTCTCCTTTCGCACAGAAGCACGGCCGCTCGGGGTTGGGGGTGGAGCGCTTCCAGCGCGAGTTGTGCCCCGAGTCGCGCCCCTGGCCAGAGGCCCCCCACGCCAGGCCGGGCCCCTGAAATCGCTCTCTGGGGGTCTGGTGGTGTCCTTCTGCGCCGCCCCCCCGGGGCGGTCAGGCCCGCAGTGGGCGCAGGTGCATGCAGCCTCCAGCAGGCCCGGGGGCTGGTGATGCCCCCAGTGTCTCTGCTGCTCCCCGCTGGATTTGGCCCGAGCGGGAAGCAGCATGGCTGGGACCCTGCAGACAGGCCCCTGGGAGGCCAGGCGGCCTCTCTGGGGCCTCTGGGAGCAGGGTCCACGGGACGCTTAAAACCACACTGTGAATTGTGGGGTGCGAAGTCCCTGCCTGCAGGGTGTGAAGCCTGCGGCATCAGGGCCGTGACCAGTGTGGGATGGGGTCAGGGCCACCTCGACCCCGGACTCCAGCTGCCAGGCCCAGGGAGCCCCTCGCTGTCCTTCCTGAGTCGGGGAGTGAGCCTGGCACTCCCTGGCGATGGCCCTGCGGCTCTCGGAGGACGCGTCCGGAGGGGAAGCCCAGCAGACGCCACGGGGACGCCAGAGGTGAGGCTGGGGCCACGCCCGGGCAGGCGGTGGAGGGGCCACGAGGCGGGTGAAGGCCAGGCCCCCGTGCCCCGGCAACGTGGGAACAGCCAGGAGGTGAATACGGGGAAACACAGTTTCCGGAGAGTGAGTTCCAGTAGATCAGAATCCCGTGAGTGAGTTTCGAGTGAGTATAAACGAGTTAAACGGACACAAGATTCTCAGACTGGGTTTGAGAAACAGACGAGACCCGACCCCACCGCGGGTGAAGATGCATGGGGCTGAGAGTAAACGGAGTGGAACTCGGCCAAGGGCGCTGGGCCGAGACTGGGCCAGTCGGCGCCGCCATCGGACGCGGGAGGCTCAGGGGAACGGGCCGCACTCGGTGCAGAGCGCCACTCAACCCACTCCACTCAGAAGGAATCGACTCGGACGCCAACCCCGAACCGGCCCAAACCGCCTCCGCCTGGAGGCCGCCCGACGTCTGGCGGAGTAACACGCGGCTGTGGAGGCCGCAGATGAGCCAGGGAGGTTCCGGCCGAATGTGCAGGACACGCTGCCACCCCCGTCACCCCCGGAGATGCCGTGGCCACCTGGAGGTGACCGCCTCCAGCCTGAGAAGCTGGAAAGCAGGTACCAGAGCAAGAAATGGGGAGATCGTGAAGGCAAACTTCAGTGGAACGAGAGCCCCAAGAACAGGAACAGAACCCCGCCCGCGGTGCGCGGACACTAGTAGGACTGACAGGAGCACGAGGGTGGGGGAGGGGCAAAGTGGGGGACGAAGGGGCAGGGCCGCGTGGTGCGCAGGGCTCTTCTTGCGCCGAATCGGGAAGCCCAGCTCGGAATTCACGGGGAATTCCGAAACCAGCACCAAACAAAACGGCATTTCGCACGTCCTGCCGCCGCGCAGGGGGCTGGGACCGAAACGCGCACCTCCCCTCCCAGGACCCCCGCCACCTCCAACCCCGCTCGGGAGGCGAAAAGGCTGCTCCTGCGGAACTTCCAGAGCAGCCGAAACAGCAGAGAGCAGCCGTCTCTGTCTTACTCGTTGCTCAGAAAGGCAGAGAAAGAGCGGACGCTGGTCGGCTCTTCATACTCCCTAAGCAGGCGCGGCGATGCAGGGGCCCCGGGGCTGCACGTGGGCCGCGCAGGCAGACGCAGACGCCCGCGGGAACACCGGCAGGCAGGCAGTGGGGGCGCATCATGACCGAGTACCGCGGCCGTCCTTGGTGCGGAAAGAGCGAGGGCGGTCGGGCGTGGAGCTGCGTGGTTGATGCGCGCGGCCCAGTGCGCCGTGGCCGTGAGCAGCGCAGAGCCCCGGGCAGGGGACCGCACGGGGCCACTTCCACCAGCCTGAGGCCGGCAGACGGAGGCAGGGTCACCGCTGGGCGAGGGCACGGAGCGGGTGCAGACCCACCGGCGGCCGCGGCCTCAGTGCGCCCTCCGTGCCGGGCGTTTGCGGCAGCCCCTTAAACCAGCGCCAGGCCCGCCTCCCGGTGTGGCTGCGGAAGCCCAGCAGGGACGCCAGGCTTTGCTGTGCGGGGCGGCACTGCGGAAGGGCCCCGGGCGCCCACCCGACTCACTCCCGTGCTCGGCCTGACCCCTGTGGCCACGCAGTGCTTGCCACCCGGAAAGGTGACGGGCGGGTCGGTGGCCCCAGGGCCGCCGCACTCAGTCAGGGCACACGGCCCTGGAAGAGGCGCCTCTTGGGCCTGGCGCCCCGCCAGCGCGAGTAGTCAGCGTTGCAGGGAGGCGCAGGGGGCCCTGGCAGGGCTGGGCTCGCCCAGGGAGAAGGGCTGGCCCCAGAGGCCCTCACGTCCACGGATCTGCCCTCGCTGTCACCTGGAGGGTGTGGGCCGTCTGCTGCCCCCCTGGTGAGCGGCCGGCATGTTTCTGTGCAAGGACAGCCCTCCGCCGTGAGACAGGACGGCTTTGTCGGCCGTGACAGTGTGTGGATCTCGCATGCAGCTGGTGTGAAGAGACCAGCCCTCCAGAGGGGACTGTGGGTGGGGGTCCCGTCTCTCGACGCCCCTGAGAAAAAGGGGGCGAGGCCCATCCATGAGGCAGGCAGCTGAGCCCCTGAGGACTCCGAGGCCGCGGAGAAGAGGCTGAGCTCCTGGGGCAGGGCTGGCTGTGTGGCCCGGTGCTGCCTGACGGCCGGTCATGGCCGCTGCGCAGGACGCCCCTCATCATGTGCGGTGGGGCCTCGGCTGCTTGGTTGGTGCCCTGCACTCACAGGTTCTGAAAGACGCCTGACGAGAAAGCGGCAGAGTAGCCTCCACCGGGGAGAGTTTACCCAAGAAACAAGGAGCTCTTCCAGGCTGACAGCGGTGAAGCTGGGGAGGGCCTCCCGGGGGACCCCGCGGGCCGTGCCCACCTCCCCGGAACCCACCGAGCGCCCCAAGCACGAAGTGGCATCCTCGTGCTGGCTTCCCTGAGGTTTGATGGCAGGGACATGCTGCTGCAGGATCCCATCCCTGGGGGTCCCGGCGGGGAGGGGCTCCCAGCCGGCTCCCAACCCGCTTTTGAATGAGGCACTTAGACTACATGTGATGTTGTGTGAAACACGAGGCTGGTCTCCGATGATTCTGCTTCCTACTTCAAAACACCACTTCCGCACGCTGCAGACCGGCCTGGCTGGGGGCTCGCTGGGTGGGAGCGTCGTCCCACAACCAAAAGGCTGCGGGTTCGATCCCTGGTCTGGACACGTATCGCCCCCGGTCAGGGCGTGGACAGGAGGCGGCCAGCGGACACTTCTCTCTCTCATCGATGTTTCCTTCCCTTCCTCTCTCTCTGGAACAGCCATGAGAGAAATGTCCCCGGGTGAGGACTGAACCAAAACAACTGAGCAGTCCATCACCTTCCAGAGAAACTGTGCGTGTGCCCTCGCTGTCACCTGCACCGCGCCCGTGTCGCTCCCGTCAGCCAAAGGACAGCCTTTGCCGCGTCTGCCGGCTCCGTCGCTGCGTGCTTTATTTTGCCTGAATCTCCGAAGAGTGTGCAGGCTGCGTGTACGGTTCTGCTTTCCGCACGTCTGGAGGGAGGCCCCGCAGTTTCCACCGCGCTCCCCTCCGCTGAAGGCGTCTTTCATTTTCCTTTGGCTGCTTTTAAGGTTTTGTCCTTTTCACCGACGTCCAGAAATTTGACCACAAGGTCCCCTAGGAGGCACGCAGCGTGGGGTAAACTTCTCGAAACTCTGAATTGAGTTTTCATCAGATTTAGAAAAAAATCAGCCATGATTTCTTCAGATACTTTCCTACCCCCTCCTTCTCCTTCCTTTCTATCTTAAAGGTTTTAATTATTTTTAGGGGCGGGGAGTGAGGGAAGGAAACATCAGTGTGTGGCCGCCTCTCCCGCAGCCCCCACCAGGGACCTGGCGCACAACCCAGGCACGTGCCCCGACTGGGAATCGAACCGGGGACCCTGCCGTTCGCAGGCCGGTGCTCAGTCCACCGGACCCCACCAGCCAGGGCTCTTCTGTCCTGTTGAACTGGCAGCCTCGCCCGGCCCCTGCGTTTCCTCCACCCACCGTCCCCTCGGCGTCGTTCTGGAGCTGCCATCCCCGCTTCCCCGGCTTCGCCCCTCCTCCTCCCCGCACCTGGGCTCTGTGGTCTGCCTCCCCCTGCGGCGTTCCTCATCTGTGCCTCTCATTGCCGGAGGTTCCATTTGTTTGCTTCTTGTATTCTAAATCCTTCTCATTACGTAGGTGTTTTTAAAAAAGCACTGGAATCTGGCCACAAGAGTTCTCTGAATGCTGCCTGACCCCCCTGCTGGACCCGGGTCACACCTTCCTGCCCCTTCGCAGGCCATGAGGCTGCAACCAGGCTCCAGGCATTGAGAACACGGCCGAACCCCCCTGGCCGCTTCCCAGGGCTGGGCTGTGTCTTGGTCGGCGAGGCGGCCCCTCGTCCGCTCACTTCACGTGCTGGCCTCACGCCCTTTCTACAGGACAGACACTCCGACTTCAGGGGGAACTACTGTGATCTGCCAAAGACCCGAGCTGGAAGGGAGAGCCCAACACCAGCACTGTGCCCTTAAGCGCCGGTGGCCCTTTCTGTCCCTCTTGGTCGGTGGGGGCTGAGACCCCTGGCGGTGACGCTCCTCCGAGCTTCCCGCCGCGTCTGCCTGACTGTGACAGCCCTGGCCCCCCCGCCCCGGCCCCCCGGAACTCCAGGGTGGAACGGAGGTGGGACTGGGGACTCCTGGCTGTGTGCGCCGTGGCCGGGGGTGGCCACTGGGGGCCCGGCCTCCTCACTCGCAGCTGGTGGTGCTCGGTGGCACTCGTCGCCCCGCAGGGTGCCGCACGGGAGCAAGCCCGGCACCGAGGCGGCACCCGGCCCAGCTGGCGCTGGCTTTCTGCTGTGCGGCCTCATTAAAAACTCCTCGGAGTCTTCTCTTTTGTGGAAGTGCGTGCCCAGCCCCCTGCCAGACGCGCCCGCCTCGCCGCGGCCTGACTCACAGGGAACACACGCTGCCTGGTGTCAACACCTTCCGTGGCCCTCGACGCCCCTGAGGTTTCCACGCCGCAGCGCAGGGCGGCGAGCACCCAGTGCGGCACCCAGAGGCCCTCGGAGGCCTGTGCCCCAGGGACCCACGTGACCCTGCCCACCAGTGTCACCCCAACCGAGAGTCCGTTGAATAATGTCGACAAGAAATGAAATAAACGAACACGGAAGATTGAACCAGTAACGGAATCCTGCCTTTCACTTATCAGACTGGCGAGACAGGAGACGGCTGGGGGTGGGGGGCGGGGAGAGCGCCGGCTGGGAGCACCTGGCAGGGCAGAGCGGAGGGAGGAAGCGCGTGGGCGGAAGTGCGCTCCGCGGCGCTCCGCCGGCTGCCGGTGCCCGGCCGCAGAGACACCCTTGGACGGGGAGTGCGCAGGCGTGGCCTGGGGGCAGGGATGGGGCCGGAGGGGGCGGGGGGCGGAGGGAGGCCCGGCTCACTCTTCACCTCCAAGCCTCCATCCACACGATCCCCTTTCTTGCTCGCTGCGAGGAGGAGGCTCCCCCAGCCGCAGGGGCTGAGCTCCCTTTGCCCCAGTGGCCGCCGCAGCCCCAGCCCGCAGGGCTGACACCGACACACTGCCCTCCCAGAAGACCCAGCGCCTGCCCCGCCGCCCC